>CM055276.1:15701423-16144460 GCA_029237695.1 Conchocele bisecta | reverse complement strand
TATAGAAAATCGTCCACCCCTTTTTAAAGCTAGCTGCCCACTGTCCCGTGAGACCTTAAGGGGAAATATTTTTTCCCCGAAACGGCTCGTCTCGCTCTATATTGCTAATTTCATCAATTTTACGTAAAATGCAAACAAAGAAAAATGTACAAAATGAAAGCTGATGTCGAAATGGGGCGCGGATATCGCCCACCCCCAAAATGGTGAAACGCGAAGTTTCATTTCGGTGTATCGACAGCAAAATACCATTCTTACCTCCAGCCCTGCTGAACCCTGCATATTTGAGTGCAGTAAACTAAAACTGCTGGATGTTATCTTGGGACATGTTCTTCTGTCAAACAATACTGGTTAGAGGTGAAATATGACACCTTGAAATATCAGACTTTTCCCTTAAGGCATCACGGGACGGTTGAAAATAGCCAAAATTGACTGCTTTTCTGAGGGCGGCGGGTGACTTATAAAAATCACTGCCTCTCACAATCAGTTAAGGAGGCTCTTGCGACAAGTATTGAAAAATACTCGCAAATGAAGTACAAATCGCGCGCCACAATAAAAAAAATTCAGTAACCGCATCAGATGTGTTCAATTAATTTTTTACAAAGTTACCCCACCCACCTATTTTTGGCCAAAAGTTTCAACACGACTGAATTTATCGGAATTGTTTTCAGAAAAAAAAATATGAGGCACAGATACTTTGTTATGTCTTGTTCTATCACTTGTAACACCACACCATTTTCTGAAAATGATTTCAAAGCGGGGTCATAACCAGCTCAAATTTTCGCTACAAATGCCCGAAAAATACCTTAAATTCTGACGCGAAACCGTACCGGCGAGACAGCATAGCAGGCGACATTTTCCAAAATGTCGAAATCAACTGGAGCTAACATTCAGTTTCGTAGAGTTATGAAATACTCTATAAAATACACCTAGTCAAGCCAATAACACCAGGGATACAGTTAAAGTCGTATGAGGAATTTGATAAAAACAAGCCTAATTTCTATACTTCTTCTCGAAAGTATATGTTGTCACCATCCATTTGCTTTTATGGAGCAATAAACAAAATAATCAGATTTTTTCAACCAAACCTTGACTACAGTGGTTTCAGCATACACAATTAATTTGATTAATAATGCGTGCTAAGCCTTGCATATGATGAAATGAATGTGGCTTAACGTCCCAGCAACAGCTAAGGTCATTTAGGGACCACAGTTTAAAGTCTCATCCGACAGACCAGTGGCATGGAAATACTATGAAAGTATTTTGCATGCCGGAGGGTAGGTTTGAACTCACAACCTTCAGTATTCAGTATAAACGTTACTTTTGTCGGATTTTAGCCGTCGTTTATACAATTATTGAGCACGAATTTTAGTTGGCCCCGGACTGGCAATCAGTTTGTTTATCGCTGTATGGATTGGCTGTGGCTCAGGGCTAGAACACGTGTACCTGGTATACCGTCAAATCCAAAACTGCCCGGGGGTCCGCGTGGCCCATTGTCCCCCCGCGGCCCCGCCTCGCCCTTCGGTCCCATCGGCCCGGGGGGACCGGGTGGGCCCATACGTAACGCCATTGCTGGAGGCCCTGACAAAACATAATAATGTGGCTGTGACACTGGAAATTGGGCTCATGGGATTTGTGACCAGTGCAGGATCTGATCAAATAACACACTCCTATAGCATGAAAACGATCAATATTGCTTGTTAAAAACAGAACGGTGATTGCATTGATAGAATGGCAAACAGTGCAGATCCTAATCAGACTGCCGAATTTCGCCATTCACAGCCATATCAGAAGCCCGTTTCACTTACAGCAGCAAGTGTAAACTTATGATAGTCTGTAAATCTCACATTAACAATACTTTCTTGTAAACAATTATTGCATTTACATTTATTGAGCATATGCAGCATATGCAGCATATGCTCAATAAATGTAAATCCATCCATTGAAATTTCGAGACGATTCTAACTTTGCACTTACGAACATTTTAGTCGTACGAAGTTTAGTGAAACGGGCCCCAGTGTTTGATTGCAGGAGTGTGCTAGCAGGGCGGAGCTAGACTCGATACAAATATCATACACAGCCGCCTGCGTTAATACTGCCAATAATATCAACGTTTCTGAACACGTCTTGGCAATATCAACTCGCAATCGAGCAGATTGATTGTGTGAGCCTGAGCTGTAGCACAGCTCAGGGTCAGCCAGTCAAGCTGCTTGATTTAAATTCAAGTATTCAAGTATTTTTAAATACAGAAATTGATAAGTATTGGCAAGATTAGCGGTGGCGGTAGTGTAAGCCATTTTTTAAAATAAAGAAAAATGCCCGTTTGACAGATAAAAGTACAAGTACATGTATATACAGATGCGACAAGTACGGAGCCCCGCAGGGGACGTAGAATTTTTTTTTTTTTTTATTAATTCGGTCCCACGAAATAACAATTCGTTCCCTCAGTTTAACAATCCGTTCCCACGAATTAACAATTCGTTCCCACGAATTAACAATTCGTTCCCTCAATTTAACAATTCGTTCCCACGAAATAATAATTCGTTCCTACCGGAACGAATTGTTAATTCGTGGGAACGAATTGTTATATCGTGGGAACGAATAGTTAATTCGAGGGAACGAATTGTTAAATTGAGGGAACGAATTGTTATATCGTGGGAACGAATTAATAACAAAAAATAATGTCCCCTGCTAGGCTCGACTCGACATAAGTATCACTGTAGCTAGACTCGACACAAATATCACTGTAGCACAGCTCAGGGTCAGCCAGTCAGGCTGCTTGATTTAAATTCAAGTATTCAGGTATTTTGAAATAAGTAAATGTCAAAGGGCGAGAAAGATGCATATCCGGCTCTGGGCAGGAACCCGGGATCTCTGGTTTACCGTACCATCGCTCTAATCGACTAAGCTAGCCGGGCACGAATATTCACTTCCTTCCCATAGTGAGTTACGTACCGTGACATACTTTCCCGCCAAATAGAAATTCGTCCCCAATTTCGTTCACCGGCGTGACTGATAAATACTGCACAAATTGTACCAAAAATATGGAATTCAAATACGAATTAAATATAGAATTGGGGGACGAATTCCAATTTGGCGGGGTAGTATGTCACGGTACGTAACTCACTGTGCGGAGGAAGTGTGTATTCGTGCCCGGCTAGCTCAGTCGGTTAGAGCGATGGTACCAGAGATCCCGGGTTCGAGCCCTGGGCCGGAGCACATTTTTCTCGCCCTGTGACAGAAATTGATAAGTATTGGCAAGATTAGCGGTGGCGGTAGTGTAAGCGTTTCTCAGATAAAGAAAGACGCCCGTTTGACAGATAAAAGTACAAGTACATACATATGTGACAAGCCATGTGTTTTGTACCTTTGAAGATTTCCAATATCGCATGAAAATTATTTACAATATTTCCGTAAATGACGTGGAAAACTGACAAAATGTTCAGAGCAATGATTTTATGTTATATTTCATTGTTCACGTGATAAAAACGATGTCGGACGATATCTTGCAATGAAGACGCTGAATTGAAATTAAAGTATGAAAATGTATCAATAGTTTCAAAGAGATTGCCACTTTATGTGGGTGGAGTATATTGGTAAGTTTTAATTACAGCTGAATATCGTTATCTCGATATCGCTTATCTCGATAGAAAATCGGGTCGATCAAATCACTTCTGTTCGCAATGATGTATTGTTGACATAGATGTGTACTGCTTTTGATTTAATAAAAGTTGATTTCTTTATTCTGTTTTGTTGTTATTCATTTATCCCATGACAATAGATAATGCGGTCAACATTTGTCAATGATTTACAAATTCAATGATTAGGCAGCGCATCAGAATCATCACCAATGGAGACGCATCTCATGTGTTGTCAAACATGTTTTTGTTAAGAAACGAGAAAAAAAACTGCAGACAAAGTTGTTTTCTAGTCTTCTGTTTCTAATTTTAAATATCACATGAGAATCGTCTATGATAGAGACGAATCTCATGTGCTGCCAATCATGTTTTGTTTATAAATGAGACAGAAAGTATCAGACAAAACCATAGATTAGGGCCGATTTGGCATGGGCCGACTTTGTGTGTGTGGCGGACGGCGCTAGGTCCGACGTGGTTTGGGAACGGAACGGGGTGAGGGACGGTTGTATTGCTGTAGTAACTACATGTATATATAAGCTCTATATGTCCACTCACCAATTTACCCCATAACTCCAATCCCATCCCCCCAGCATACCTGCCCCTATCGGGCCCCTGAGTATCCATTACCTGGGGGTGAGGGGTGACTGTATTGCTGTATTCAATATACCTAGGCTCTATATTTAAGCACTTTTTAGTCGTACGAAGTTTAGTGAAACGGGCCCCTGTCGTATCGGCCCTTAGTACGCCTTACCTGGGGCTGATGGGGCGTCACACAGGTCGTACATGGTCCGGCAGTATTGGTGTAGTCGCCGTTCCTATGGAGACAATAGAAACACGCTGCATTCTCGGAGAATACCAAGTAAGTATACTTTACTTTATACGTACTTCTGTTTCCGATTGAAACTCAATGAAACGCAAGACGTCAACATTTTTCCATATGCACGTCTCGTGAGATCATATTGGTCAGTGCCGGAACTAAAGTCCAAAAGGAGGAGATAATCCATGGCTAATTTTTAAATCAACAAGGCAAAATTGTTGATTTTTAATTCGAAAAGTTGGAAATAATCCATGACCCGGGGGTCGAATAAAAAATCGAAATAAACTTTGTGCATCTACTCATCATAAGGAAGCTACATACCAAATGTCATGTCTTTAGCTATGCCGGTTTAAATGTTTTACGAGTGACACGTCGAAAAGGGGAGATAATCCATGACACGGGGGTCGAATCAAATAAAAAATCGATATAAACTTTGCGCATCTACTCATCATAAAGATGTTACTAAGTTTTAGGTATGTGGCTATTAGGGTTTACATGTTTTACGAGTTACAAGCCAAAATTGGAAAATTCCAAGTCAAAAAGGGGGAGATAATACATGACCCCGGGGGACGAATCAAATCAAAAATCGAAATAAACTTTGCGCATCTACTCGGTGCATCACAAAGAAGCTACATACCAAGTTTCAGATCTGTAACTAGTACGATTTAAAAGTTTTATGTCCCAACAGACGGACGGGACGGACGGACAAGGGTAACACTAAATCCCCTCTCTACTATCGTGGTGGGACATAAACAGGTTATTTGATTTGTATGTGGATATGTTTGCTAGGTGGCACAGAAAATATAAGACAACATTATACATCACTAGAAAATGAGGTGAAACAGTTGAAATGTACCACGACCATGGTGATAAACAACGAAGCTGTTGAGAGAGCTACCAGTGCATATGTCAATGAAATATCAGTTCTTAAAACAACTATTAGTGACCGAACATCACAACTACTGATATTGGAGGAAGAAAACAAAAAGTTGAAAAATAAAATGCAGGATGAAAAAACAAAACGTGTACGTGAGCTAATGAAAGCAAATGAGAAACATGTTGGAGACCATGTCGGAACAGAGCTTACTGAATTAAAACATGCAGTGATGACGGAACTGAAGTTGATAAAAGACCAGTCACAGCATAAACTATCAGTAAATTATGTTCCTCCACTCAACACAAATACTTCTACTACTGAGGAAAATGGCCCGTGGACGACAATTTCCTACTCCTACAGCAAATCTCGCAATAACACGAACAGCGCCAACACGACATTCATTACGGGAGATTCAATGACAAGGATATTAAGTTGTAAGCAATTATCAGATGACAACCTTGATGTTAATGTACATACTCACTCGTGAGGGCGAGTACGAACTATTGAAAACACGTTAGTGAAAATGGCAAGTGACGACCAAAATTACATTAGACGCACAAGAGCAGTCGTTTTGCATGTTGGTACTAACAAATTATCGGATGGCGACCTACCTACGTCTGTGGTGGAGGAAATACAAGACACAGCCGACACTATAAAAAACATTAATCCCTATGCGAAAATAATAATATCCTCTATCCTCCCAAGGAGAAACGATCAACTACTGAACAGGAACATAGCGAAAACAAATGCATCCCTAGAACAAATGTGCCAGACTGAACTTTACAACTTTATTAACAACGATGGGAAGTTCATAAAATATGGTAATCCTGATCCATCACTGTACAAGGACAACATCCATTTGAATTCGAAACGGGGAAAGTTGCTAGGTGAAACTATCAGGCACACACTCAGTGATATTCTTAAACTCCCTTATACCCCATATGACTCAAATGACCATGACGGGAAAGAACAGTTGAATTTCAAACAAAAGAGGAACATTTTCAACCCGTCACATATCGGACCGCAGACGAATTTTCGGAACGGGAGGCTACCAGGGAGGAGAAACTTCACAAATGGACCGATGTATTTCCCACAGCCGTATTACCCACTGCCGTGGTACAACAACAATCAGAGAAGTATGTACAGCAACCAACCGAACATAAACAGAGATCCATGAAGCCCGTACCAAAACCCCAGGGATATGCAGAACAATTTTTGGACTCAATCGTACTAGGAGAGTTATTAGTTTGCAGCACAAATGGCGATCATATACAGTACAATACTGCCAGCAATGGTGGTGAAATAATATTCGATTCAGGACTAGCTAACTCTTTATATAATGCTAACACTTCTATTAATGCGACTTTTCATGTACCGGTAAGTGGAAATTATGGAAATGTGATTACAAATAGTGAAAATCAAAAATGTATTAACCAGGACATGCATGTGCCTGTAAGTGAGACTAACGACATTGAATACATTAACTCAACAACCAGTATGCGTGTGCATGATCGTCTTGATGATGCAAATAGCACAGGTACACAGGTCCTGCCTCCACACAATGACACATGTATTTCTAATGCAAGATTTATAAATCATCAACAAGAGTCTCTTTCATGTTCTGAATCTTGGTTTTCAAAAAAGAGATTAAACATAGCACATTTAAATATTCATTACTTACATCCTAAACTAGATGAGCTGAAATTTATATTTAATCAAAACAAACAGCTGGATACAGTTTGTGTTTGTGAAACGTTCTTAAATAATGAAACTAGTGATAGTGAACAGTTGATAGACAATTACAATATTCACAGGAAAGAAAGACATAGTTTAGAAGGTGGCTTAGTTTTATATGTAAGCCATGATATACCGGCGGTCAGGAAGCATGACCTGGAATCTGATACACTTGAAGTTATGTTACTTGAGTTAAAATTCAGCAAGCAAAAATCAATATTGATAGTGTATATGTATAGGCCACCATCTGTTAACAATAACTGGTTCAATGAGATGGAAATACTATTAGACAATTAAGAGAAAGAGGTGATAATGTTAGGTGATTTTAACATTAATTTCTTAACTGACAGCAGTGCGAAAATAGCTTGGCTTGCTATCACACATTCAAATAATTTGGAGCAACTCATTACAGTACCTACTAGAGTAAATGAAAAATCTGAAACATTAATCGATCATATATGTATATACAAATCAGTCTAATAATGTTATTACCAAATCTAGCAATAAGTGATCATTACCCCATAATATGTACACGTAAATTTACTAACAATATTGTAAAAGGCCCAGTGCACAAGGTGATAACTGACAGGTCAGTTAAACATTTTCTTCAAGAATCTTTTTTACTGGATATGCAAAACCAACCCTGGCAATTAGTGGATATATTTAATGACCCTAATGATTCACTAAAACTATTCATGGGTTTATACATCTCAGTTCTGAACAAACATGCATCCCAACGTAAAAAACGTGTAAAAAGAATTCATCAACCGGACTGGTTTACATCTGACATACTGCAGGCAAGCAGGAAAATAGATCACTGTCATCAAGTAAAAGACACAGTAAACTATAAAATGTGGCCTAATAAAACAAAGGAATTAATAGAATTGGCCAAACAGACATTTTACACAAAAACAATAAATGACAATAAAGCAAATCCTAAACGGCTCTGGACAAATATCAATGATCTTTCTGGGAAGATGAAGAAAAATCAAACCCAGTTTATAGCAGACGACAATGGAAAATTAATTACTGACCCTAGCAATACTGCTAATGCATTTAATGATAGTTTTATATCAGTATTTCAGAACTATGACACAGATCCTACTTCGTTCAATCCATACAATGACCTGCTTGACAACCACATACATGAAAAATTACCAAACATTGTATTGAGTTTCGTATACCTCAAATAACAGTATCATTTGTATTAAAACAAATTAAACAACTAAAATCATCTAAATCGACAGGACTTGATGACATATCAGTTAAATATTTGCAAATGGTGCCAGAGGTAGTCGCCCCCGTGTTAGGAAAAATATTCAACCGGAGCTTTAATACAGGTATATTTCCAAATAAACTGAAGACAGTCACACTTATCCCAATGCACAAAAGAAACAGCAAACATGACAAGAACAATTATAGACCTATTTCAATTCTACCCATTTTATCTAAAATTATAGAAAAGCATGTTACTATCTCCATTCAGAGTGTCACGCCAGGGAGATACTGGGATAGTTCATTGTTGTGTCGGAACACCAAGCACGTTGTGGAAAGAGACAACAAGGTATATAGTTACAATGATGATGTATTTACAAATAATGATATACGCAAATAATGAATATTCAAGACGGTACGGACAACGTCCTCTCGATGGTCCACCAAAGCTCAGTCACACAACCAAGGCACAGTCACGATTCTGGAACAGATAAGTATCGTATAACAATGTCGTTTCTATCATCCAACTCAGGTTTCCGCCATGATGAGGGTGACGTTATATGACGTCGTTAAGTTATATTACAATGTTATAAACTACTTGGCGGATGGGTGGACGTCCTTTGAGAATCATCTCGTCCTTGGACGGAATGACGTCACCGGAATAATAACCCCCGCTCGATACGCCCTGGTCCACACGGAGCAGAGTCCCCGCTGGTACACGATGTCGTGTAGTGGACCCCAGAATAGTATCGATGCAGCGTACTGGTTCTACGCAAGAACACCCGATAGACGTGCCGTCGCTGGTTGCCTGGCTGGCTGACTGACTGGTTTGGACTACAAAACACCAACGGTGTTGTTACCAGATTGTAACGTGTTATAGTCTCCATAATAGTCACAGTAGTGCACATGAAATCAATATTATGATTACATGGCAATACTAAACAACATCATAAATTACAATGATGAAACATGATAAATTGCAATGTACACAAAGATAGTTTCACTAGTTGGAAGAAGGGGGCTGACGGAATTCATATGTCGGAGAAAACGATGTAACACATTAATGAACAGCCACTATATCTAGTGTACCCATATATATATATTCACATCCATACATGTGAATATCGACGTCATTCACAGTTATTTACCGTTAGCAAACAAACATTTAATTGCGACTGGCCTTACCCTGATCAGACTGACCGCCGTGGCCAACTGCGCTAATTTAATAAAGAGCATCTATGCCAAGTATTCTCCTGTGCAGACTCACAGCATTACCGTACTAATGATAAACACTGTAGACTCTAATCAGACTGTAGGATTCCACAGGCTGACACAAAGCATCAGTGATTGAAATAAATTATACTTCACATCATGTCCTTATTACAGCTTACTGACGTATACATGAGTGCATTTAGAGCAGAACTGTCTGATCTGGTCTATCCTGGTCGCAATAGCATTTTAACTATTTACAATTCACTGTGAATGCACATGACTTAATAAAATGAATGTACAGACGACTGGGGTTGGAGTTTTACATGTGTCCAACATAGAGTAAATGATAGTCGCCTGGAAAATTCACGTTACATTTGTTACAAGTTAAATTAGCAATATTCTCATGTATAGTACAGGGCGCATGCCTGATATTGGACTGAATAGTAATATAAAATGCATAGCTAAATTTTAGTAAACAATTCAATCGTGTTCGCCCTTCGTTTACAAATATAATAAATTGCTACTGCAATAAGTCGGAGTGACATGCACAAAACACATGATAATAATATGCCATTACAATACTCACGGAATGCTCCCACATGCCAAACCTGTAATCGTTATCATTTACACGTGAACACGAATTATTAATGATTCAGTTCGATTTGATCAAGGGAGATACTCTACACCAGCGGATACATGCCATACGGCTTTTATTGACCAAGTATTTGGTCAAAATGGGTCCAAATAACGAAATAAGGCAGTATTATCGAGAATACGATAATAATGCGGTGAATTTCCGATCTTGGCATGAGTCGGACGTTATTGGCAGCATTTGAAAGTAAATAATACTCATATGTACTTACCAGTTCCCAGTGAAAGCTTGTGTCATAAAATGATCACAAGAATGGTTGAATGTCCGACTCCTAGAATATGGATACGATAGTTTATATACATACTCTAGTGCATAATTTTCCTCTAATAGTCCGCCTGTCAATATAAGAACTCCGTGCCAACATTTTGCTTACAATTTTGCGTAAGTGGATAATTGTTCTAACAGTCAATCTAGCTCCTGAGATATCTGGCGAATTAATCTAGAAATAGTAGATATGACCATAGATATGACCTACTCGGTATTCAGGCTAGCATCCAAGTCTTCATAAACAGTGTAAATCACCCAGATATAACCGGTGCAAAATCCAATACTGGTGGTACGTGCACGGTTTCGGATAAAGCGCTATTCTCTCCAGCGATGTATTTAACGTGAGCGATATTTCACACACGAAGACCTATTCGATAGTCGTTACAAGGTTATTCGAGTATTATGCTCGAGTATTGTGTAATTGTGTAACCCGTGTTACAAATGATGACTGATCAAGAAGGCATTCGGCTACAATTCGTGACAATACTCCCCCTAAATAACAGTGTGAAACACTTAGCGGTAATCACGAGTTGTACCGACATTTTTCACCTATATACATATATACAAATCCTCGGCTGTGGTGTGTGGTTTACGACTTAGATCCTACTCAAATAATCTGCACCCACATTGTCTGAGCCCCTGATGGCTCGGATAACAGCGGCGCCCATCTCATCAGCCTGGAGTTTGCTACTTTTGCCTTATTCAGGTACGTAAGTGGTTGATGATCTGTCTCTAGTACGAACTCTTTACCGAACAAATACTTGTGGAATTTCCACACACCCCAGACTACTGCTAAACACTCTCTTTCTACGACTGAGTAGTTTTTCTCCCTTGGAAGTATTTATTTGCTAGCGTACGGAATTGGTAGTTGTGCCCCGTTTTGTTCCTGTAACAAAATGGCCCCTAATCCTACGTCGGATGCGTCTGTTCTCAATATGAACGGATTGTCTAGCTCTGGGAGTTTGAGGATGGGATCGTTAGTCAGCGCTCTTCTCAGGCTGTTAAAAGCATTGTATTGGGAGTCTCCCCATTCAAGCTTGTTCGGTTGACCCTTTTTCGTGAGATCTGTTAGTGGGACAGCTATTTCTGCAAAATTGGGGATGAATTTACGGTAGAACCCCGCTAACCCCAAAAATACCCTCACCCCTTTCTTAGTTTCGGGGACTTTCGCTTCCTGTAGAGCTGTAACCTTCGTTGGGTGAGCTCTGAGCTGTTTCTTGCCGCATATGGTATGGCCTAAACACTCTAGTTCGCTGAAACCAATGCTGCACTTCGATGGTTTCGCGGTCAGATTAGCACTGGATAATCGAGACAAAACGTTCCTCAGGGCCCTAACGTGATCATCCCATGTGATGGTGAAAATGAGGATATCATCCACGAAGCTGTCTGCATTCGCGACACCGTTCAGGACTTTCCACATAAGCCTACATAAGGTAGCTTGTGCCGTCACCATTCCGAAGGACATGACTTTGAATTGGAAAAGGCCTTGGGGAGCTTCAAAAGCAGAATAGGGCTTAGCGTTCTCTGAGAGTGGGACCTGCCAATACCCCTTACTTAAGTCCAGTTTCGAGAAATACTTATATTTCGCTAATTTCGAGAACATTTCCTCAATTTCAGGTATCGGCTCAGCGTCAAAAATAGTGACTTTGTTAAACGGACGAAAATCTATACAAGAATGGAGTCCTCCGTTCTTTTTCCTGACCAGAATAACTGGTGATGAGTATGGGGACCTAGAAGGTTCGATAACTCCTAACTTCAACATTTCTTTGACCTCATCTTTTAATAAGTCGCCAACTTTATACGGGATGGGATAACCTTTTATCCGTAATGGGTCTGAGGTGGACAATTTAATGTCATGAATCTCTACATGGGTGCGCTCTGGTCTATCAGTATGTACATGCTCAAATTCCTTAAGCACCCTTTGTACTTCTACTTTTAGGTCCTTGGACAACCCTGGGGCTAGGTCCACCCTGTCAATCGATTACTGTGTCCCCATAGGACACGTCATGTGCTCATCGACACTACACTCCCCTGTACCCGAGTTCCCGTCAATTATATCTTCAATTACCGGCGTGTTTATGACGGCTAGTATCCCCTTCACTGGGCTTTGAGGCGTACGCTCTTCATATCGCTTCAACATGTTGACATGGAATGTTTTCAGTTTCCCCTTCATGTCGATCCTATAATCCCAGTCATTTAGTACTTCCATTATAGGATATGGACCTTTCCATTGGAGTAACAATTTATTCCTATCAGTGGGGAGTAGTACTAACACCTGGTCACTCTACTTATACTTCCGGTCATGCGCTTTCCTGTCATAGTACTTCGCGTACCGCGAGAATGCTAGGCTCTCCTGTGAAACCTCGCAATATATGCGAACAGCTACGCGTTAATGTACTTATCCCAATCTTTGGGACGCTCGCTCGCCATGCGTTTAAGCATCTGCTTCAATGTACCGTTGATTCTCTCTACCAACCCGTTGCACATAGGATGGTAGGGAGTAGTAGTAAGTTGTCTCAGTGATAACAGCCTACTGACCTCCTGCATTACAGTTGACGTAAATTGAGATCCGCAATCAGTCAATAATTCCTCAGGAATTCCTAATCGACTGAACATGTCTACGAGTGCCTCAGCTACTCGTTCTGCTTCGATACTCGGTAATGGTACTGCCTCTGGATATCGTGTGGCGTAATCTACCAGCGTAAGAATATACCGATTTTTATTATCCGTTGCTGGATAAATCGGTCCTACGATGTCTACGGCGTGTCAATTAGTGGCATGTTGCCCAGCGGTGCCTTTGTTATGACCCTTCGAGATTGTTCGTTGACAAATGTCGCATGACCTGCAGTATCGTGTCACATCTCCGGACACGCCAGGCCAGAAACATTCTGCCAAAACGCGGTTTGTTGTTTTCTTTACTCATAAGTGCCCTGACATAATAGATTCATGTGCCACCTTTAACACGGTCTGTCTAAGTTTTTCCGGAACGACTAATTGATAGTATTTTCTTTTGCTACCTATCGTCTCAAACTGTCGATACAGTAAATCTTTTCGGTACAGGAATGACGTAACGTTACCGTTCTTAGTATGTTTCACGTTTCCTTTTTTTGCGTTAGTGTGCAATGCCGTTAACGTAACGTCGCCTATTTGTTGTTCTTTGAACTCACTACGTGAAACGTGCGATACGGCTTCCGGTACCCGCAGTTTCCGATACGATTCATCGCGTTTCAAAACCTGTGAACGCGTTTCAACTGCTAACGTGGTCGCGCCTTTGAAATCATTTAGTACAGGAAGTTGTGACCCATCTATTTTCCCGATCGTTACATCGTACATAGTTTCTTCCATGCATAGTGCTTCGGTCTCTCCTTTAAGCAATGGGGAGTCAATGGTGATTCTCGCAACAGGTACTTCACTCAAGCGTCTCTTGTCTACTAGCATACACGTGGCTCCTCTCCTCAGAAATTGATCAGGATGTACTAGTTCCTTTCTCACCACTACACCCGTGCAAACTGTATCACGCATCACAGTCACCACTTTCCCATTCAGCAAACCTTCTGCCACTGGTATTATCGACTGGAAAATTTGCATCCTGTATCCTTCGGACTCGCGTCAACTTCCTTACCTGCGCATATCATAGTGATTTCATCGTCATCTTTGGTCTGGTTGTCCTCTACAATACAAAAATTACCCTAATCTGTAGGTGTGGAAAAGGGGCGCCCTCTGCCTCTTCCACGGTGGTGATAACGCCCTCTGTCCCTGCTCCTTTCTCTACTCATGCCTCTGTGTATTGCATCCTCCTTGTCTGGTTCGTCGCCGGTGCCTACAAAGCTTACCTGCTTTTGCCCATAGGCACTAGTATCACTTTCCTCCAGGGCTGCAGCTCGATGCATGTGACCTCTTCTTGGGCAGTCTGGAGCTACATCACATTGACCTCCACAATGGTAACATGTAATGGTACGTCTGTCATTGTCTCTGTTCCTTTCCCTACTAATATCTCTACTTCTCTCGTCACTTCTCTCTCTACCATAGTCATGAGATCTGTCATTGCCTCGATATCTCTCACCTTGACCTCTCACCTTCCTCTCATAACATGTGTTACGATTCTCACTTTTCGCTCTATTGTCTCTGTTCTCTCTTTGTACTACGTACTTTGTACCGCCTCTGGCTTCCGCAAGGGGTCCGCTTGCACTGCCATCTCACGTACTTTTCTAACGACCTTTTCCTTAAGAAAAACGTACAACTCACGACTGCAAGTGCTTAGTAACTGATCCATGAGCAAGACATCTATCACGCCTTGATAAGTGCGTTCAACTTTGCCTAGTTCAAACCACCTATCAAGATAACTCTTAGCCCTGTAGATATATTGAACAAATGTATCACCCTGTTATGGCTTACCGTTCTTAAATTGCTTCCTGAACCCTTCTACGGTTAAGTTTGAGCAAGGCTGTCTTCAATGTGTCATAATCAATAGCATCTTCCAACGATAAACGGGAGTAAACATCTAGACCTTTGCCCCTTAATAATGTGCTAAGGTGTAATGAACACTGACCTTTCGGCCAATCTTGCACATCTGAGTAACGTTCAAACGTAACTATCCATATTGCTTATCTTGATCAAAATATGGTAACTCTGGACCTTGTGGTATCTTATGCTCCACTACTGGACTATAATTATCCGATATTCCCATTTCTGTCTTCGCTATCTCAACTTTCTGCGTTGTCTCTAACTCATTCATTTTACATTCGTACTCCAATCTAACTTTTGTCATTTGCAAATCTATTCTTACATTTTCCATTTCTCGTTCCTCCATTAATCTGTCTGCATCAAGCTTATCTTTCTCAGTCTGTCTTTCTACCTCTTTTGCTAGTCTGTCAGCCTCAAGCCTATCTTTTTCAGCCTGTCTTTCAGCCTCAAGCCTATCTTTCTCAGTCAGTCTCTCTACCTCTTTTGCTAGTCTGTCAGCCTCAATCCTATCTTTCTCAGCCTGTCGTTCTACTAGTTTATTCTCTCTCTCTCTCTCTATCTTGTTCTTCTTTCACAAAGGACCTTAACACATTCCCAGTTAAGCCTAATTCCCTGCCTACGTCCATTAACTCTTTAATGGTCGACACGATTGCCTTTTATTGTCTCAACAAATTAGTCACTTAGTCACGAGGCGGAGTGTACTCTGAACAACTCGTTGGAATACGGGGTCTCAGCACTACTGTCACGAGGACTGTGCGAGTCTCAACCCGATTCACGTCTTATTGTGTAATGTCAAATCCGGTATGTATTGTGTTCCTTCCCACCCGACTAATCCTAGTCCAACACGTATTTACACTGGTGAGGAATTTAAGTTATATGTCACCTTACCTATCTCATATTGCGTCCCATATTGTGAGGAATTTGGGGATATACGTCACCTTCCCACTCGACTAGTATTTACAATGATGGGAAATTTCCCATACACGAAAAACACATTACATGGTCAGTTGTGCTATAGTCGTAAAGCCATTAACCACACACCAACAAAATGGACCCTGTGTCTAATGTTATAACCCGGAAATTAGTGAAGCTGTCTCAGATCAAACCCAACCAACTAGAACGACCCCTATTTTTAGCGATACGCGTTGTGCCTCATCACTGACAGATTACAATTGTAATAATGTTTTGCCAAACGAAAGGTTGAAAGAGACTTACCTTAGCGTCGAGGTGCACAGCTTACCGCACGTCTTGGTGGTGAGGCTAATACCTGTACATGGCTCGCAGATCCTGTGGTGGATTGATAAATTAAAACGGATTATATTGCAAGATATTATGCATAGGGACTGGAGTGTATATCTCAGGAAGATGGACAGGGGTAACACTTATCCTTGTTGTAATCCCTACTTTGACTGACGTCTCGGACAACAGTAAACCTATCTCATGTTACTGATGTTCACCAGTAATGACCCTGGGGTCCTCTCCACTCCATGTTTGGTGTTCCCAATAAACTATAACCCACTTCTGACACCATTGTCACGCCAGGGTGACACTGGGATAGTTCATTGTTGTGTCGGAACACCAAGCACGTTGTGGAAAGAGACAACAAGGTATATAGTTACAATGATGATGTATTTACAAATAATGATATACACAAATAATGAATATTCAAGACGGTACGGACAACGTCCTCTCGATGGTCCACAAAGCTCAGTCACACAACCAAGACACAGTCACGATTCTGGAACAGGTAGGTATCGTATAACAATGTTCCTGACGTTCAAGATACGGACTTAAAGTTTCTATCATCCAACTCAGGTTTCCGCCATGATGAGGGTGACGTTATATGACGTCGTTAAGTTATATTACAATGTTATAAACTACTTGGCGGATGGGGGAATACTTCACATGGGTGGACGTCCTTTGAGAATCATCTCATCCTTGGACGGAATGACGTCACCGGAATAATAACCCCCGCTCGATACGCCCTGGTCCACACGGAGCAGAGTCCCCGCTGATACACGATGTCGTGTAGTGGACCCCAGCATAGTATCGGTGCAGCGTACTGGCTCTACGCAAAAACACCCGATAGACGTGCCGTCGCTGTTTGCCTTGCTGGCTGGCTGACTGGCTGGAACTATAAAACACAAATGGTGTTGTTACCAGAGTGTAACGTGTTATAGTCTCCATAGACACTGGATACACGTTTCATAAGATTTGCCTCGTTAGATTTTTACCTCTGGCTACGGCCCTGCATACTCACAGCATTACCTTACAAATGATAAATAATGTAGACTCTAATCAGACTGTAGGATTACACAGGCTGACCTAAAGCACCAGTGATTGAAATAAATTATACTTCACATCATGTCCTTATTATAGCTTAATGACGTAAAAATAAGTGAATTTAGAGCAGAACTGTCTGATCTGGTCTATCCTGGTCGCAATAGCATTTTAACTATTTACAATTCACTGTGAATGCACATGACTTAATAAAATGAATGTACAGACGACTGGGGTTGGAGTTTTACATGTTTCCAACATAGAGTAAATTATAGTCGCCTGGAAAATTCACGTTACATTTGTTACAAGTTAAATTGGCAATATTCTCATGTATAGTACAGGGCGCATGCCTGATATTGGACTGAATAGTAATATAAAATGCATAGCTAAATTTTAGTAAACAATTCAATCGTTTTCGCCTTTCGTTAACAAATAGAATAAATTGCTACTGCAATAAGTCGGAGTGACATGCACAAAACACATGATAATAATATGCCATTACAATACTCACGGAATGATCCCACATGCCAAACCTGTAATCGTTATTATTTACACATAAACACGAACTATTAATGATTCAGTTCGATTTGATCAAGGGAGATAATCGACACCAGCGGATACATGCCATACGGCTTTTATTGACCAAGTATTTGGTCGAAATGTGTCCAAATAAGTCAGGTAAACGAAATAAGGCAGTATTATCGAGGATACGATAATAATGCGGTGAATTGCCGGTCTTGGCATGAGTCATACGTTATTGACAGCAATTGAAAGTAAATAATACACATATGTACTTACCAGTTCCCAGTGAAAGCTTGTGTCATAAAATGATCACAAGAATGGTTGAATGTCCGACTCCTAGAATATGGATACGATAGTTTATATATATACTCTAGTGCATAAGTTTCCTCTAATAGTCCGCCTGTCAATATAAGAACTCCGTGCCAACATTTTGCTTATAATTTTGCGTAAGTGGATTAATGTTCTAACAGTCAGTCTAGCTCATGAGTTATCTGGCGAATTAATCTGAAATAATTCAGTCATTAGTAGATATGACCTACTCGGTATTCAGGCTAGCATCCAAGTCTGCATAAACAGTGTAAATCACCCAGATATAACCGGTGCAAAATACAATACTGGTGGTACGTGCACGGTTTCGGATAAAGCGTTATTCTCTCCAGCGGTGTATTCCACGGGAGCGATATTTCACACACGAAGACCTATTCGATAGTCGTTACAAGGTTATTCGAGTATTATCCTCGAGTATTGTGTAATTGTGTAACCCGTGTTACAAATGATGATAAAGAAGACAGTCGGCTACAATTCGTGACGCAAAGATTCATAGAAACAGATAACTTAATGTTCGAAAGACAGTCAGGTTTTAGAAAAAAAATCATTCTTGTAAAACAGCTTTAATACAAATAGTATATGACTGGATCACAGCCATTGCCCAAGGAAATATTGTGGGCACTGTTTTTCCAGATTTATCAAAGGCGTTTGATCTTGTAAATTATTCAATCCTGGTTAAAAAACTATCTCACTATAAATTTGGTACAAATGAGCTAACATGGATTAGTTCATACTTAAATAACCGCTCCCAACAGGTAATCTGTTCAGGTAAGCTCTCAAGTCCACTGACTATACAATCCGGAGTTCCACAGGGATCAGAGCTAGGACAAATATTATTCCTAATATACATAAATGATCTACCATTGTGTACACATTTCTGTTGTACAGACATGTTTTCTGATAACAGTACACTGACCACATTTGCTAAATCCCCAGATGCAGTAGCAACAAATCTCAATTATGACCGGGCTGAAGTGGAGTCCTGGTGTCGAGTCAATGCTATGTCAGTAAATATTGATACAACCAAGTCAATGATCCTATCAACTAAACTCAAACTTAAATCTAATAGAGAACACCTTCCAGCTATAATCTTTAATAATAATGCAGCTTCAGCAAACATCATGTGAAAAGCTACTTGGAATTCACATAGACGAATCATTATCATGGCAAACCAAGTAGAAAACATTGTCAAAACATGCAATTCATTATTATATCTTTTGTGCAGAATAAAAAAGTACCTAACGAAACCTAGCAGAATACTGTTCTTTAATTCATACATATTACCACATATCGACTACTGTGTATTTGTTTGGGGAAGTTGCAGCATCGAGTCACTCTCTAAACTTCTTAAAGTACAGAAGAAAGCAGCAATAATTATTTTGGATAAACATCTAGACTACCACTCCTACAAACGTTTTAAGGAACTTAATTGGATGAAAATAGAAGACCGAATAAAATAGCAAACAGCAATTCAAATGTTTAAGTGCATGAATAACTTATGCCCAAATTATCTAAACAATGCATTTAAACAAACAACAGAAATTCATGGGTTAAACTTAAGGTCAGCAGATAAAACTAGATTGGTCAGTAAGCGAGGCTTACGGAATACACCCCGCGTGGGCCCAGGTACCCCTAAAATATGTAAACTTTTCCAAGTGTGTGGGCTTGTGACCTTGACTCTGGGATTAGCGGGAGCGGCATGAACGTGAATTTGTCACAGGGTGGTTACAGAGGTCCATTGGAGAAATGCGTGTGTGAAATGTGAAGCAGATCCGAGCAAGGAAATAGAAGTTATAACCGATTTCTCTGATGTTAAGTTTTGTAAAGAGACTAAGTATGTGACCTTGACCTCGAGATCAGCCGGGATTTGTCACAGCATATGAAATATTAAGAATGTTCAATGAAAGAAATAGAAGTTATAACATATTTCTCTGATGTTAAGTTTTGTAAAGAGATTAAGTATGTGACCTTGACCTTGGGATCAGCGGGGTTTGGACAGTCGTAGATTTGTCACAGCATGATAGTACAACCTTAGAGGAATGCACAAGTGAAATAATAAGAATTTTCAATGAAGGAAATAGAAGTTATAACTTATTTCTCTGATGTTAAGTTTTGTAAAGAGACTAAGTATTTGACCTTGACATTGGGATCAGCGGGGGTTGGATTTGGCACAGCATGGTAGTAGAGCCTTACAGGAATGCATGTGTGAAATATTAAGCATTTTAGATGAAGGAAATAGAAGTTCTAACAATATTTCTCTGATGTTAAGTTTACGGACTAAGTATTTGACCTTGACCTTGGGATCTGCGGGGGATGGACGGTCGTGGATTTTAGATGAAGGAAATAGAAGTTATAACAATATTTCTCTGATGTTAAGTTTACGGACGCACGGACGGACGGACAACCTGACTCCAGTATACCCTCCCACAACTCGTTGCGAGGGGGGGGGGGGTATACAAAATATATATCTACCAAAACCTAATATTGAACTATACAGGTCAACCATCGTATATTATTGAGCCAAACTATGGAATGATCTACCAGTGTATGTTAAAACTGCCAAGTCCGTGGAAGATGTTAAGAGCAAAGAGCAAATACATCGTACATGTTCATACAAGTACTCAACATGATTAGCTCTTAATTTAATACTCATGTACAGTTTCATCATATATATTATACAAATGCGATTGTAACATTGTGACTCATGTGTCTACATGTACGTGTATCATTATTATTTGTTAAATATAAATGTACTTGTAGATAGATAGATGATCTCAGGGAAGATTGGCTAGGCCAAGTGAGCTTCTTCTATAAATAAAGACATTACTTACTTGCTTGCTTGCTTGCTTACTTACTTACTTACTTTTACTTACTTACTTACTTACTTACTTACTTACTTATACTTACTTACTTACTTACTTACTTACTTACTTACTTACTTACTTACTTACTTACTTACTTTTACTTACTTACTTACTTACTTACTTACTTATCACTCACTCACTCACTCACTCATTATATTCCACTCGTTCCGCCGCCCAACTGTGCAACTCGTGCATATATATCCACATACAAATTAAATAGCCAATAATTATTATCAATCGATAAATACCCGTGTCTGCGATTTGTCAGATGCTGGTCACGTGGTCTTCGATATAAGTGCATATTCAATTGACCTGAGAAAGTTGATTCAACATGTCATGTTCAATAATTGACATGAAGGCGGAGCGGCGTTGTGGATTGGCTAAAGTCTCTTTGACGTCATTAAAATCCATGACGTTGTTAATCAGATCACGCTCTTACAAAGCAACATCGCTGAACATAATGATTATGCATTGCGCCAAAATAGCGTAAAGCAAGATTAATGGTAATATTCACAGTGTAAATGGATATTTATGCTATATTATTGAAAATGGGACACATATGGGAATTTCTCAATTGATAATGAAATAAAAAGTCATGCAGAGCATGATGTTATTAGCCGTTCAAATCAGGGTTCAATATATGTCCACATTTTAGTAGTTACCGAATCTCAGGGAAAAGTGAGAGAAGCGTTGATTTCACCTGAATAGTGACTACATAACCACATTCGAACAAAACAAAATTTGACCATTTGGCGGCCATCTTGAATGACATAATGACTCCATTTCGAGAAAAATGATATGACAGCGATCGGCTGATCGATACTTTCGATTTGACATATTACATGACCACATTTGAACAAAATAAAAAATTGACCTTTTGGCGGCCATCTTGAATGACATAATGACTTCATTTTGAGACTAGATGGCCCAGGCCTGCATGTCGCGCCTTAGGGCTAGGCATGGACACTAAAAAAAGAGATATAGTAGACGGAAAAACTTTAACCAAAAAACTTTAACCGGACACACGTACGTACGGACGTACGCCAAAGTGCCGACTATATCACCCTTTCCGCAAGCGGGCGCGACAAAAACTTTAACCAAAAATTTAAAATTAATTAGACCTTGACATTGGGCACAGGGGCCGCACGGGAGGGGGGTAGAATGAAAATATAGATGATGATAAACAGCCATGTGAAGGTTGAAGGTAATGGGCAAAGCAGGTGCATAGATATAGCACATGAACAAACTTTAACCAAAAGCTTAAAAGTAATTAAACCTTAACATTGGGCACAGGGGCCACACGGGAGGGGGGTAGAATGAAAATATGGATGATCTCGGATTCGTCGTTCGAAGGACTTAACCTTTCCACGGCGGCCATCTTGGATGCAGGTCGACTTTCTTTTAACAACTTTGAAAAGGCTTCACCTAAGGACCATGCCGGTAAAGTTTGGTGTCCATTGACCAAGCGGTTCGGTAGAAGATGATTGAAAATGTTGCCGAACGACGAACGGACAAAAAAGCGGTAATGAAAATAGCTCACATGAGCTTTGCTGAGCTCAGGTGAGCTGAAAACATCAAAGTATATACAAACAAAAAACTAATCTTGCAATTCTTTTAGGGGCGGGTGGGGATGAGAATCTATAAATTGATTTGTTATTGCCTAACCTCAGTTGGCCTTATTCAACCTATTGTGACTTGTTACTTAAGTTATTGAGAGCCGGGTAGACTGGGTAGAACCAGTACTCTGCACTGTATGGGGTAGGGGTTGGATCGCAGCATCGGTGCTGAATTAACAACAAAATATTCCGCAGTGAAATTACGACATCCTGATCTGGCGTTTCAATGTGCCCATTGTTCTTCAAACTCCGAGAAACCCTACTTTATAATAGTAATTTATCAATGATCATGTGACATTTACACCAGGATCGAGCGAGCGGTTATTATTTTATACCACTAAAATATGTCAAGTTTGAGCAATAGTTCACCAATGCTCGCGCATAGCTATTGTTGTAATGTTCATATTTTTAATGCATCAGTCAATTTGAATTACCCCAGGATACCCCGGGGCTTTAACCTTTCATGATTCCCCGGGGCCGGGGCTTTAACGGCAGCAAAAATAAAAGCCCCACTATTCCCTGGCTGTGTGTGTGTGTATGGGGGGTGGGGGGGGGGGGGGTGGGATTTATATTTACTGATGCATAAGTAAAAGATGAGCTATTTATAAAGTTTAACCATACATAAACAACAAAGGAACGAAAATTACAATAATTTTAATTAAACTTCTACATACTGGAGCTACATATCATTATCAGTCCACTTCAGCATGTTTTTTTAGTAAATTGTGAAGCTGCTTTCTCTCGTATTAAACTCAGTAAAATGCTGCATCTGCAGTGACGTCACGTGACATCACATCGTCACATGAAATGTTCTTGCAACGACAATGTACAATATGGAGACAAGACTATTATTTTGTACATTCAGAAACAAAAATCTGGAATATTTTGATATGCAACAGAGACCTGTGGCGAAAAGTAAATATTAAGCGAGCATTGTCAATGCGCGAGCAAAGTCAGTGTCACCTCCACTCTACTTAATGACGGCCATTTCATTTTTGCCTTCTTTAGTTCCTAGTTCAATCAAAACTTTCCCCAAAACATCTGGCATCTAAGAAGGGCCGTATGGTTCCACTTTTCTCTCGGTACAGTATAAATATACTGCAGGGACAATCCCCACTCGTATAGTTAATTAACAGTTTGTAGCGTATATTCTGGGCGGTATTTATACTCAAATGTACTTTGCAAAACATATTACCTGTATCTGGTTGTCTATCTTCTCGCAAATGAAGCTGGCGCGCATATCAATATCACGTGATCGGGAACTGTTCGATTGATTGGTCAGCTGGGTTAGCCAACATTGGTCCGGTCCAATCAAATCACGAATACAAAATATCACGCTTTTAACGAATAGAAGGCAAGCCGCCTAACTTTAGTTTACCGAACTCTTGTTAAAACGTTTATTAATAGCCAAAATACCGAACTCTTGTAGTTAAAACGTTTATTTATAGCCAAATTGTGTTAGTTCGCTATATTTAAAGTTTTAAACAGAGATAATGGCCAAAAATGAAAAATTATCCGATTGATGTAGTTTGGAAGCGATACAACAAATTTCGCGTTTTTACTTTACCGAATATAGGAGAAAAGGGTGGTTACAAACTTTTTCACAAACCAATGGATAACCAATATATAGCCTATCTATAAATAGATTGGCTAATAACAATTATCGCCTTATCGTATCGGTCAATATGGGGTTATTGATATTGAGCATAGGCTGCATCAATAAATGTAAATCCATCCATTGAAATTCCAGACGATCCTAAATTTGCACTTAAGAACGTTTTAGTCGTACGAGGTTTAGTGAAACGGGCCCCTGGTTTGTGGAGCTCATTTGGCATGTTTCAGGTTTCTTTGGTATTACTATACACGACACAACTATACATAACAAATTACCACACCGTGTATATATAGCAGTACCTACGAATGCCTGTGGTCAAACTCGGCTTTGTGGAATTAGTGTGTTTTTAGCTTACCATAGTGGAGTCAAATTGTCATTATAGCACATTACATGACGTAAGTTTGTACAAAAAGCAACAATATCGCCTTAAGTGGTTTACATTTACATGAAAAGCGGGTTACAATCCGGCATTTTTGGTTCTGTAAATGGAGTCGTGTTTTTAAATTGTCCTTTTCAATTCGAACCTCGTGGAAAAATCACACGAAAATATGCTCCGATATATTTGGTTAATTCAAATTAGATAATGTACTAATGTGTCCTGAAGAAATGATTGTGGATGTATTTATATGTAACGGTAACGGAAACAGAGACGGTGACATATATGTAGTCATCTATGTGGTACAGTGGTACACGTACACGTGACCTGTTCAGAATTATCAAATGCCTGATGTACAGTGAAACCTCTCTAAGCCGGACACCTTGGGGACCTCCCAGGGTGTCCGGTTTAGAGATGTTTCACTGTACAAGCCATACTTGGAATAAACCAATGAAGCGGTAGACCAGACAGCGTGGACTAAATCGACACGGACACCCAGACCCCACGATTAATGGTTTAGTCGGGGACCAGCTGGTCGCGCGTGTCTCCATGGAGATTGGTAGTACAATTGATTGGACATGCGCGAGACAATTACCAGACGAGTGCCGCCATTGTAGCGGTGCGGTCAAATATATAAATTATATATGTTCCACGACAGGGACGACCGTCATGCACTGGACCTAACTATTCTCCCATTTCGGTGTGCTTAGAGGTCCACCACCACCATTGATTATTATCCAAGCATATTTGCTTGGATATAGTCCTTATACGGTTTTTGAGACCTCACATGATTTATGCAAATAAGTAATTGTCGACCAACGAACGTACTTCATGCTTCATGATTCTAGCTACGCCACGTGAGAGAGTTCCAAAGCGAGCGGTGCATTATGAACGTGTCACTCACATTTTTGGCCAGCTACATTTTTTTTCAGCTACAGTTATATTTTTAAAAACAGTTTGTGATTTTATAAAATATTAACTGTCGTGTTTCATAATAAATATTTTGTTAGGAAGGTTATATTTTTAGCGCAATGATCGACCGCTCCACATGTAATTTATACGTAGTTATACGCCATGAAAAATAGTTCTGATAGTGAGCTAACATTATATTGTGTAGTGTAATACATGTGTTGTTAATTTTTCTGTACGACATTTATATTACAAAATGTTTATCTGATTTAATGTAATATAAACTGACATGTATTAATTTGAGTATATTATTTTTCACGCGCACTGATACAATTAACCTCGTGTCTCATGAAAAGTAGTTTCCGCCATTTTATGCCGACAAATTACAGAATCGTTTACATAGTCATAGGTCAATGGCTCGATAAAATCCAACATTGGACAGCGAAATGATGATGATTTAAAACAGAAACATTGTTTTTTGACAGTTACATACCGCATGCTTTAAATAATCATCTTGAGCCATCGATATTATTAATCAGTGTCCATTTTACTTAAAACATCAACTAATCTATAATGACGTTACACAGTAAATGCAGTACGATACACTTCACAAAGGAAACATTGTCTTAGAGTTTGAATAATTTTAGGTTCCGCCGAACGAACGAGTACGCCGAAATATATTTCCGTACAAATCCAAAAACCTATTTATTATATACCCGTTCAACCAAACATGCATCATAATCATTAAATACTCCGATAGTGTGATGAAATGCGACTCTATTATTTTTGTTGAACAATCCGAGCGCCTGTGATGGCTTCAGTTTATGCAAATTGACAAGGTCATTTCGCGCAGCTGAATCGATACAATAATTCAGGGGTTGAAATTTCACTCGCCCAGCTCGCCATGGCGAGTGCTTTTTGTGGCGGTCGAGTACTTTCTACAGGCACTCGCCCAGTTTGGCGAGTGAAAGATTAGGTCAGGATTTTTTTTTTTGGAAGAAATTGCCAATTAATTCCATCGATAACGGCCAACAAATGGTATTAATTCAGCGACCATTTGTTGTTTACAGTTTACGTCAATTTGCGGGAAGTAAGATTCAAGCAGTGTCTATGTACACGGTTACGGGTAGAATCTCTAGCGATTTTGAACACGGTCCATATCGGGCAAGTTTAATTCACGGATTATTTGTCGGCTTTACGCGGCCGGGCTAACAAATAATAGGACTGCGAGTATAGACTAGTGTATACGCGGCACATATATCGTCTCGTATACAGTTGGGTTAACGCGCATTTCAGACGCTGAACATAACGGCTTGGGACGAAACGGTCGGCGCCGGGTCCGAAACCATTGAATTTAGTAATTAAGGCAGCACGCAGCGCATGCAAACATAGCCACTATAAATTAAACTAAATCTATGTCACTCAACGCTTATAGAAAATAAGAAGTGTGCAAGCCTCTGAGCAAATTCGCTGCTATTTGTTTGTTTATGTTCATTTAATACTTAAAATATAAATAACAATAATAGTGAATATGTCTCATACGTTTTGGTAATGATCATATGTAAAAGCCTTTTTTTTATAAATAAGATGCAACATTACAAAAACTGGAAATAGCAATTTATTTTTAAAAAAAACTGGGCGAGTAACTTTTTGACCTGGGCAAGTACTTTTTTTTATTTTCTACCTACCTTGGTTCAACCTTGGTTGAAGGCCGTTTCTTGTAAGCTAGGCTTGTACTGGCCTATTTTAGTGACGTCAAATTGGATAATTGTCTTTGAAACTGGGGGGAGAGCGCAACTAAATCATGGTTAAAATGTCTGTACAATATTTTCACGTGTTGAATTTGCTGGGTCTCTTCTTCCAGGCGGAGTTGAGTGAACTTTTGAAACTATTTAGTGTGTTCGAATTTACACAATCACTAGGGAGTGCATTCCAGTCTGTGACGACTCTTTGAGAGAATACTTTTTGTCGCAACTGCGAAGGATTTCAGGACTTTCAGTCCTTTGATTCATATATACTCTTACTAATTATTTACCACATATTTTGCTATTCTCTGCTACTTTCATTTTTCGTCTGAATGCTGTGGGACCCATTTTCCCATAACATGCACCCATTCTGCTCTGGATATTCACTAATTAAAGTATAGGTTTAATTATACGAAAGTTAAATTCAATTTTCTGTGACCACACTAGTGGTGGCGCAAAAAGTCAGAGGCTGGAATTGAACCGCCTCACATGACACACATGTTCCGACTTACAAAATAATCCCCAAACATATGCTTGAAAAGGATGTAAATGATATATTAACATGCCAATTGGCCAGTTCCTGCAAGCAAAGAGTGTCTATGACATAAACCGTCTGCGTTATTTTTACTACTTGTACTACTTTTGACACCGCGCATGTGTTTTGCCCGGGTACTGAAACTTGTTGCCAATTTCCACTAAACTATTCAACTAACCGCACGCACACACGCGCACGCGCGCACGCACGCTGCATGCACCATGGCAGCCATACAGCATAACAGGGCGTTGTATTACTGATATAGTTTGTTAAGGGTACATACCATGTCTGATCTTTTATGGCGCCGCTTGGAAAACTGAAATGGAACATAAAGTATATTGTTCATACATGTCATCCCTGGACAACAACGTGGATTATTGCGTAAGCGACCTGGGGGCCGTTTCACTAATCTTCATACGACTAAAATGCAAATTTAGGATCGTCTGGACATTTCAATTGATGGATTTACATTTATTTAGCATAGGCTGCGTATGTATACATGAAAACATTGTTAATGTGAAATTTACAGACTGTCATAATTTCGCACTTACGTACATTTTAGTCGTACGAAGTTTAGTGAAACTGCCTCCTGGGCATCGCGCAGTCTGATCAATGTTCAGATTGTTCTCTAATCTGGGGAAATACTCTCGATGCCTAGAATGAAATATTACCATTGTTTGTGTGTGCACAAAATGGGCTTTTGCAGTGTAATAACACCGTGTATTAAAACGGCGGGGAATCAACCCGAATGCATGTGCGTGTTTTGGATATGAGACACGCCATGTAATTTTGCACCTACGGACATGAGCGTAATTTCCTTAAATACGTTTATAAAATTTACAATATGTTTCGTAAATAAAGTGAAAAGTTGACAAAATGTTCAAAGTACTGATACATGTATCTGAAGATACAAAATCACATGGCGTGTCTCATATGTGAACATGCAAAAGGTCAATGTATGTAGTAATCACGGAAGCTCTTCAATTGTCCGTCTTCCGCTCGCTTTACATGTATTTCATCTAAATTGGTGGCATAATAACAATTTTAATAAAAAATAATACCGGAGTATAGACGAAATTGGCATGTTTTGGTTGTTCGAAACGCACATGTTATTTTATATAGAAACTATGACGTTGAGCCAGAGTTAGATCACGGTTTGTCCGCATGTACGAGGAGATAGTCCGCGAGCTTTATCACATCCTCATGTCCATACATAGCCCATGACTTGTGTAAATGCAGAAACAAAACTCGCAAATGTATCAAAGATGTGATAATATAGCGTTTCACTTATTCACTTCAAACTATTTTAAATGTACAGTGGGGTCAGCGTGTGAACCAACCTGTCGTGTTCGTTCGTGTGTGCACTTACACGCTGACCCCACTGTAACATCATGTGTTATATTTTGTGATGTTTCATTCATCCTAAACGGGGTATTTTTTTTAAAATCTAAAAACAATTTACAAATACTACAGATACTATTGTGACGGCTCTTTATGAGCCGGTCCATCTGGATCTACAGTGTTTGCGAACATCATTCTTTCATTTATGATATGTCGGATTGAAATATGTAACGTTTTCTAAACGTGTACCCACGGTGGAAGTGTGCACATTCACCAATCAGAATTACATATTTCACACAGCGGTGGCGTATGAGTTGTATTACACGTAACTCATTTCGAATTGCTTCTGCGTTGGCGGCACAGCATTGTGTCCATGGCGATACATTGGACGCAATGCATCATTCGGTAACCCTTGGTCCCGCGCTATATGTCTTCTGGTAGTAATGCGGAAATTGCATGTTTGCGCTCGCATGTATTTACAGTTATTTAACACGCCCCGAATACAGTGACACTTGGAAAAGAAATAAAGATGTTTAATTGTATCAGAAGTTTAAACATTACCCACAATCTGTGGCATTAAACTGTGATTGTAGAAATGGGCCTTATACAATTCGACCAGTGAAGTTTGAGATCAGATGTTGTTACAACGTGTATGCCAATCCGTTTGCTCTTATGAATAGTAAATTGTAAATCTTGAAACTACTGTATACAGGTCCAAATAGAGCAATACAATATGTGTTAAATAACATTAAATTGCGCTGATCACCCGCGCAATCTGGGGGCCGTTTCACTAAACTTCATACGACCAAAATGCAAAAGTGCAAAAGTCTGTAAATGTCACATTAACAATGTGTTCTTGTAAACAATTATTGGATTTACATTTATTGAGCATATGCTGCATATGCAGCCTATGCTCAATAAATGTAATTCCATCAATTGACATTTAGAGACTATTCTAAATATGCACTTACAAACATTTCATTTTAGTCGTACGAAGTTTAGTTTGTCTGCAATGATTGGGAAACACCCATGCATGTTTCTATTGATAGGCCAAGAGCAGTACGTTAAATACTGCCAAAGATCGGAAAAAAATAAACAAAGCTGAATTTTTAACCATAGGTTCAGGATATCATGAGAATTAACATATCAAAACTCCCCATGAATCCGAGTTGAGCTTTCTTCAAAATTCAAGATGGCCGCCCAGATGGCCGCCAAAAATGGTTAAATCTCTCAATGCGCTCCAAATGAGCTACAAATGAGCCAAATGTTTACAAAAAAGAGCATATCACGGCACAACATACATTTTAAAACATATTAATATGTTTCTACCATTCAACATGATTCAAAATGGCCGCCATAGATTTAAAATAAGAAAAATATGTCCAAATTGACTATTTAAAAAAAAAAAATAACTTCATCTAATCGTTTCGTTACAAGGACTATGTCTTCTTCCATTTTGGTGTACCTTGTATAACTGTATTCATAATACACAATGAATAATATATCCGACATAAGTTTCTTATTCTGAATGGTGAATACTAATGCAAGGCATTTCATATGCTCCGCTCACGGATCGTATTTCTGATCGTCCATTAACAGTTACATGCACTATAATAACTCAAAAATGTAGTCTAGTCTAGTTTCTCATCTATTTTAATAATTTATAAATAGATCTACGTAACATAATTGTAGCCTTGACTGGAGAAATGGGGCTTATGGGATTTTTTAAATGGTGCTTATGGGATTTGTTTCCATCATAGCTCCTGGTCCGCTTGAATTGTAATGTTTGTTAGAAGCATGATGGATGTTTCACTGACTGAATTGCGAACAGTGTAGTTCCTGATCAGACTGCGCAGATGCGCAGGCTGATCTGGGGCTACACTGGTCGCATAGCCCATAAGCCCCATTTCTCCAGTCACGGCCACATATAATGAGACAGTGTCACGGTGACGTCAAAATAGTGACGTTATGAGTTAATATCGCTGACGCTGGTTAGTTGAGAACGTTTAACAACGCTATGCTTTGAATAGCATCACTGATAGTGAATACGATTTCATTGACGCTGTCAGATTTGATATTATTGAAACCTATAAAGTTGATATATATCAATCTATCTACCCGCTTTCATCTAGATATAAGCAACCAAATAATGGATGTGTCATATTTGTAAACAGGTATTATCCTCTGCAAAGGCGCAAACAGTTGGAGAAAATGGTCACGTCTCGTTGATTTCTGCCAGCATGATTCGCAGTGATGAATTGTAGACAATTCTACAAACACGAACATCACCTTTTGAAGTGCATGTGAATTGCTTTAAAGAATACACTCGCAAGACATCCCTCAACTCCCATTTAAAGCGGACATTTGAACCCTCTGCAGATAATGGTGATGACAGCAGAGAGGGAGTTTCAACATCGCTGCGCTCTAAATCAGACGAATTTGATTTTGAGACAGATTGTTTGTTCTGTGGCAAGACGTTGTTGCATGATTCTAATCTTCCGAAATCTCGTCGACGAGAGTCTAGCGATGTTGAGACCATTGAGTATTTGCCGGAACTGATTTCATGTGACGAGAAGAGACACGATTCTTGGGGCGAGCAAGTGTTGCTGCGTATTCGGTCTGTTAGTGACTTAGTTGCCCCAGAGGGCAAGTACCATCGTGGATGTTCGACACAGTTTAGGGGACGACAAACCGATGCTGAAAGAGGCAGACCATGTGACATGTTGAAAGAGGAATCGTTTCAAAAGTTGTGTCTGCATATTGATGAGAATGATGAATGTCGGTATTCCCTGTCAGAACTTTCAGATATTCACGAAAGTTACATGGAGGGGGCCGAAGGATATTCAGTGAAGTATCTTAGGCAGAAACTACAAGCACACTATGGAGATGAAATGATTATAACGAGCATACCAGGCATATCAAACATTGTAACCTTCCGTGACAAAGGACACAAAGTACTTCGTGACAATTGGGTAGCTGAACAAAAAGCCAATGTTTTAACAGAGAAAAACCGAATCATAGACATGGCTGCCTCTATCATAAGAGATGATATCAGGACACATGCATACAATTGCGCAGAATATCCGACAATGGAATCGACGAACGATGGAAATTCACTAGTTCCTGAGAGCATTTATCGTTTTCTGCACGGGATTATAAAGTCGCAGTCGCAGTGTACATACACAGAAAGTATGCATCTCGTGAGCTAATTGACATCTTAAGTAGCATGTGCTTTGCTGATGATTACAAGGAAATTCAGAGACTGAATTACGCATTTCTCTCTAAGGATGAGCCATCCTACAACTTAAACGGCTTCACACAGTTTGTATTCGACAATGCTGACTTTAATATTGCAACGCTAACAGGACATGACACCTTTCACACAATGAGTGGAATTGCGTGTGTCACGCCCCCAGGTGAAGTAGTAAAAGAAACTCTCACTCGGTCAGTAACTGTACCCAGTGCCCAAGTAATTGGGAAGTTCGGGGATGTCCCTATACAATCGTACAGGAAACCAACTGTTCCGGGGCTACAGTCTGTAGTGTTCGGTCCTCTAGAAGCTCCAAAACCGGACCCACCTAGTCTGAAGTTTGCCACAAGCTTAGATTGTCTGTGGATGGCCAGCCTGTCCATGAATGTCTCATCATGTCCATTTTGGAGTGGATTCATGCAGCTGGCAGTAACAGGCGAGAATCACATGAAGACTAGAATAGAAATTCTTCCATTCATCAACCTTGATCCTGGAAATGCGAGTACAATTTACACTGCACTGTCCTTTGCACAAAAGCAGTCCGAGAAATATGGGCTTGGTACCTGTGCAGTAACTTTCGATTAACCGCTTTATATCAAAGCGGCCGAAATAGTGTCCACGTCTCCCGATCTTTCAAAAGTCATTGCAAGGTTGGGTGGTTTTCATCTACTTATGTCATATATGGGATCAGTAGGATTTATTATGGCAGGCAGTGGGCTGGGGACATTATGGGGGACTGTCTATGCCCCTGAGTCTGTCGTCCATATGCTAACTGGACATGCCTACGCAAGAGCACTTCGTGCTCACCTTACAACATCAGCAGTCATAGCAGCGTTGCTGTTAGAGAAGCCCGGGTGTTTAGACAATGTTGACTTCGATCCTTTGCGTCGTTTTCACAAATCGCTTATGGAAAATGGCGATGCAACTGAAATATAAGAGGATGATGCATGTTTGCAGAACATTACCCGAGGTAATTGCTGACGCGATGAAAGGTGCAGCAAATGAAAGTCGAACAGGAACACTCTGGATTAATTATTTGGAACAGGTTTCTCTCCTTAGGTTGTTTATTCGGGCTGAGCGTACAGGAGACTGGGATCTACATTTGTATTGTGTCAGTAGAATGATCCATTTCTTCCATGCTGCGGGTCATCTGGCCTACGCAAAGTCAGCCAGGCTATACCTGCACCAAATGACAGAACTTGACTCCAGCATGTCTGAAACAGAACGCAGATTGTTCACCGATCATGGATACTTTACAATACGCAGGTCTGATAATTTTTGGAGCGGCAACTTTTCGGACCAGACCATTGAGCAGGAGCTTATACGGCTGTTGAAGTCTGCCGGAGGGATGACCCATGGACGGGGAATCACTGAAAGCACGTTGGCAAAGTGGATCCATGCATTGCCAAGTTGCATACCTATATGTGAAGCCCTTGAGAAATTTACCGGTGTCCATACGAGTACCTCAGAGCAGCATAAGGATCTGCGGGTCAGCTCAGAATCTTGCGACCGCAAAGACTACAATACCTTCTTAGAGTGGATGCGGATACATTCACCATTTTCAGCTAGTAAACCAGATTCACGTGTTACAATAGACACAGGTCTCGTGGCTGATGCATCTGTGAACTGTGACACCGCCTATGAGATAGGCCGGGCAGCCGCTGCTACCATTGTCAATACACCGTTCACAGATGTAAAACTGAAACGGAACGACAGAGTGAAGACAATAAGTGGAGCTGTTAACACAGTCAAGATTCGTGGTCAGTCAGTTGTGGTAAACCAAACTTTGGTGTTTAATAGAATCACTTGTGTTATGCAAAGCAGTTCAGAGATGGAAGAATTCCTGTCGTACGAACTGGCACCACAACCCACGTCTCTCTTCAATGAAGGCACAATGAGGAAGACTGCCAAAAGTACACTTAGTGCCCTGCTGCGGTCAAATGTTACGCCACAGTCTACATTTCCGGAAGATGCTGTCTTTGTCATTGATGGCGGTTACCTTCTACACACTGTCATTTGGCCTTCCGATGCAACGTACAAGCAAGTATGCGAGTCATATGTATCGTACATAGTAGAGCATTATGGCAGCGAAGACACAACGGTTGTAGTTGATGGATATGGAAGTCAATCATCTACTAAATCTGCTGAGCAGCACAGACTGGCATCAAAATCGGTTTCTGGTGACATTATATTTGATGCCGAGATGAAAACCATGACCTCTCAAACTTCCTTCCTCGCCAATGGTTCCAATAAGACAAGATTGATAGAAATGCTCACGGACAAGTTGAGACACAGCAACATAACTGTAAAACAAGCTGAAGCTGACGCTGATAGTCTGATTATCTCAACAGCATTATCAGTTTCACAATCTCTGTCCAAACCAGTGGTAGTTATTGGAACAGACACTGACTTGCTAGTAATGCTAGTGCCCCAAGCTACTCCACTCACCCGCATGCACATGATGTTCAAGAGAAATCCGTTATGTGTATACGACATTACAGACATCCAACACTCAATTGGGGGCGTAAAGAAACACCTGATGGCTGTTCACGCTATTACCGGATGTGATATGGTATCAGCACTGTTTGGAAAAGGAAAATGGAAAGCATTTAAACTTGTTGAAAAAGACAGTGACAATGCTGGTTTGGATGATTTTGCAGCCACACACAGTACAAAGGAGAACGTGGCTGCGGCTGGGGAACAATTTTTCCTTCGGCTCTACGGTGCCCAGAAGACAGACACACTTGACAAGTACCGATACATAGCTTACAACCGATATATAAGCCATGCATCTCTTTCCACTACGTTTAAGCTAGAAGCACTACCACCCACGAGTGCAGCAGCCAGGCAGCATTCCTATCGTACGTACCATACTGTACAGCAATGGTTGGGCAATGCACTTTCCCCAACAGAGTGGGGCTGGCATTTCCATGGCGATTGTTTGCTACCGACAGAGTCAGAAGCTCCTATTGCACCTGACAAGCTTTTGAAATTGGTGAATTGTGGTTGCAAAACCGGCTGTGGGCGGCTATGCGGATGCCGAAAGCTAGGATTCCACTGTTCATCCATGTGTAATCAATGCATGGGGCAAACATGCACAAACATCCCCCAGATGTCTTCAGATTGTACTACATTAGATGATGACATACAGTGAAACGTTAGTGATTCCAGCTATGAGCACTCAAAATACAGTCGATTGATTAAGCAGAAAAATGACTGCTGATATGCAATTTATTGTTAATATGAGTAATGATGTGCACTGTGCGATTAGTCATGTACGGTCCCCAAAAATATTACAATATCAACTAATAACAGTAAATAGTAACAATAACATGAAAGCAATGGAAGCTCCACAAGAAAGCAACACACTCGCAACAAATCGTAAGTAATAGAAATAGCAAACAAACATGAAAATGGGGAACATTTAAATGAAGTTACATTGTTATGAACGTAAAATGGCATACCATTGTTTATAATAACACATTTCTTCTTGGTGTTTCTTCTGTACACTAGATTGTAGTATCTCTATAAATGCGAAAATGGCCTATTGACGTATTTCTGTATTCATCGTTATGCTACGAAGCTTGATATTTGAACATAATTGGTCGTTTACGCTGAAAATAAGCATTTTCCGGGTTTGGCGGCCATCTTGGACGCCATTTTGAAGTTTGTAAAAACATCATTATGACCTGAAATAGTGTTTACGTTAATTGTACTGTTATGCTGATCATTTTCTGAAAGCATAGGGTAATTTTGGACAAATTTAGGTTTATTGCATATTTGGCGGCCATCTTGGACGCCATCTTGAATTCTGAGGAAAGCTCAACTCGGATTCATGGGGAGTTTTGATATGTTAATTCTCATGATATCCGGGACCTATGGTGAAAAATTCAGCTTTGTTTATTTTTTGTCCGATCTAAAACGCTCTACTCTTGGCCTATGAACAGTATAACTTGGTACAGTTCACCCTACTTTATAAGCTAATCGCTGGGCAGTATCGAGCTCCACTTATTTCACATATTGCAAGGTCTAAACCCCAATAAGTTACATACTACCAACTTTTAATGATTAACTGTTCGACAGGAAATGGAAAATCAATACTCGGATGGGAGATGCATAGTAACATTTGGCTGAACTATAAATATGTTATTGTTCACATATTGGACTTTTAAAGGTACAGTAGGTACAAAATGTTCTGTATATCAGGGACATCATCTGATACATTCTCTGGCAAAATCAACATTCATTCACCATTACCCCAAGTAGTGATTGGCATGTGATTGGCATTATTATACATTTCACATCAGACGTAAATTTCCACACTGATATCAGGGGCGATAACCGTGTTTCCTTAAAATGTTAACGGCCATTACTAGTTACTATCTGTATTTATTTTTTGATGTGCAATGATTGTACTTTATAGTCTGTCGAAATAAGTGACGCATTTAATTAGTATAAATAATTAAAGAATAGCATGCCTCATTTGCATATGAAAATAGTCTGATTCCACCGCAGTAAAATAGTTATTACTAAATTATTATTTCTGTATAGCGGGCACTTGTACTTTTTAGAACTGGTGGAATGGTGACACAATTATACACTTATGTAATTCCTATAAAGAACAGTTTGTGCCTACTGGGTGGTCATGTACCTTTAAGAAACTAAATACTGCGATCGCTGGCGCTCCCTTGCATTTACTTCCTTAAAAGTACAATATATGAACAATAACATATTTTTATTAATTTTTGTTTAGCTTATATTTAACGGCGGCACTGGCTCTAGGACCTTGCATGCCGTCTCCCAAGAATGGGAGAAAGAACGGAGGTAGAGGTAGAGATTTTTGAGAGAAGCCGGTAATTCGTATTTACAGAGCAACTACGAATTATCGGTACCCATTTACAGCTGGGTGAACTGGAGCAGTGTGGATAAAGTGTCTTGCTCAAGGACACAACGCACGCCGCTAGTCAGGCTCGAACCCACGACCCTTGGATCAGTAGTCCGACACACTAACCATTACGCCACGGCGCTCCACAATAACATATACTAAGCGTATTGTCTTATGTTTGTCTCAAAATTAATGTGACGGGAGAAAAGGGCATATGACATTTGTCGCCCCTGATCCATTAGACCACTGGAATTTGATAGTAATAATATATACCATTTTTGGAATCACAACGATTTCTCAACTGAATGAATGGCGAACAGTGCAGACCGACGCTGAGGTGCAGGCTCTACTGGGTCTTTACTGGTCTTAAATTCTATCAGCCTAATGAGGGATCGTAGTAGGTTAATTCCCTTTGCAAATCTATTTATAGAGATCCGCTCCTATGCTGTATTTCAGCGTTTATTTCTTGCTGAATAGCACAAAAAATAGTTTTGCGAACAGAGTAGACCCATATCAGACTGCACACCTGTACAGTCTGATATGAATGTACACTGTTTGCAATAACATTAATACGTGTGAGAATAATTATGAATCTGGCAAATATTGTAGTCCCAGATCAGATCGCGTAGATATGTAGTACATGTATGATCTGGATCAACACTAGTGGAAATCACTATAATTGCTCCTTTGCACATCATATCATTCTACATTCGCTCTTGTTACAAGCAATAAGGCACCAAACTACACAGGTTGGACCAGATTTTATTTAATAAATTCAACGGGAGATAACTAGCTACGATCCCTCATTTCTCTAGCAACCGTCTCAAATGTGGGTTAGACTAGATGATTGACTGGGTGATTGAGAATTATGTCAATTGCGACCAGTGTAGATTCAGTCTAGCTTGCGCATGCGCGCAGTCTGTACTGGATCTGCACTGATTGTTCGATATTCAGTCAGTCCTGCTTCTAACCCCAGGTTCTTGAAGAACGGTTCATATGTCGGTGTTTTATGGATTATTTCGTTATCCCTGGTGGTTTAGGTGCATTGTTACCAGCATACAATTTACGTCGCCGCCCGCGGATTACATGTATACAAGTACGGTCAGTTACGGGTATGTATACAGTATAAAAGGGGCCGGAAAGTTTGGAATGGCGAATGTGTAGATAATTGATGATATCTGTCGTGTGTAATGATTGAGCATTTGTAGTTGCACAACACTATGTAAATTATCCAAAACCAACGAAATCCACCCAAAACCACAACAATACCCACATGGAACCAAACTAATGACCATCTGTGCTTCTAACTAGAAACAAAATGGCCACCCAGCGCCCGGCCATACCTCTCGCGAGATAACAAATCGGAGGCGAATTGTTGTAGCTGACTTCTAACAAATAGTATAGACCCGTATCATGCCGCAAGGCGGAGCTAGAAGATAAGGAGCTAGACTGGTCATGCATCTCCACTCTTGGTCACACTACAATAATTCTTATGACTCAGGTCGTAGCAATAATAACCACAGCCACAAATACGCTACACACAAAATAGCGTCAATTATGTTTGATTTGATTACAACATTTGTTTCCTGGACAGATATCGTGGGTATAGTCGGTGCATATTTGTTTACAACCAAATACTCTATTTACGTTCTCACACGGGGCAATCGGTGCATTTGCACACAGCGTAATACTATAGCAAGTCAAATGCACAATACTCCCTGAAACATGGGTCTGAAATTTCAAACAATGGTTTGAAGTGCAGATCCATATCTCAAACCTGGGTTAGGGGATTTTGGCATTTATTGTGCATTTGGCTTGCCGTAAAATAATTATAAATGCATTGTACATCTCCGTAAATTTGTACCTCACAAGTACAGCTGTCAAAGAAAATAAATAATTTACAACTTTAAAATCCTATTTGTGAAATTACATAGCAAGTTAATTATGAAACGGTACTTTTGACAGGAAGAGAAACGCTTTAGTCGAGCCTTAGAAATGACATTTATAACGCGATAAATAGTTAACGCGTTGAAATATTTATCACGTTATAAATGTCATTTCTTCGGCAGCTTAAAGATTATTTTTCTATGTCGTTCCCACGACATAGCATCTCGTTACCACGACATAGCATCTCGTTCCCACGAGATAGCATCTCGTTACCACGACTTAGCTATGTCGTTCCCACGACATAGCATCTCGTTCCCTCGAGATAGCATCTCGTTCCCACGAAATAGGATCTCGTTACCACGAGTTAGCTATGTCGTTCCCACGAGATAGCAGCTCGTTACCACGACATAGCATCTCGTTCCCACGACATAGGTAGCCATTGAAAATGCAGCATAATTACCGCCATTTTTTCTTTCAGCAATAGTTGAATATAGTCCGGCAGCCAAAGGCCGATTTGGGGTTTTACCTTGTTTAGAATAAAATGTATTTTTTTATTACTGACTTTGCATGTCCAGACCTTCTAGTTTTGAAATCCAACTGATGACAAGCTTGTCACCCTTAAGAAATTTGCACAAATTCAAGATGGCTGTCAAATGGATATAGTGTGCCATATAGTTGCATTAACATGAGGAAATTCAGCAAATTAAGTAAACTGGGTGTATTTGACATAGTGATGAAAATTGGCAACGTTAAAATTCAATTCCTTAACTGCACTATGGGAAAAATCCAAAATGGCCGCAAAATGTGACCATTTGACGAAATTTCACTTGTTCGTCAAAACAAAGTGTATGCTTTTTATAATCTTGGGTTTATTGAAACAATGAATGTTTATTGTTGTAACTTTTCTGTGTAATTGAATAATTGTCTAAATAGCAGAACTCCAAAAATGGCCGCCAATTATAAATATAATACATTACACGTGCAATCGTATCTCTTCATAAGAAAACATATATAATTGCACTCAAACCCTATATCAGAGCAAATGTGCATACGAATATTGTATTTAGATACACAATTAGATCATTGTTTCAACAGCATTAGTCCAAAATGGCCGCCAACTATTTTGATATTATTGTAGCAATAAGCTTATATAAATGGACTCGTATGTCACATCTAAGAATGTAATTATACCAAATACTGGTATTAAGTCAAGATGATCAGTAATATACACCATTAGACAACGTTCAATAACTGAAGTTTACAAATGGGCGCCGGATAATAATATAGTACATTCTACTAGTAATCAAATCATATACTTATAAATAGTACACTTGGTTATATACGTTGGCTTATTCAGTTTATTTTGGAAAGCCTTCTTGTCTCGCCATTCCACATCAACATTCATGCTGACAATATTCTGACACCAAATTATAACTTACATAGTGGGCGTTGGCAAGACTATGTAGGGTGGAACTTTACAGTAAACATTAATGACTTCCTAATTTGAATGAATGCAAGAGGTTTTCTTTCATACCATTGGTTCCAAACGCTTCAATGCTCAACAAGTTCACTGTGAAATCATGCGAATTGGCTAACCTAGCTAGTACAAATGGAGAACACATATATATAATATATATGTCAACGGTCCCATTAGCGTTATTCCCATAGCAACTAAGGACTCCCACTGATAGTATTACATTCTGGCAAGTTATTTTTTCCGCGAAAGGTACATACATTCTACTAAAGGGCGGTACGTAAATGGTGATTTATGTACCTTTTAATATTATCATTTGGTAAACTGCAAACAATTGATATATATTCAGATTTTTATTGATTACGTAGAGCAAATTATATTTGTATGATGAGATGATGTAATATTTCTATAACATTCTTGGTTTCAATGACAAGTCGGAATTCAACGTCTGACATGCATGTGCAGTTGATTTTATTACATACAACTCAATATGGAGTGCATGCATATGACATGTTAACATACGTAAATGCTGAACAAAAAAATCAAATTTAATCACAAATTCAATAATTCTGAGAAAAACACTGAGATAATGTATAATACATATTATAGTGTGGACACAACTAATACACATTGGAATGATATATACGACAGTCATTCCAGTTGAGCCACTACTAACTCACGGTAACAATAACTGTTATAGTCATTGCAGATTACAATACACATAGTACACACTAATATATACAACATGACAGCATTCAAGGTACAATGCAATGGATATAAGAAATTCAGTAGTCACGAAATTTAATATACTAATATGACAATGCTAAACAACGTAACTGTCATCCCGTGCGGCTAGAATATTTGTGCCATCATCTCTTCTTCTTTTCTTATAGTCATATCTACAATATTAACTTTCATTATTTCATGTATACTGTGTATTTCGTTTTAATTAGTTTGTGGTTATCGTATGATATATTATTCGTTTTTGATTGCCTTGTATATTGATGTCCTTTTGAAGCTTGATGGCTAGGTAAGCGGGAGGTTTGCCAAACAGTTAAGTTTCAACCATCCAAGTGTTCTGTTTTATGCACTGTCCTGTCCAAGGTGGCATCCTTCTTGTCATGTGTCCGTGTACTGTCCTTCATTGGGATTTAATTTTCCTGTTACTTCACCAGTAGTTCATTGGGGAATAGTTGTTGTTGTGCTTGCTCTGCATTTTTTATACTGATTATGTAGTGTATGCACTGTTTCTTTCGTATTGGGACCGTACATCGCCGGTCGTGGAGTGCATGTTTGTGCCGCGTTGAAGGTTCTGCGACCACCGAGGTGCGCATGTCATTTGCTTATTAGGAAGTATTTATTGCGTTGGTTTCCTATGGGTCTCACTTTTCTACTGTGTTATCTAGTTTAATAAGCATGTCATTATTATGCGATCGTCATTGACATACATTTGTAAACTATTGCTATAACATTGTGCTCCCTATGGAGCTGGACTGAACTTAATTATATAACTTAACTAGAAATGGACGCTTGTCGACAAGCGAATGTGTATCTCCCTCCACAGATACACAAGTAGTTTGAAAAAAGGGTGTTCGAGTTATGCTCCGGAGACAAAATCAGTGACGGAAAAACAAAGGGAGATAACTAAAAAATCAGTGATGCAAGAGCTGTCATTCTTGCGTGACACACCTTTAGGGTCGTGGTCTATGCATGTGTGAAGTTTCAGGAAAATATTCCAAAGGGTGTTCGAGTTATGCTCCGGACACGAAATCAGTGCTCGAAACAACAAAGGGAGATAACTAAGAAATTAACGACGCAAGAGTTTTCATTCTTACGTGCGACACACCTTTGGGTCGTCTTCTATGCATGTGTGAAGTTTAATAAACTAGAAAATGTGTTCATAGAACACGGATGTCCCACATATCGCTTTGATAATAAATGAGGCCAAATTCCAAGTCAAAATTTTCTTTTACCTGAGCGTTAAAGTTTTTGAAGCACCAAGTATGTGACCTTGACCCTGGGTTTGGCGGGGGCAGGACGAACGTGGATTTGGCACAGGGCGGTAGAGGACCATTATAGCAATGCGTATATGAAATATGAAGCTGGTCCGTGAAAGAAAACAGAAATTATAAGATATTTACCCGAGCGTTAAAGTTTTTGAAGCACTAAGTATGTGACCTTAACCCTGGGCTTGGCGGGGGCAGCACTAACGTGGATTTGGCACAGGGCGGTAGAGGACAATTAGAGCAATGCGTATATGAAATATGAAGCTGATCCGTGAAAGAAAACAGAAATTATAAGATATTAACCTGAGCGTTAAAATTTTTGAAGCACCAGGTATGTGACCTTGACCCTGGGCTTGGCGGGGGCAGGACAAACGTGGATTTGGCACAGGGCGGTAATGAACCATCAGAGCAATGTGTATATGAAATATGAAGCAGATCGGTCGAAGGATGAAGAAATTATGAGACATTTACCCGAGTGTTAAAGTTTTGTGACGGACGGATGGACGGACGGACGGGAGGACGGGACGCACGTTCCTACGAATGAATACTTGTTGGGTTTTTACTCTATAAAATACCCAACAAGAGTACCCAACACTATCCTAACCCTACCCAATAAGATCCCCGTACGATTACAAAAAGTACCCATTCGTGTGTGCGGACGGACGGACGGACGGACGGACAAGGGTAACACTAAATGCCCCCTCCACTATCGTGGTGGGGCATACAAATATTCCAAAGGGTGTTCGAGTTATGCTCTGGATACAAAATCAGAGCATGAAATAACAAAGGGAGATAAGTAAACAAGAATTCCGCGGAATCAAATGCCTCGCCTTGTCCCGCCTTGACCTCGAGCCTGGGCCCGTAAACAATTTTCACTGGCACGAACATATTATACAATTATTGACTAGTGAGCCATAGAATATCAGATTATATTCTATGGCTCACATGTCAATAATTGTTTTATTATATGATAATAGTCTGTATATAGCACTTACGACCTTATGTCAGAGAAATAAAATTGAAAAAAATAATGGAAAAAATAAGTTTAAAAATCACAAGAATTCCGCAGAAATGTCTCGACTTATCCCGCCTTGACCTCGAGCCTAGGCCCGAAAGCAAGTCTGTATATAGCACTTACGACCTTATGCTACTAGACAAAAATTGAAAAAGAATTTGAAGAAAAAAAATGAAGAAAAAAAAATGGAAAAAAAAAGTTTAAACATTTTAATGCTTGCTACTAGAGCCCAGAATTTTTTTTAATAGTCCTATATTTATCTACATATATCTGCACAGGTTCACATAATGCCACAATATTTTCAACACAGTTTACGGAAATGTAATATACAATGTAGTAATTTACCTGTATAAATTACCTGTGGTCAGATAGTGGTCAGACTGGACATTAGCACATGCTAGCACATGCACAGGTGAATGGTTCTCCCAGTCTCTATTGTTCAACCGGAAAAGGCTATTGTTCTCTGTACAGGTAATGTGTACAGAGCACACGAGAAAACGGGTCTTCATGCATTATTGTCCAGTTTGTAGAGTGCGCAAAACAAAAAAGGGAGATAGCTAAAAAATTAGCTACGCAAGAGTTGTCATTATTGTGCGCGACACACCTCCGGGTCGTGGTTTATGCATGTGTGAAGTTTCATGAAAATATTCCAAAGGGTGGTCGAGTTATGCTCCGGACAGGAAATCAGTGCGCAAAAACAAAAAAAGGAGATAACTAAAAAATTAGCTATGCAAGAGTTGTCATTCTTATGCGCGACACACCTTCGGGTCGTGGTCTATGCATGTGTGAAGTTTCATGAAAATATTCCAAAGGGTGGTCGAGTTATGCTCAATCAGTGCCCGAAACAAAAAAGTGAGATAACTAAAAAATTAGCTATGCAAGAGCTGTCATTCTTGTGCGCGATAAACCTTCTGGTCGTGGTCTATGCATGTGTGAAGTTTCATGAAAATATTCCAAAGGGTGGTCGAGTTATGCTCCGGACACGAAATCAGTGCACGAAACAAAAAATGGAGATAACTAAAAAATTAGCTATGCAAGAGTTGTCATTCTTGTGCGCGACACACCTTCGGGTCGTGGTCTATGTATGTGTGAAGTTTCATGAAAATATTCCAAAGGGTGTTCGAGTTATGCTCCGGAGAAGAAGTGTCTGCGGCGGACGCGGACGCGGACGCGGACGCGGACGCGGCCCGCTGTCAAATCCATAGTATCCCCCGACGGAGTCCGGGGGATACAATTATTAAACGATGATTACTATAATTTATATTTGGCAGCCGTCTTGGACTTCTGCTATTGGAACACGTGTCTAAGTACATAACAAGGTTACAAGAGAACACAAGATTGACATAAATATGTGTTTTTTCTTTGTAATAGGTCAACGTGACATTTCATATTTTAATCATTACACATTATGATTGTCATTGCCAGGCAATTTATACCTGGCGGTCATCTAAGGCTTCTTCTTTCTATTGACATACTTGTCTAATATTGTATTTGAAAGTTCAAAGTTACATACAACGTTCAATGTGTCAATAAACCTGAGATATGTATACTAATATGCTTAAACTAATCAATAGTCCCAGTAATTAGTATGCAATTTGCGCAGTATAAGGCAACGTGACTGTTTTGTTAAATATTTGGCGGCCATTTTTGACTTCTGCTATTGGCACAGTTATTTAATTATGTGTCTAAGTTACTGAAAACGTTCAGAGTATGCCTAAATCCAATACATCTATACCAATTTACTACGATATGGCGCTAATATGCAGTTATATACTTAATTATCAGTCCGTTCACATTATTGTTATATAATACTATAGCTATTTGTGGCCGCCATCTTGGACTTACCCTGTTCAACAACTTGTCTACGAACATATCGAACGTACTGAAAGCGTTTTTTGTGGCAATATATCCATATCAGTATCATGTTTGCTTTGATATAGAGTGTGAGAGTAGTTATATGTAAAATATGTTACATTTGGCGGCCATTTTGGATTTTTTCCATGTCACAATGAATTGAATTGAATATTAAAAATGTTGACCGCTTATCTGATAAGTCAAGTAAATCCACTTTACGCTCTTGAAATACTTCAATACCTCACACGGCATACTATAACTGTCTGGCGGCCATTTTTAATTTATGCAAATTTATCAAAATGCTCAAAGATGACAGAGTGTCATTAGCCGGATTCTGGATGTGGATGGCATGGACAAGCAAAATCGCCAATAACGAAATGAAAAATTATCCGGTTGATGTAGTTTGGAAGTGATACAACAAATTTCGCGTTTGTAGATTACCGAATATAGGAGAAAAGGGTGATTACAAACTTTTTCACAAACCGATGGATAACCAATATATTAGCCGATCTATAAATAGATCGGCTAATAATATGTTAATCAAAACAATGTGAAGCTACCGGCTGTCGGACTAAAATGGCGGTAATTATGGTTCATTTTCATTGGCTACCTATCTCGAGGGAACGAGATGCTATGTCGTGCGAACGACATAGCTAACTCGTGGTAACGAGATGCTATCTCGTGGGAACGATATGCTATGTCGTGGTAACGAGATGCTATCTCGTGGGAACGACATAGCTAACTCGTGGTAACGAGATCCTATCTCATGGGAACGAGATGCTATGTCTGTGTAACGATGAACGTAATTGCTTATTCGTGGGAACGAGATCCTATCTCGTGGGAACGAGATGCTATCTCGAGGGAACGAGATACTATGTCGTGGTAACGAGATGCTATGTCGTGTGAACGACATAGAAAAGGAATTGCGCATGTCCCTTTTAAGCTTCCGTACATTTTTAATGTATTGTATTGTACACATATTAAGGGAAATTGACGTTTTCACAACATGAATATATGACAATAATTACCACAGACAGTGGATCGTAAGTGGGATGGCAGGTGGGATAGCTCAGAATGGCTTAGATGTAGGGAACATGCAATACAAACGCGGTCATATTCTTAAATGACATACTATTTTAAATAAATATAATTATGAACAAATCGATGAAAATGTACCAGCCTGGTGGCAAATGGCGGCCGCCTTTTATTCCTTACTTCTAACCTATCTTTATGGTGGCATATTTCTGCCATTTACTTATAACGTGATAGTCAAGTCGTCTTAATGCACATTATAAGTTGTTTTAACTACATACATGTAATTCTCGCGTCCAGACCAGATAAATTGGACGCGATAACTAACACGAAATCTCGTCAAAAAACGTGATACTGCCAACTTGTGACATTGGTTTCATAACATTTGTTTCATAACATTTTATCTCGTCTTGATCAGTTAGTATGTCGTCTTCGCGTCAAGACGTCTTACTAACTGGTCAAGACGGGATAAATGTATATTAAGTCGTAGTATTGTTTTTATTCGACGAGAAAAATTGTAGAAATCAAATTATAATTCGGCGTCACTAGTGGGCTGTATCACGTTTTTGACGAGATTTCTTGTTAGTTATCGAGTCCAATTTATCTCGTCCTGACCAATAAGTAAGTCGTATTGACAGGAAACTTATGTAGTTAAGACGACTTATAATGTGTATTACGACGACTTATTTTTAATACAAACCAACCTCTCTAAATCGGACACCCAGTATGTTAAATGTGGTTCACGGTAATTTATATTTGCGGTGCATTGAATTCGCGGATATTCAATAACCGCAGATATGTCGCATATTAAAACCCCGCAGAATATGCCCTCTGTAAAGTATTCGGATTGCGTCTTTTCATGATTGCACATCTCACAAGAAGGTCACGCAGTGCTCATATGTCTGAATTTCAGTGTAATGTCTCTAAAGCGGACACCCTGGGGACCTCCCAGGGTGTCCGGTTGAGAGAGCCTACACTGTGGTAGCGAGAATATCGATCATGTGTCATGCCGGCATTCTCCGCGGGACAATATATAAATGTATGATCGCAATTTAAGTGCATTCCCTCGCGTACCTCACTGACCTTTGTCGTAATAAGTTTTTCATTACGCTTTTTATGACCGATATGTTTCCTTTTTCTGGAACGTTTCCAGTTCGCTGGTCCGCTGTTTGGGTGCGAATTAATTCATTAATATTTAAACAACCGAGTCGGAAACACAGAACAGGAGAAGCAATTAGCATCGTGTATTACAGCTTCATACCAATTTAGACATTTTCTCCGGTTTTATGGCGGTCTATATGAGAACCGTCACGACAGATGGGGGCTTACTAGAGTCTTTGATAAGCGTGCATTTAGATCAGTCGTTATAAAAGTCACAGCGAACAGTGCAGATCCTGATCAGACAGTCTTAAGCCATAAGTCTCATTTTTCTAGTTACATCCACAAATTATCTTATGACAATTGGGGATAATTCGCGTCCATCCGACACCCGTATGGTGACGCAAATGACTTTGCTCGAATGGTGCGTGAGATGGCTCAATAACCAGATACGGAAATAACAGACGTATCTATCATGTCGAATGTTATGGTGTTGTAAATTGGCGGTGTAAAATGGACCATTGCTTTAAATCATAAACTGGCTGACAGCAAGATAACACGCTCACAGAGCAGTACATGTAACAAGGTGCATGATCACGTGGTTACAACAACAACAACAACGTCGCCACTCCAAAGTAAGTATTATTTTATATTTTCCTTAATATGCAACGGATTTTGATGAAATATAGCGCAGCAAACGCGTCTTGATGAGCTGCATTTGGTGGTCTATGGAGTTTGGCACAGACTTTGCGAAGAATCGATTTCTTCGCAAAAACGACAGCAGTTTGGGTGAAAATAAAGAGACCACCAAATCCAGCTGGATGGAATTCATCGTTTCATCATGGGATTGCATTACAAGTCCGGTCAGACCCTAATTATCTTGTTCAAGGAGATGAACTTTATAAGATAGCAATCTTTCGTTGTTCCAATCCTCTTTACACTGCTTGTATACCGAAACATGATGTAAATTATTATGTAATAAACTATGTTTATACCACGTACGGTCATTGTATTTTCACATTTATTTATGCAACTATCAACGTCTTCCGTGGAAAGTGTGTAGGAAGGTAAGCTATATGAAATTAGACGTACTCGTCTCCGGGGATATGATGTGTATCCATGTATACCCGCTGCTCCAGGCTGGGATGACATCAGGTATGCCCATAAATACATAAAACAAAAAAATACAAATGTACATGGTTCTAGATTATGCAAACTCCTTATCGAGTCGCGAACAATACACATTAATTACATGTATTGCCAATTTCCGAAATTTATCTAAACATATTTGTTTCAGTTATCTTCATTTCTCAATGAACATACATGTAGTTAGCACTCATTTGAACCGTCTCGGCGAGACCTTTCAAATGAGTGGTCACAACACATACATCTATTGCAGAATAAAAGTTCAGTCTACAGAAGACAAGAGTTGTCAGAAGACAACGAAGCTCGCCTGTTGGCAGCCTTCATTCAAACTTGTCACAGTTGTATAAAAACATGAATATTATATAACTTGACCTTGAGATAAGGGGTGTGCGGTGGACCTTGACATTGAGGTCAGTGGTGGAAGGTGGGTCGTGGATGTGATATAGCATGATATAGCATATTAAGATGAATGCATGTATGAAATATCAATGCGCTCCCTGAAAAGAGAAGGAAAACAAAATTTAACCCAGCGTTAAGTTTATGAACACACTAAGTTGGTGATTTTCTACAGCATGATAGCTATTCACATGAGGAATGCATGTATAAATGTGCTAAGTTTGTGACCTTGGCCTTGGCGAAAGGGGTGGGGGGGGGTGGGTCATGGATTTGCTGTAGCACAATAGACATGATAGAGTATCATCAGATGAATGCATGTATGAAATATGAAGGTGTTCCCTGTAAAGAAACAGAAGTTATAAAAAGACATTTACTCCAACGTTAAGTTTATGATGTTGATCTTGGGGAAAGGGGTGGGGTGGGTCATGGATTTTGTGTAGCACAGTAGAGGATCATCACATGAATTCATGTATGAAATATCAAAGCGTTAAAAGTGTAAAGAAACAGACGTTACACAACATTTACCCCAATGTAAAGTTTATGAACATGCTAAGTTTGTGACCTTGGTCTTGGGGTAAGGGTTGGGTGGTGGGTTGTGGATTTGCTACAGCATGATAGAGGGTCATCTGAGGAATGTATGTATGAAATATCAAGGCGTTCCATCAAAAGGAAACAGTTGTTATCAGACATTTACCCCAACGTTAAGTTTGTGAATGCGTCAAGTTTGTGACCTTGACCTTGGGGTAAGGGGTAGGCGGTGGGTCATGAATTTAGTATCATCAGATAAACGCGTGTATGAAATATCAAGGCGTTCCATGAAAGGAAACATATGTTATAAGACATTTACCCCAACGTTAAGTTTATGAATGTGCTAAGTTTGTGACGGTGTCCTGGGGAAAAGGGGTGGGGGTTTGTCATGGATTTGCTATAGCACGCTCGAGTATCATCAGATGAATGCATGTATGAAATATCAAGGTGTTCAAAGTGTAAAGAAACATAAGTTACACAACATTTACCCCAACGGTAAGTTTATGAACATGCTAAGTTTGTGACCTTGACTTTTGGGTAAGGGTTGGGTGGTGGGTTGTGGATTTGCTACAGCATGATAGAGGGTCATCTGATGAATGTATGAAATAGCCAGGCGTTGCATGAAAGGAAACAGACATTTACCCCAACGTTAAGTTTATGAATGTACTAAGTTTGTGACCTTGACCTTGGGGTAAGGGATGGGCGGTGGGTCATGGATTTGCTACAGCATGATAGAGGGTCATCTGAGGAATGCATTTATGAAATAACAAGGTGTTCCATGAAAGGAAACAGAAGTTATAAGACATTTACCCAACGTTAAGTTTGTGGACGACGCTGACGCCGACGACGCCGACGACGCCGGGGGTATGCCATAAGCTCTTATGCACTTCGTGCAGGCGAGCTAAAAATGAATACATGTATACATGTACTAAGCATGAACGATGTTATAGCCGCATCTTTAGCCCGTGGCTTGGCACGGTGTTATTGCATTCGAAATACACCATTACGGGTTTTACTCTTTTTTTACGTTTTATTTTTGTATTTCTCAGTGAAAGTATATGTTGTAACTACTCATTTCGACACATACTTATACTCACATATAATGACAAAATTTAGCATTTTCCGCAAACAAAAGGGCGTATACTCCAGTAGGAAATGGGTTAACTGTTTCAGATCCAGGTCACGTGACTGTGACTGGAGAAATGGGCTTATGGGTTTTGCGACCAATGTAGATCTCGATCAGCCTGTGCTTCATGATCTGCACCGTTCGCCATTCCACCAATAAAACACCTGTCATGCTCTAACAAGCAACATTGTTATTAGGCTACATGATAGTGCTATTTTATCGGGAGCTGCCTTGGTCACAAATACCATAAGCCCCATTTATCCAGTCACAGCCACACTTATCCACCATTGAATTACGATAATATGTATTTGATTGTTTGACGTATGCATTGTCGTCTATATCAATATCCAAGTCAGAGAACTTCATTACGGCAGTTTAAAGGGGACATCCGCATCTCTTTCCCACGACATAGCATCGCGTTCCCATGAGATAGGATTTCGTTCCCACTACATAACATCTCGTCCCCACGAGGCAGGATCTCGTTATTACTAGTTAAATATCTCATTCCAACGACATAGCATCTCGTTACCACGATATAGGACCTCGTTACCACGAGTTAGATATCTCTATCCAACGACATAGCATCTCTCGTCAACGACATATAGCATCTCGTTACCACGAGTTAGTTATCACGTTCCAACGACATAGCATCTCGTTATCACGAGTTAGTTATCTTGTTAGCTATTATGTCGTTCGAAAGAGATGCGATCTCGTGGAAACGAGATGTTATCTTGTGGGAATGAGATGCTATATGTCGTGGGAACAAGCTAAACAAAAACTTGCGCATGTCCCTATTAAGCTGCCATAGCTTCAAACTCGACGGGAGGGCAACTAACACGATGCTATATTCAGGCGCGGACTGACAAAATGGGGCTTATTACATTTGCGGCTTGTCTGAGTAGGTTACATGTCTTCGCCATACATTCATGCAGTACAGGGGAATGTCCGTCATGCTTCTGACCCGTATTCTGTTGCAGGAGGGCGATATTCCGCGATGTACCACGGAGTGGCAAAATGGGGCTTATTGTATTTGTGCCTAGACTGATTAGGTTACACACTGTCTTCGCCATACATCCATACAGGGGAATGCCCGTCATTTGCTTCTAACGTATAGTAGAAAACTCACAACCAAGCAATTTAATTGTCTGAGCCTGAGCTGTAGCACAGCTCAGGCTCAGACGATCAAGATGCTTGAATTAAAGCACACTATTCAAGTTATTTGAAATAAAGAAATTGAAAATATTGGCAAGATTGGCGCTGGTGGCAATGTAAAGCGCTGGACTCGCTGGTGCTGCATTCCGCGCCAGTGTAAAATGTTTCACGTCGAAAAATGTGTTTAAGCAATATCTTCTGCATGCAGCTGAATGGGAATTCGTCGGGAATCCGGCGCCTGTGATTGGTTGAAAAAGTCGTAAAAGTCCAATTTCTCCAGTTAAACACGTACATTTAATTAATGACAACAGGTTATGTAAAACTGTTGTACATCGATGCAACAACGGGACGTTATTATGGCGTTGTATTACAATAATTGGATGTCGCAGGAGAAATACACCATATATCAGGTTTGTAAACAGCATATATATATATATATATATATATATATATATAATATGTGGCTGTGACCAGAGACATGGGGATTTTGGGCTTTTCCACCAGTGCAGATCCATATCAGAATCTGAACTGTTCCATTAATGGAACAGCCGTCATACTTCTAACACGCAATATTATATCGTTGTCATGCTACACGAGCGTGCTGTTTGATCAGGAGCTATAGTGATCACAAATCCCATGAGCCATTTCCCAGTCACAGCTACGTACATGTAACCGGACAATCACCCGATCATGATCATCACGGTTCGCCACTCTGTTACGGAGATGTTCATAACGCAGCTACCGAATAGGTTACATTAGAATATGACTCTATAGACAAGTCATGGTAAATGCATACACATTTACACGTACAGTATGTAGTATTACCCAACTCCCTATATAAATTGATATTCTATATTTTTGACTAATTCTCTGGGTTTTGACGTGCCTGTGCCATAGTTCCGCCTGCCCGGTCAATATAGTTCGACGTGCCCGGTCAAAGATTACGTCAAACAAGTCCCAACAGACTGCCATATATATTCACTGGATGACATTTACCCAGCTTGTCTGGTTTCAGCCAGCCACAACAAGTATTATTTACCAAGCACTGTCACACCGACGTGAACCCTGATGGCACGCCATATCGTTACAGCGGTGGTGATAATTATGATGATGATGATGATGGTGATAGAGACGGTGACGGTGATGAAGACAAAATAGAAGACTATGGTGAAAAAGAAGGATACAAGAAGAAGATAACGTGTTCAGTAAGGTTGACAAGGGGAAGTATGGTAGTCTCATGGAATACCCGTCTCTCACCGCGTGGGAAATATAGATAGTTTATAGCGATCACGCTGTCATTATATATTTATTCATACTATATGCGCCAATGAATTCTTGGATCGTGATATGATTATAGTCAAGTGTTCATGCACGACTTATCCAAGTGTTTAGAGATCAATTCCAGACCTGGGGCTCGTTTCACTAAACTTCGTACGATTAAAATATTCGTGAGTGCAAAATTATGAAAGTCTGCAAATTTCACATTAACAGTGTTTTCTTGTCAACAATGATTGGATTGGATGCTCAATAAATGTAATTCATCAATTGAAATTTCCAGACGATTCTAAATTTGCACTTATTTGCTCTAGTCGTACGAAGTTTAGTGAAACGGGCCCCAGATAACAGGCTTGACTATCATTTCCTGCAACAAACGGTTGCTGCATTCGATTGATATATAAATACCGCCATTGGTTCACTGTGTGTGGAATACTGTGGAATTATCTCCCCTAGGAAGCAATATTGTTTCGAGGGGAGATAATCGACACTATATCTCCAGTGCCATCCACATGTAATACATGCCAGGTGTATCGTTATATTATATATCGCATGTTCCCATGTTGTATGAATTCACAGGCAACATGCACCCACAGGCATTCGGCGTGTTTCGGCTTTCATCGGTATAACTCTGTATATACGAACAAGGCTTCTAACTTTGGTCGGACACGACCTCGTATCATAACAAAATAACATGTTTGAAATTGTAATTTTCTATGCATTCTATATATTTCTGCAGGATATCGATAATTCTCAAATTATCATATGAATTCATACTTGCCACTACAATATTGACGTTTGAGCCTTAAACACATTATTTCATTTTTATGATACGAGGTTGTGTCCGACCTAGGAACAGGAGCTGTAAGTCGATATTATTTGCATAAATATATTCTAACTATATTATTTTAGCAAGATAACAATAATTCTCAAATGAACATGTGCACTTTCCGTCAAAATATTCACATTAGCGTTAATAAAATCGCGGAATGTGTTATGATACGAGTTCGTGTCCGACCAAAGTTAGAAGCCTTGTTCATGAATATATATAGAGTTATACCGATGAAAGCCAAAACACGCCGAATGCCTGTGTATGGACCTACATGTACACGACCGCCTGCGTTAATCTTGCCCACATTGTCAACGTTTCTTAATATCTATTGTAAATGCCAACACCAACGAAGTTCAACGTGACGTTTCATTGATCGGATGACGTCAAGTGACGTTACCGAATGACGTCAGTGTAATGACGCAGCGTAAACAAGTCCGCGTTCTGTCCATAAACGGAAACGCCTCGGAAACGGTAGGAATTCCTCGGCAAGCCTCGGAATTCCTAGCCTTGCCTAATACACTTGATATCAAAAGACACTGACCTGATAATAGATTTATCGCGTGTTCCCATGATGCATTCGTCTGCAGACATCGTGGAATTACATGTACACAGCCACCTGCGTTAATCTTGCCCAAACATTTCCGAATTTACTGTCAATGCCAACTCACAACCATGTGCTTTGATTGTCTGAGCCTGAGCTGTATCACAGCTCAGGCTCAGACAATCAAGCTGCTTGATTTCAAGCACGCTGTTCAAGTATTTAGAAATAAATGACAATTATTATTTAAGGAATATAACTATGGACTATTGCGTTTACTGGCGTGCATAATACATTTGGTATTATTAAAGTGCGTGGAGTCCGAATATCATATGTGACCCGATATTGGACATTTCATTGGTTGAAATTGTCGGTCATGTAATAATGTCGCGTGTTCCCATAAATTATGAATTCGCAGACATCGTGGAATTACATGTACCAAAGCATCCGACAAACTCGGCCACAACAAGGCACCGATATCGCACGCAATCGCAAGCGCACGTCTCAACGGTACGGTAACGTGAATAATTAAACACGATCATCTGTCTACATTGTACGTACATCCACGGATGATTTATATATCGGGACACATCACAGCATGCGCTAATCTTGCCAATGTTGGTCAATTTAACTTATTTAAAAATAATTCACTATTGTGATTGAAATCTTGGTCTTAAGACTACATGTACATTTTTAAGACCAAGTTGAAATAAAGCAGCTTGATTGTCTGAACTTGAGCTCAGGCTCAGACAATTAACTCGCTTGAATTCGAGATGTTCAGAAAGGTTGATAAACTTTGCAAGATTAACGCATGCGGTTTTGTTTCTACATACATGCATAGATTAATTTATATAGCGGGATACCTACATAGAAATATCGTAAAGAGTGTGATATTTCACTGAGTTACACGACAACAGAAACAATGTGCATGATCACGTGCTTACAACAGCAACAACAATGCTTGTAAAAGTAAGTATTATTTGATATTTTCCTTAATATACAACGGATTTTGATGAAATATGACACAGCAAACGCGTCTTCATGAGCTGCATTTGGTGGTCCAGGAAGCTCGTCACAGACTTATGTCGTTTTTGCGAAGAATCGATTCTTCGCAAAAACGACAGAAGTGTGGGCCAAAATACAGAGACCACCAAATGCAGATTAACAAGACGCGTTTGATGCGCCGCCGTATTTCATCAAAATCCGTTACATAATAAGGACAAAATAAAAGAATACGTACTTTGAATCGAATGGATTCTGGAAGTTTCAGTACTTGTTGTTGTTGTTTTAACTACATGATCATACACCTTGAGATAGAAGAGTTTGCGCGACGACAGATAGGAGAAAGAGAACAGACCGCACATTTGAACAACTAAACCGTCTGTTTCACGAAACCTGCCCAAATGTTACGGCCATATAAACAATGCAAAAACAATATTTTTTTTCGATAATATTCAATTGTATCGAGAATTGTTAGAAGCATGCCTTGTGTTTCATTTATGGAACGTGATCAACTTTTGACGCCATTTACGGAAACTACTGTAAATGTTGTAACATATTTCATGAAATTACGCAGATGTTTGTTTGTTTATTGGTGTTTAACGGCGTATCAACAGCTATGGTCATCTAAGGCCGGGCCAACGGGTTCGAAGGGTGTCCGAAGGTACACAATCACATGGCGTGTCAGACTCTCCTTTAAGAGATTCTGGATTAGCGAATGGAATCCCAGGAGGCCAGCAAACGGTGTCGATCCGATAATAAAAGACTGTGTAAGTTAATTAACAATCGGTTTGATGACTTTCCGCGCTTCGCGATGTCTTCATTGTGATCATTTTACTTCCTATAAATGAATTCTTTCAATTAAACTCAATTGTAATAAACCGAGCCTTGGAAACAGTGACGACAAAAAGTACATACATGGATATGAGACAAATCATGTGATTTTGTACCTAACAAGATTTGCCATTTTTCATGAAAAATATTTACAGAAACTGTATTATTGCGTCGAAAGTTGATGAAATGTTCAATGCGGAATAGAATTCCGAAACGAAAACGAAGTACCATATACATGTCATTTCCTTGGTTCTACGCCGCGCGTAGATAGTGACAAACTTAAGGACCCGTCCTATACCTGATCATCGTTTGATTAAAAGATAATTGCTTAGTAAATGTGATGGAATATATGTATAACAATTATGTGAATACTGCCTCATTATTGTATCCTATACGGCACATGGAGTGGCCAAATCGGCCATCTTTGTGTGAGTAGTAGTAAGGGAGTCAAAATGATACCACCTACCGTGATATCATTTATAACCCTCTATAATACCCCCACCACCCACGAAAAATAAAAAAATTGGTTAACGAGGAAAATTGTCTCCCGACAGCAAATTTATGAATTTTTGGAGAAAATAATTTTGAAAAGAGGGAGTCAAAATGATACCACCTCCAACCAAAAGTTGGTGGTGGTATTGTAGTCCCAATTATATTGGTAATTGACTTTTGAAAAAAGTCGAAATCATTCATGCAAGTACAATAGTTTATATTCCAACACCTCATTTTTCTCCTCCGATATAGCTAATTTATTTCGCAGATCAGCAACTAATTCTACCAGCTCTAGTCTACCACGTTCACCTTTAGCCACCTGACAGCGTAGTTGCTTATGTCTACAAAGAGTTTGGGCACTAACGAATTTACAAGGGCATCTGGGGCATTGAAATTGTGGGGGGACACAAGGAAACTTTCTACGTCTCGCTAGATGCCTTCGTAGATAGTCTTTACACGTAAACGTCTTACAACAAGTCACACACTCCATTATATATGTATATAACCTATGAAATTTATCTGTTCAATTTGATGTGAAAAAAACATTATGTAAATTTTTGACGTCCAATTGAACAGATAAATTTTATAGGTTATACAAAAGCATATACAGAAAATATGATAACGCCAGAAACTAGAGCAGAAATAGAAAGTTTGAGAAGAGAAGCCGAATCTCTAGGGATTACTTATAGTAAACGGTTGAGAGTTAGGGGGTTGACAAAGCTGATAAACTCCACAAAGAATGAGGCGTTTATGAAGCGGTTTACCCGCGCCTATACAAGAGGGGCATTTAATGATGTATCCAAAGCGGAGGAAGTTGGTAACAGAATTCAAAAAGAAAGTATTGCGGGGTTAAGGGCTAGTGTAATAAAACCTTCAAGCACCAATAATTTGTCCCAAATTAGACACACAGGTCACCCAATACCAAATAATAAGAAAAGATCTATAGTTCGCGCGATAGTGGAAAAAGGTGAAGAAATATTGGGGGCTCACGATGAAACATTGGAAAAGGTAGAAAATGGAAGACGGGTAGTTACTTTATCCTTTCGTAAAAACATTAACATTAACGAGTCTGAACGTATGTCCGATAAACTCGCTCCGTATCTAACAACCAATTTTTATTTAAGATATTCATATTCTTACAAGCTAGAACATATGGAGGAAACAAAAAATGGAAAACCTGTAACTATAATAATGCACAAAAATCTCGGTAGCGAACCACTATCATCAATAAAAACCGTTAGATAAGGAGCAAACACGAATAATGTCCGATAAAATAGACAGACCGAATACAAAGTGGAAGTTTGTAAGATGGGTAGAGGTTTTCGTAAAGCTAATACAGGGTAGTAGGGGAATAGATTTGGGACTACAATCCAAAGAAGCAACAGGAGGAGAACTTCCAGAATGGCTGAAGAATAAAAAAGGTATGTATTCTTTAGATAAGTATAATGACGACCTTTGTCTGTTCTGGTGTCTAGCTATGCATATGACAGATAAAAGACCCGACAGGTGTACAGAAAAGGCGAAAGAACTTAGTAAGCAATATTTTGGTAGTAATGTGATTTCACCAATTCCTTTTTCAGATCTGAAAAAGGTTGAAGAGTTTTTTAAAATCGGTATAGAAGTATATCAACCCACCGAATGTAACGTATGGTGGTTGAAAAAGGTACCAGCACACTATAAGGCAATAGGTAATAAACCATTGACAATAGGACTGTTTAATAATCACGCATTTCTGATAAAAAACCTTAAAAACCTATCTAAAATTTACGCCTGCGATAATTGCAAGCAGAACTTCACGAAAGCGAGTAATATGAAGAGACACGGACCAACATGTATGAACGGTGAGACAAAAGTAATATGTGATGGTAATTATTTAGAGCGCCCGCGTTCGTCGTTCGAGAAAGCGTTCTACCCAAAAAGTTCTAACAGTTATGGGGCGATCGATTGGATGTACTCTGTGGAAAAGCGTGAGGGAATTCACATTCACCACGAACAGTGTGGATACGGGGGTGAAAGATGGGTTTTAGGAGCTCCAGTAGATGGATACTGTACGGAAACCAATACCGTATATCAATATCACGGCTGTTACTGGCACGGGTGTGAGATTCATGCAAAGCATAGAAAAGAAGAACGCGCATCCACTATGAGAAGAGATACATTTATTAGAAGAAGCAAAGAATTCAACCTAGTAGTTATGTGGGAATGCGAATTTCAAAGAACGGGTAAAGACATAAAGATCGGTTGCGACACTACTCTTTATCCATATCAGATAGTATACGATTTTGAGGCATATCTCAACTCAGAATTTGAAACTCTCGGTAATAATCTAGAGTACGAAGCCGAGCACGTTCCGGTAAGCGTTAGTATAGGAGATAATTTCTCAGGAACAGTAACTCATATTTGTGATAAAGATCCCGCAAAACTTATAGAAAAATTCGTAGAAGATTTGAAAGTCAGGGGAAAGGCTATAAGAGAAGAAGTGTGGTCAAGATATGGGTTTAATACAGAACATTTACGTAAAAACAAAATCACCAAGATCGAACAGTGGATAGAGCAAGTACCGGTTATAGGTTTTAACAGCAGTAAGTACGATATAAACTTAATAAAGAAATACTTAGTAGGCGAACTGGCATCAACAACAAAGAAAGTAATGGTCGGAAAACGTGCAAACGCAACAATATTTCTATTTACTCCAGAGTTTAGATTTCTTGATGTAATACTTTATCTAGGACCTGGTGTAAGTTACGATAGTTGGATAAAATAAAAGCCTACGAATGCAAGAAAGGACAGAAATCTTTCTTTCCTTATGAGTGGTTCGATTCTCCAGACAAACTGGATTACCCAGGACTACCGGATATAGGGAATTTGCATTCCAAACTATCTGGGAAAATTTTAATAGATGAAACAGAATTAAGTAAATGTCGTAAAATTTTCGAAGAAAATAATATGAAAACTTTCAGAGATTGGTTGAAATATTATAACGATTTAGATGTAGCACCGTTCCTAGAAGCGGTGGAAAAAATGTGTGAATTTTATAAACACAGAGGTGTGGATATTTTAAAAGATGCGGTAACACTACCTGGAGTAGCTATACAATATTTATTGAGAGGAACCATTAAAGAACAAAAATCTTCAAAGACGATTATACCGGAGGATGCTCTATATGCACCAAAAGAAGAAACATACGAAATGATGAAGGACGCTCTATTTGGCGGTCCATCAATAGTATTTACACGATATGCAGAAACCGGTGTTTCAAATATTAGAGTGGGTTCCAAACCTTGCAAGGCTGTTTTGGGGTACGATGCAAACGCGTTATATTTATCTACGTTAAATAAAGAGATGCCGTGTGGGAGAGAAACTATTCACCATATAGATACCCCACATAACCCTAAATTTATTAAAAAGTTTTGTAAAATAATTTTATCTGGAGACTGGTTTGGGTTTGCGGAGGTGGATATAGAAGTTCCACACAACTTAAAAGATATGTTTTCTGAAATGTCCCGAATATTTATAAACAGAGAAGTAGAGGTTGATGAAGTTCCCACACACAATGTTAAAATATTTAAAAGATACTTGCCGAACAAGAGGAGATGGAAAACAATTGGTGGGATCTATGACCGCCACTAAAGTATTGCTGTACGCGCCACTGTTGAAATGGTATTTAAAACACGGCCTAGAAATAACTGGAGTTCATCGTGTTATAGATTATATTAGCGGAAAACCATTCGAATGGTTCGCAAAAGAAGTTACAGCCGCAAGACGAACAGCTGATGTAGAACCAAATAAGAAACCAGTAGCCGACATAATGAAATTATTAGGAAACTCGTGTTGTGGAAAAATGATAGAGGCAACGGAGAGACATTTAAATACGACATATACACAAAACGAAACCTGTGTTGACAAAGCATTAAGATCTGCATTCTTTGACGATTTGGAAGAGATAGGAGATGCGTACGAAATATCTTCAAGAAAACCCAGGTGTGCGGTAAAGAGACCATTCCATTGTGGAATAGCGGTTTATCAACTAGCTAAATTGAGAATGTTGGAATTTTACTACGAATTTCTAGACAAATACGTAAAATGAGAAGACTTTGAATTAATACAGATGGATACAGATAGTATGTATATAGGAGTTAGTGGAAAAACGATAGAGGAATTGATTAGACCTAACTTACTAGACGGGTTTGAAAAAGAAAAAAAGAAATGGTTGGCTTGGGATAAATGGAGCGAAAGAGAGCCCGGACTTTTCAAAATGGAATTTAGCGGAGATAGGGCGATAGCGTTATCTAGTAAGTGTTATTTTGTAGAAAAATTTAATTCTATTAATAAAAACTCTGCGAAAGGAATGTCCAAGAGAACTAACAATTTAAATTGGGATAGATATAAACGAGTACTAAGTGAAACTACCGAAGATGGAAAACACATTATAGATGTAGCACAAAATAGAGGATTTAAAATGAAAGACGGCGTTATGAAAACGTACTGTCAACAAAAATTAGGACTCTCGGCATACTACGATAAAAGACGCGTGTTACCAGACGGAATACATACAGAACCTCTCTAATGATTTATTTAATTAATAATTTTGAAAAAATTAAGAAAATTAGCAATCTAAAGACTCTGACGATCCGGGGGTAGCTGGGTGTCAGAAGACACCATAAGAAGTTATTCGCGAACAAACCCTCGAGATGGCCCATCATCCAAATAGTAGAGCACGGGCTCATCGGGCTTGGTAATAGATCGATCTAGATGATATACATTGAGAGACCACACGGGATCAGTCGCGCGGCGGCTGCCACCTTCGAGCTCTCCCGGTTGATAGAGGTACCGGACGTCAATATCCGATGGAAGCCGTTGCTCCTCTAAACCAACGGGTCGCCCGCGCGAGACGGCAGAGGGCTTGCTCGTCACCCTTTTAAACTTGATAGCATCTACAGGCTTCTTACCTATCAATCTGGTCACCTCTCCGTTCAGTGCGGATACCACGGCGGGCAGTCTGGCCACCCACTCGGTCGATCGCGAATGAGGGTCTACAAGTTCTTTAGCGTATTGGTGTCCGAACAGTCTCTCAGCCAAGGTTCGATTGAAGCGCTCCACGATCCCCTGGTCCCGGTGGATGTTGACGCGGCCGCGTCTGACAGAAACGTCGTGCTTAGACAATAGATCAGAGACCGCGCCCATGAACTCGCGGCCGGGATCGACCTGGAGAAGATTCGGCCATTTGAGAGGACTCCTCTTATATATTCGGGAGAGAGCCTCGGCCACCTCCTTAGATTCTTTAGTGGCCAACGGCTCAGCCCCCTTATAACGACTCGCTACGTCAACGATTGTCAGTGCGTACTTGTACGTCTTTTGACCGACGCGATCGTGAGGGAGAAACAGGAGATCCGCTTGGTGAACTTGGTTCGGTACCGGCACGTCGAATTTCGGGCTCGGAATATTGTGAGGCGCGGGTAAATAGATCTGCCAGATGGCCTGCTTCTTGAGCCATTCCTTGACAGCGTTTTCTGAAACCTTGGTCGCCGCCGCGAGGTTCTTGATGGCCGCGAGTCCCTTCCAGTACCCGCGGGGGCTATAGTACGTGTTCGCTAGCTTGCGCGTTAGGCGAACCGATAGTTTGGTATTAAGTTTGCGCGTGTTCATCTAATATATCGGACAATCTCCAACATGCCCTCGCCAGATCGTCCGGTAACTGAGTCGATAATAATAAACCTTTGTTGGAAGTACAATCGCGATTGGGGGTTAAGTTCTGAAGGAACTTGGGAAAATCCAATCCCCCAGGATTGGTGGAGGAATATAACATCCGCTTTGCAAAAAGTGTGGCCGCTTTTTCGTCCTCGCGCCACGTCTCGAGAGAATCTCGGGCCAGACGAATCATACCCCCTGCGCCAGCTATGCGGTGTTTAAGGGCAGTGTAGCCTACATCAATCATAGCAAAATAAAGTTCGTCAACTGACATCGTTCTATATATATATATATGTTTATAAAAAAAATTATTTAAAATAATTAATTTAAAATCTCGATTGGATATAGTAGCCGACGAGACCCACCACACCCATTCCCACGACGATGAACGCGATCTCGCGGTCTTTTTGGGGCTCTGACGGTACATAGAAATCTGAAAGTTGGGACTCGCGATCCAGTGGCGCGAGACTTTTCTGCGGATATGCCAATGCGTACTCGCGGTTGGCTTCTTCAACACTCTGAAAAGTTTGTGCGGCGTGATTTTCGCGGCGAAGCTCTTCGTTGACTCAGTCCAGATGGGCGGTTCGTTTTTTCGACCACGCTTCCTTTGCGCTATTGAGTTGTTCTACAGCTAAATCGTGACGCTTACGCTCCTCATCCACGTTCGAGCTTCTCATTTTAGAGAATATAAAGTTGCTACCGCTGAACGCCAATGCGTTTACAAGCGCACCACCTACTATTACTGCGATTGAAGCCATTTATTTCCATATATTAACTGGTAGAATTCCAGCTTTAACTAGATAATGTCGGGTCCAAAATGTCCCGGCCGCGAGTTCATGGGCGCGGCCGCTACATCTAAGGTCGCGAGCCCTACGTCTCTCACAGTAAAGTCCAATTTGGGAGCGGACCCTCCTAGGGCCATCTTTGATTGTCGAGCATACCCGATACTGAAACCCGATATCACCACGGCGTGATAAAGCGCATTCACTAACATTTTATCATCTTGTTCAGCCATTATAATTATTGCATATAAAAGGGGTTGCGATCAATGTTTAAATGTGGCACATCCAATCGCGATTGGTGTTTCGTAACTTTCTTCTGAATACTGGCTGGTTGTTCTTTCGATAAGGATTGGTGTAATAGGGGGTATTTCCACACGCACAGGGCACCAACAACTGCCAGACCACCACCAACAACCCAACTCCAATTCACGAATTTGGGTTCAATCGGATTCGCCCAACCTCGATTGGGTGTTGAGTGTGCTTCCAATTCGTGAATTGGGGGTGTTGTTGTACTCAACACTGTCTTCAGATGTTTTGCTGTCTCCGTCCCCGATTGCAACGACTGTTTAGCCTCTCGAAGCTCGGCGAGTATTTTATCTTGTATAACTTTTCGGGTGGCAGCCGCCCAGCTGCCTGCCTTTTTGGGTTTTTATGTCGTGCAACCCCCAACTCCAATCGCGATTCGGTTGGAGGATCAATCGGAGTTGGAAGTGCTGCTCGTCCGTCGACGTCAGCGAAATAGTGAAAGCGAGGCGAACAGTCCCCGGCACAATGACGTCGTTAGCTCCGAGTTTGGGGAAGCGGACCAAGAGCTGCTGGTTCTGGTCGATCGTCGATGGGTTGTTCGTAATAACGACACTCTGTCTCACGCCTTTTGCCCCAAGGGGCTCACGCAGTCTGCGATATGGATTGAGTTTGCGACCGTATTGACGTTAAGACATAATTTAGTGAAACTATATTAAACCCGTATGGTTTTGTCTTTAATACATAATTAATTTTAAGAAAATTATAAATATGACTGATTACGATATTGACATGGATGAAATCGGCAGAGACGATTTCCGCGATGATGATGACATCGATGATGACATCGATAACTATGATGAAACGACCTTCATAGAGACGCCAGCACCCCAAAATAAACCTTTGTTTGTTCCAGGCGAACCACGAAATACACCTTTGGTTGATCCAGGCGCATCTTTGTTTGTTCCAGACGCACCAGAAACTTCATCTGCTGGTGTCCCTATGTGGGAGGCCTCACCCGAGACTCCGGCATGGGCGGGTGGTGTCGAGATTCCTGCGGGGATCTCCAAGGATGAGCTGGCGCCTCTCACGGAAACGGAGTCTCGGGTGAAACGGTGGGAGAGTGAGGTGTCTAAACACGGCATCAATGCCACGTTGGAGTTCCGCAGCACTAAAAGAGGAGACCTGTGGGTTAAATGGGGCAAGAGCTGGAAGTTGCTGACGTACAAGAACAACCCGACCCGGTTCCTCACCCCCTCTTCCTTGAACCGATATGGAGTACTCTTCTCTCGAGCTCTCGGAGTGATCGATGATCGGTTGCAGCTGCCTCAACAAATGGTAAAAACCCTACAGTCTACCGACGAAACACTGGTGAAGACGGCCGCCGCTATAGAAACGAGCGATATCAGCGAGGTCCCTCGTATAGCCACCGACGCTATTAACACAGTGGAAACTACGGTCAACGAAATAAACGGCACTAAGTATGACCCACCATTACCTCTTCGCGAACTCCTGGGAGTCGATAAGTTTCTGCAAACGGTCCGGGGCGAACTGGTCAATAACCTCTCCAAACTCACGGTGCTGGACGAACATATCGCGCTAGAAGAAAGAAAACTTGGGGAAGTCCGTGACGATATAGAATCTACCGAGCGGATCAACAAACTCCTGCGGTAGTTGCGGGACGAAAGAGAAGCTCGCTTGGAGGTTGTCTCGACTAACCGTGAGGCACTTTCCGGCCAATTAAGTCGGAGCCACGAAACAATCTCGAGGGTCCTGCACGAGGACACGACACTCGGTGAGCGTCTTCGCACTCTGTTCAGAGAGAAGGGCGTCACGATAGTAACCATCATCGCAGCTTTCAGCATGATTATATCGACCCTAATTCTATCTATATCGTCTCTATTTGTAGCTGTCAATGCTGGTGCCGCACCAGCACCCGCACCAACACCCGCACCAGCACCCGCGCCATCCGGCGGAGCCAAGGAGTGGGTAAAAAAACAACTAAAAGCCCTCGCCAGTCTCCTGGCTAAATTAGCAGGAAAGGTGGCTGCCGCGCTGCCTGGGTAGATAGGAGGTCTCCTCTCCTTCTTGTTATCTATATTATCAAAAACGGTCGGATGGCTCGCCGAGAATGCTTGGGCTTTAATCGTGGCTATCGCCGGTCTCCTACTATTCTTCGCCAGAGAGTTCCTAAAACCAAAGCGTAAATAGTCCGATCGCCACGAGGGCAACGACGAGCGCTAATTTCTCCTCCTCGTGTGTTGTGCTTCCAATCTCGATTGGTGTTTCAACATTGTTGATGATTGGATTGGGGGAACTCGAGGGTGCATCCAATTTACTAATTGGGGGTACTGGGTTCGATTGTGTTGAGGGATGTGTATCCATTTTGTGTTTTGGGCGTTTTATGAAATCGGTTCCACTTACAACCTCAACACTGTTGAACCCGATCATGTTGGGGGTGCGCTTGATGATATCCGTGTTCACGTTACCGTTGTGGCCGATTTTTTGATTGGCGGTGGCGATTACGATCTGATTATTGTAACCGTCAACCGGGTCGTCTCGTAGTATCATATTGCTCGCGCCATATAAAGACCTATTCCAAATACATAGTCTACTGGAGTGCTGGCATTCTGCAAAACGTCTTGATAATTCTGGATCGCCTTCTCCAGGTCCACCCTAGCTGAGATGGCGTCCTCTACATGTGCCAAGAATTGTTTTTGTGCATCAAACGCTGTTCCCGTGCCCAGTATAGAACTGCGAGTTTGCTTCTGTGCGCCGAGGATGGCCCAGACGTACGTGCGAATGGAGTCGTTGACGCGAGTAACCCCGGCCTGCGTGAACCCTAGACCCTTATCTAACATAAATGTACCCCACGCGTTCTGAACCTCAGCAGCCTGCTGTATGTAATCGACGTGAGCCCGTTTCGGAGGTAACATTTTACAAGAAAACACGCCACAGTGCCGACCTCCAGACACTTCCGGCCCGAAAGTCATAGTCGCGGGGTCAAAATTCCCGGCGTTCCGACTGACGATGTGGTCACCGGAGTGATCGTGTCTAAAATCAGTCTGCGTCCAATTCTCGGACTGGCCCCGAATGAGAACGTCCCCGAGGCCGGTGCTGGTAGGAAATGCTTTCTGTCTCCAGTCCGCATCTTTTGAAACGTTAAATTCGTTACACAGTCTTTCAAACGCCATACGGTCGTATGCGTTGGAAATGGGATCCCAGGCGTCGTCTTGAGGTAGTGAAATACCTAGTTCTTTGAGAATCCTCCTAATAGTATAATACGCGTGAAAGTTGTAGACACTTCGGAGCATGACATTCTTGGATGTCAGATGGTCTTTATGTGAAACTCCACACCCGGCTGTTGCGCACCATACAGCGAAATTTATTTGGTTCTGCCAAAACTGCATCGGTGTTGCTATCGACCAGTTTACCGCCTCCATCGTAGTAATCTTGGGCAGCCTATATTGTTCAAAGATGTTAGGGAAATTGGTGGCAAAGCCACTGTCCGGTCTAACCGTTACGGTTGGGTGTACAAGGCGGCTAACAACGTCTTTTTGCGTGTATTTACCACCGACCGCGTACTTTGCATTAGAATTAAAGCTAAATGCTTTGGTATCCATTGAAATATATTATTATGTTCGCTACTATCACTAATGTTCAAAAAGGGAGTTGTGAACTTCAAAAGTTAATAGACAACTGCTGCGGACAACGCCGGGTGGGCCTCAGATCAATCACGTTCACGGTCGGGTGGAAAAACGTTGAAACGGGCTATACTATCATAGCCTCAGAGCCTACACCTCCAGGGGGCTCCGGTTGTAATGCAGAAGTGCTTAGACGCCTTCATGAAGCAAGTACCGTATTACGTCCTGGCCTTTGGGGTTCCAGAGATGTCCAAGCTTTAATCGCGACGCGTCTTCCTCGTTTGGCCACTCTCTCAATCTCAAAAGCCACGGGGCTTGCGACATTGTCTGTTGATAAAGAAATACAGATGTCCCCGGGGTTGGCCTCAATGTTAGGATTAAACCGTTCACCCCCTTACGACGAGGGTTTTAAGAAGTTTAAAATGAGCATTCACGTGGGTGATAATCCGGTGGACTTCACCTCCACGAAAACTCTCGGGGTGCACCTGGATCGGGTGAACACATCGTACAACACGGTATACGGCACTCCCAGCACATTACTAAAAACCGTGCCCGCCAGCGACTGTTTCTTTGGTGAGACCCTGACCTTAGACTTCCCACACCCCGAGATGAAAGTTTTGGAATCGGGACACATCCACGAGTTGAAGATTTCTATTCTTGATGATAAAGGGCGAGAGTTGAAGAATGATTACCCGATTTCGGTCGTCTCAGAAATTTCAAATTAATTAATTTTAAGAAAATTATTTAGAATTAAACGCATGTTCGTAATTTATATATATATATTATCAACATTATTGAAAATGAGTATATACGGACCAGGTAGTTCTTCCGATTGGGTGACAAATTCAAAGAACCGACAGAAGGGGGATTCATCCCGACAGAGGGCGACTTTTTAACTACCCAAAAAACAAAGGCCTTGATCAATAGAACTATATCGGTGGCCACGGACGAGATTCACAAGAGTCTACTATCACAACTTAGAGAATATGCCCTGGCTGTGAATACACAAAGTCGTGAAGAAACGCATAAGGAACTAAACGAACTAGGTGAAAAAATAACCAAATTTCGAAAAGAGGCCCGGTTGGGGATTGATAAAGTCCGAGAAGACCACCAGGCGGACCTTACGGAGGCTTATAATACGTTGCGCTTAGAGGACTCTCTCATCGGTGAAGCGACACTTACCGAACTAGACGGGAAAATAACCAAATTTCAAAAAGAGAGCAGGTCGGATATTGATAAAGTCCGAGAAGACCGCCAGACGGCCCTTCCGGAGGGTTATGATACATTGCGCTTAGATGACTCTCTCATCAGAGATGCGGCACTTACCGAACTAGACAAAAAAATAACCTAATTTAGAAAAGAGGCCACGTCGGGTATTGAGAAAGCCCGAGAAGACCACCAGGCGGACCTTACGGAGGCTTATGAGGTGTTGCGCTCAGAGGACTCTCTCATCAGAGAAGCGGCGGTTGCTGAACTAGACGGAAAAATAACCGAATTTCAAAAAGCGGCCCGGTCGGGTGTTGAGAAAGCCCGAGAAGACCACCAGGCAGCCCTTGCGAAGGCCATTGAGGAGGCTTATGATGCGTTGCGCTTAGAGGACTCTCTCAGCAAAGAAGCGACACTTACTGAACTAGACGGGAAAATAGCCGAATTTCTGAAAGAGACCAGGTCGGGGGTTGAGGGGGTCCGAGAAGACCACAAGGAGGCCATTGCGGAGGCTTATGGGGCGTTGCGCTCAGAGGACTCTCTCAACAGAGAAGCGGCACTTACTGAACTAGACGAAAACATAACCGAATTTCGAAAGGAGGCCCGGTTGGGGGTTGAGGGGGTCCGAACGGGTATTGAGAAAGCCCGAGAAGACCACCAGGCGGACCTTACGGAGGTTTATAGGGTGTTGCGGTCAGAGGACTCTCTCATCAGAGAAGCGGCGGTTGCTGAACTAGACGGGAAAATAACCGAATTTCAAAAAGAGGCCCGGTCGGGTGTTGAGAAAGCCCGAGAAGACCACCAGGCAGCCCTTGCGAAGGCTTATGAGGTGTTGCGCTCAGAGGACTCTCTCATCAGAGAAGCGGCGGTTGCTGAACTAGACGGGAAAATAACCGAATTTCAAAAAGAGGCCCGGTCGGGTGTTGAGAAAGCCCTAGAAGGCCACCAGGCGACCATTACGGAGGCTTATGATGCGTTGCGCTTAGAGGATTCTCTCAGCAGAGAAGCGGCACTTACCGAACTAGACGAAAAAATAACCGAAGTTTCCAATAAACTGAAACATGATCGTATAGCCGCGACCAAAGCTCTTGAGGAGGCCTCTTATAAGATTCGTACTGAGGCATATACCTCAAACAGTGCACTTGCCGGAATAGTGCGAACAATGAAAACGCTAAAACGTGCCATAACAGTTTGGGCTGAGAAGCGGGGCCCATTGGTTGAGGGGCACTATGAATATTCGTTCGGTGCCAAAGCGAGTAATAAATGTGGGGGATACGCTATGACAGCTGCAGGTGAAGTTATCCGAATGGCGGTCTGCTCGGTTAATGCTAGTGGTAAACCTGTGGGCGCGGTCGCGATAAATATTGTAGTAGATGAGGAAGAACGGGGGGTTGGAGTCACTAAAATCTCTGGAGATAGTTCGACGGTGGTTTCGTTCTCCGGTTATGATCGAATTAGACTTTCCCAAGGTAGTGTTATTAACTTTGTTACGAAAATCGGTGACCCAGAGAGTTCTTCCACTATTGTCTCATTGTTAATTGAACTTATTTTGTAAATACTAATATATTGAACATCATGAACGAATCGCCGCTTCCAATTGTCAATATCACTCCATCAACACGGTATCCAATTGTTAATACCACTCCATCAACATTGTGTACAATTAACGAAAGAAGTTCAGATTTTAGGTTGAATAATATCGTCGCTATGCAGGATATTTTAGTTAGAGAATATACAAATAGAAAAAGAAACGCTAACAAATATAGACGCACGGTGAACATGGCTGAAGCATCTAGCACGGCTCTGGCGAGTGTTTCTGTGTTGTGTGGGGCGGGGACAGCTGCAACTATATCCACCATTATAACGGTTCCTGTAGCGGTGTCGGCCGTTTCTGGGTTGTTGTGTATGGTAATTAGGGCGTCGGGTGGAAAATTCGAGAAAAAATGTAGAAAACATGATAGAATATCTGTTCTCACCAGGTCGAAGAAAAATACCATCGACGTTATGGTGTCCAAAGCGTTGGCCGATAAGAAAATATAAAATTTAGAGTTTGAATCCGTGGTGGAAGAAATGGGGAGATATGAAAAATAAAAAAATGATATCCCAGATACTCCTAGAATCAAAGCGCGTGCCACCATGCCCAAGATTGAGAGTACTGATTGGGATAAATTTAGGGTAAAACTTGGAGATAAAGTCGGAGGAAATTAATATTTTTATTAAATAATTAATTTTATAATTAATTTAAAGAAAATTATAAAATTAATTACACTGGTGCAGTAAACAATTTATTAATTAATTTTATGAAAATTATTAACAATTTAAAAAGAAAAAAATGAAAAAAAGTTTTAGGTTCCACCGAGGCTCGAAACCGCGCCAAAACCCTTCTGGGTCCACCCCGCTAAGCCTTCGCTTAAATTTCTTCTATTTTTTTTTATTTTTTTCGGCTTAGCGAGGTGTGTTACACTCACATCTCCTACACCCCATCATTGGACCGATACCGCGGACCTCTCCCCTTCGTTACCTCCATCCGCTATAATGTGCAGAGCGGCCAGAGTGAAGTACATGTGGCGAAACTTATCTCACTGTTGAGATATTAATGCCGGCGTCCCGACACCGAACTGTGTTTATTTCTCGTATATAAACTTAACTTTGCTGGTGAAATAAAAAAAAATGTTATTTATTATTAATTAATTATTTTATTATATTAATTAATATGTTTTCTATATAATAGGGGGTGTTCAGCTTTAAATTATAAATAATTTTATAATTTTATTAAAATTAATTAAATAACGGACCATCCCGGAAATTCGTGAACTCTATAACCCTCACTAAGTGTTTATAAACTGTGTACACCACCTGTGTAAATCGATAGCCAGTTTACATACCATCGATAAGGCTATAAATAACCGTGTGTGTAATATATATTACAGTGTGTTTATTTTCCATCCCGGAAGACGTAATCGTGTAAACCTCTCTATAAATGGACACTTAATATACGTGTAAGGTGGGACACCTAATTTACATTTTCATAACGCGTGTAATTGGAACATTGTCGTCTGCTTGGTGTTGTGATTACAACATAAATTAATTAGTTCTGTTCAATAATACTATATCTTTATAAGCGATATCGTAGAAATGTACATTCGTAAACGAATCGTTGGGTTTTAATAATTTTATATAATACACCTTAGTTTCATATCCGATACGCATTATCCGTCTTAATGTTTATATTTGCCTCTTGTATAGTTGACATAATTGCCGGTATAATATTGTAAATGCAACGTTTTTATCGGAGTGTAATAAATTACGCTGGCATTTCATGTATTCGATATCGCCTAGTGTTCTCATTTTATAGAATTTATATATAGGACTATAACGCATTAAAAACTTTCAATTCCAATTGTATTGTATTATCCATTTTCTCTAATAATATTTTATTATAACCATTTTTTCAAAAGTCAATTTCCAATTAGAATTTTCAAATCCATTACAATACGATTGTAGAAACGCATATCCGTAAACGAATCGTTGATTTTAAACGGTTTTATAAAATTAGTTTTATGATGTTCCGGTAGTTGTTCTCCGATCCTATTTAGTCGCTTCGTTTCACGAATTTGATCCTTGTACCGGCGACATAATTGCCGGTATAATATTGTAAATGCAACGCTTTTATCGGAGCGTAATAAATTACGCTGACATTTCATGTATTCGATTTTGCATAGTGTTTTCAATTTATAGTAATATTTTTCACCAAAGACATTACAAAATTCCAATTCCTATTCTATTTTATTATCCATTTTGTTATAATATTTGTATTGTTTTTTCTGTTCAATTTTCAATTTTATAAAATTAGTTTGATAATGTTTTTTTTACGGCGTTTATGTGTTGGAACACCGTGACTTATTAGATCGATTCTATTTTTCTAACTGACTTTCCGATTTCAATTATTACTAAACGATAATACTTGAGAGCACGTAATCCCCTGTTAACCATTCGATTAGTAGCCTGAGTGCCACCGCATGGTGGACATAGCAATGACTCGGCTTTGGTCCCTACCCCACAATGCCGACATGGGCGAGGTGAAACGGAACCTCTTCGCATCCATGCACGGTGATGTTTGCAATATTCGTAAATACCGGTGCGATGACACCTCTCGTGACTACCTGTCTTCAACCACGCACACTTAACTAGAACCATTATGTTGTATATATATACTGAGTATAACATAGGGATTTTTATCTCTAATAGGGTGTATCTTCTCATGTCTCGCGGTAGTAGTATATAAGAGTCACAAATGATACCATCATGCGGTGGAAGGTGCCGCGCGTAGCCGGTGCCTTCCAGAGGTGATGGTATCATTGTGACTCTTATATACTACTGTGTGTTCCAGTCAGTTTCACCTGTTCTGCCATTTTACAAAGAACTCAAACCGTGAAGTAGAACATATGATATAATGTAGCTAATCACATGCACAAAAGACAGGATATGTATTTGTATTATTTCTCAATGAAATTACGAGTTGTATGTTGTGACTACTCGACGAGACGATTCAAATGGTGGTCACGACATATACTTCTGAGCTCATATAAAGAAAATATTTAGGATTTTCCACAAACAAAATGGCGTATACTCATCATGAAATGGGTTAACGTTCGTTCTTCCATTTCTACATCGCGCAGAGCCGAAAATAAACCAACCTTAATGTTCGTCTCTACGTTGGCGACGTTGAAACAAAGGAACGAAAAGTAAGGCTTCTAATTGTCATGTCTACGCGCTGTGGAAACGAAGATGCGAAATGCCGCAAGCGACCAACCATACAACTGGCTGGTATCCACATATATGGTACTTTCCCACCAAATACCATATAGCCAACTATAAATGAGACAGGCCATGTCACTATCTAAGGAGATGTGCGCTATCTCGTAAAATATATTACAGAGATTTATATTTTGGATAAAGTCGAAATGCACGTCGAAAGTTAACGAAATGTTCAGAGCTTCAATTACGCATTTGCTCTGAAAATTTCATCAACATTTGATGTCATTTACAGAATATATCAATAGTTCAATTGCTTATATTAACTTTTCAGTTTCTTCGACCCTTTTTGCAGTGTTTTCCCTTAATTGATACGAGGGGTGTTCCAAAAATAATGTCATTTGATATTGTATAACCAAACTGAAATTATTTGCGATTATTTTATCTTACGAGTCCCTTCAAAATACTTCCCCTTGGGCAAAACACACATTTTGAGTCTCTTGACCCAGTTATGAAAACAGTTTTCATAGTCCTGAAGAGGTATACCCACCAGACACTGATAAATGGCTGACCCAAGAACAGACCTAGAGTTGTCTCTCTTTCCAGATAAGTGATATTTCAGTCTTGGAAAAAGGAAATAGTCACAGGGAGCCAGGTCTGGAGAGTAAGGTGGGTGGGGAAGAACTGTGACCTTTTCTTTCTGTAAAAACTCTGTCACAATACGTGCCTTGTGAGCTGGAGCATTGTCGTGGAAAATGCGTGCGCATTTTAGGCCTGTTGTAGGATGACGGCGTTTGTAGTAATTCTTCAAATATTTCAGTGCGACATTTTTATAGAACATTCCTGTGACTGTTCTACCCTTTGGGACCGTGGTATGTATGGCTGGACCATTATTTGTGAAAAATATTGCATACAACACCTTCTTAACTGTTCTAGTTGTTTTGGCAATGCTTGGGCGTCTTGCGTTTTTCATGGCCCAAATTCTGTTTGAGACCTTCCGTTTTGGTTCAATATAATGAACCCAGGTCTCATCACCAGTAGCTACGTTTGGGAAAGCCTTTTTGTTGTATGATGGATATATTTTAAGACATTTATTTTCCGTTGTTAACCGGGCGTTCTTTTGCTCAGTTCGTCATTCGCGCTATCTGCCTTACAGTCAACTTAGCGTCGTTTTTTAGAATAATCAGAATGTTCTCTACATTAATTTTAGTGGTAGATGTCGTAGGACGACCCGGACGAGCAGCATCTTTCAACTGCTGCTGTCCCGACTGAAATTTAGCACCCCACCTAAAAATTGTTCTGAGGGACATTTGACCTTCCACATAAATCCCACACACATCTTGGACGATGTCGTTTGCCTTCAGACCAATCAGAGACCTTCCTTTTCAGCTTTATTGCCAGTCCTTTTTATCCGAGCTATTAGCTCGGTTTTAGTAATTATATGGAAATTCTCAGTCATTGCAGATATGCTAATGCGTTAAGTGGCGGTCGCAGTGTCATTGTTTGCGGGTTTAACTTTAGAAAAATACGCGGTTCTACGCCATAAAAAAGTAGTTCAACAACAGTAAAACAGAGAGCTATCTTACCGTTTCAGCGTAATACATGTGTTGTTCGCTTTTTTTGTGCTATATGTGTGTTATTGCAAAAGTTTTTGTATACTTTATAAACTATTAACTGTTATGTATTAATATGAGTTCTTTGTTATATATGTTGATATTTTGCGCAATGATATAGTAGGGGGCGGGATTTCCCTGTGACGTTTTTCTTGAATGACCAATCAGATTAAAGCTTACATTCTGAACTTTACATTTTACATAGGTCAATGGCTCGATAAAATCCGACATTGGACAGCGAAATGATGATGATTTAAAGCAGAAACATTGTTTTTTAACAGTTACATACTGTTTTAATCATCTTGAGCCATCGATATTATTAATCAGTGTCCATTTTACTTAAAAAATCAACTAATCTATAATGAATTTAGTAAAACAGTTCGCGCGGAAATCCAAACTTTCCAAAGAGGTGCGAGCAATTTTTTGATAATTACACGTCGTGTGTCTTGCGACTTGACGTTACATAGCATATACAGTACGATACACTTCACAAAGCGAATGCGAGAAACTGAGTTCGGATCGGAGACGCTGGCTAGAATTGGACAAGAATTTGGGCACAAGAATATCCAAAATGTTCGGGTGTATTCGGCGCATTTTGTCAATGGTAAGTCCTTGATATTATAAATAATCCGATAGTTCTACTTGTCAGCTGGTGAGACAATGTAAGCTGGTGTAATCATTATATTGTGTGTGAACCCCACCCAGAGCTCCAGATAAGCTGCGTATTTGCGTAAATACCCAATTCAAATTGCCAAAAACCCAATTGAAATCAGAAGTAGTGAGTATAAAAAAGCAATGAGAACAATTGTGGTACCTTTATTATGCTGCAGAAAACAATAAACAGACCACAATATAGCATATTTTTCTTATTTTTCCATGAAAACACATCCAAGGAGACAATTCTAATGAAATGCCAAGATATGTTTTCATTTCGAAACAAACTATTCAATAATTGCTGTCTATTGATGTGTAAACAGTAGTGTGATTTAATTTTACCCAATTCAAATTTTGAAATACCCAATTGCTTCAGAACTGATGGAGTAACAATACTCAATTACTAATTCCTTATCTGGAGCCTGCGGCCACCCACTGAATTATAACGTTTGACACCCGTGCTGTCACTGTACTTAACATGCTTAAGAAGTGCGAGATGGTGTATTTTGATGGACCTCAGACAATACAAAATTGCAGTTTGTGTGGAATTTCATGAAAAATGTTTACAGATTTTGCGATATTTTCTGTAAATCATGCCAAACGTTGATGAAATTCTCAGAGCAAATGTAGAATGTCACCATGTTGTCACCATTCAATGTTATTTATGAAAGATATTGTAAATTCTGTAAATATTTTTCATCAAAGTGCGCACATGTTTGTACATGCAAAATCACAAGGTGCATGTCATATGTATACAATTTGTCATAAATTATCAATATGTCAGTGATATTTCATAAGAGTACACCTTTTATTTTTTATTTCTCCTCAAAAGTGCATGTAAATGTTGTGACCACTCATCTGAACCGTCTCAGCAAGAATGTCCAGATGGTGTATGCAACATATACTTCCGAGAAGAAATCATAAAAATAAGTTATTATATTGTAACTAAATGTGCAAAGTTACAATATCCGACAAGTACATATGTATTTATTTGTTTTTAATATATATCATGCATATGTTTCAGGAAAGAAGGCAGAGTTGTATGACCATCTTAACCCAAACTGGGCACCGTCAGTTAATCTGGGCGGACAAAAGCGAGCATCATCTACATCAAGATGTGATCGGCAGCATGAAAAGAAGAGAAGGAAGCCAGCTGAATCCACAACTATTGTTGGACCTGATCACACTGAGACGGGTATGGATATGGTTGACAGCGTTGATGAAGACGGCGTTCAGTCACAGACTGATGTTGATGGTCCACTCATGGAGGCTATGTCGCTGGAGCTGCAGGAACAGCATACAGAGAATGGGGAGCTGTCGGAAAAAGTGGCCCATTTGGAAAGTTATTTTAAGGGTAGTGACGAGGTGAAACATTTAACAGGATTACCATCATTCACAGTTCTATCTATATTGTTTAAATATCTGGAGCCTCACCTGCCATCCAGTCTGGTCATGCCCAAATTCAAGGTAATGATATTGACATTAGTGAAATTGCGACTAAATTTGTCAAATCTCTTTCTTGCGTATGAATTTGACACTACTCAATCAACAATATCTATATTTTTTACATGGACAATTGACTGTATGTACAAGCGGCTAAAGGAACTCATATGATGACCAGAGCGCGAGACATTGAGAAAAACCATGTCAATGTGTCCTTCATATCGAAGCATGGGGTGGTCGTGTGAGTGACAAGTCTGTGACAGAGAACAGTGACTTCCTGTCCAAGTTATTACCTGGGGATTTAGTGTTGGCGGACAGAGGATTTGATGTCAAGGACAGTGTTGGCTCGGTAGCTGCAGAAGTGAAGATTTCAGCATTTACGGAAGGTCGTGATCAGCTATCCCCTCTGGACGTGGAATCAACGCGTACACTTGCCCACTCAAGAATACATGTGGAACGGTTCGACAGAAATATACTATATTGAACAGTTGTCTTCCCATTAATTGTCTCATGAACAAGGATAAGTTTGGTAAGACGGTCACTGACAAAAGTGTTACCGTTTCGTGTGGACTAGTAAATTTGTGTGACTCAATTGTTGATTTTAACTGAACCAAATTGATCTACACTGGTCATTGCACTTCTTCGTGTTCTTTTGCAAATACTGAAATCTTCTTTTTCTGATTCACTTATTTCGCCATTTACTTTTCTATTGATTGCAAGGAAATAGCGATTCTGCGATTTCGGTCGGCTGCCAGCATGTTACCGGTAAACAGGTTGTCTGTCGGTCGGTATAGTCGACTATACCGACCGACAGCCGACCTGTTTATCTGTACCATGCAGCCGACCGAAATCGCTGAATTGGTATTCCTGGGCCAGGGGTGTGGAATTTCTTCATCAGATTTTCTGGCACCTTTTGAAATTAAAATCATATACATATCCCAATTCAAAACCATTTTTAATACAAGCTAAACATGTATACTTTATCATTTATTCCATTATCATGATTATCACATAAAGCATGTAATAATAAAGTATAAACACTCATAGTAAGCATGATATTACTTTTCTATATTTGTGATGCACCGTTAGAGAAACAGTCCACTTACTTCACTGGTGCTGCACTCCGTGCCGATGGAAATATTTCAAGACAATCCACTTGAAAGATAAAATAGGCGCCATTAATTGTAAACCAATGTTTCAAGACGAGTAGTAATTTTATTGATTTTTTTAACACTCATCTAGAAACATTTTATAATGGCGCATATTGTATTTTTCAAGTGGATTGTCTTACATTTTCCACCGGCGCGGAGTGCACCAGTGTAATAACGATAATTAAGATGCGCCATGTGATTTTGTACCTACAAAAATGGGCGTAATTTCCTAAAAAAATTACAAAATTTACGATATTTTCCTGGAATGACACCGAACGTTGTCGAAATTTTCAGAGCAAATGCGAAATTCTATTCCGCATTTGCTTTGAGAATTTCACACCTGTTTGTAGGTACAAAATCACATGGTGCGTCTCGATTATACAGACAGTATATCTGCATTGGCAATATATACATTGAAGTTCACATACAGTACTTGCACACCAAATTAATCACCTTTTTACACGCTTGTTTTTCTTAAATTCTGGCATCTTTCTACAGTCTGGGCAATAGGTATATACATAAGATTCCGGCACCTCGTGTTAATTTATGGCACCCGGTGTTTTTATAAACTTGAATGTATAACGTTTCCAAAAAATCCGGGTGCCATTTTTTTAAACCAAGTTCAAGGTCATTTCAAGGTCATTGAACTTTATGCTTGACGGAAGTCGAAAATTGCAAATATATGAGCCAATAGGTAGGTCATGGTCCTTAACTTGGAAATTGGTGTAAGTTGTTCAAAAACATTTCAGATGGATATATTAAAGAACTTACGTAAACTACACTAATATTCAGTATATTATTATCATATTTTAAAGATGGCCGCCAAAAATCGGGTATTTATGAGATTTCGGTTGACTTGCTACATATTTGTGTAATGCTAAGCGCCTTCACCTATATTCAAAGGTTAATTCTTTCAACTGAAATAATATTGCAGCTAATATACTCCATTGTCAGAAAACTCAAAATGGCCGCCAAGTAAATGGCAAATCCATAGTAATTTACTAAATATAACTGGGAGAATTTGGTTGGGGAGGAAATCAACACTTCTCTCACTTTTCCCTGATATTCCGTAACTACTAAAATGTGGACATATATTGAACCCTGATTTGATCGGCTAATAACATCATGCTCTGCATGACTTTTCATTTGTATTATGAATTAAAAAAAGTATATTTAAATAATTAGATATTAATTTAAATAAATATTTCGGCATCATTTACTCAATAAATTAAAATTGAATGTGTAGCTGAAATGAAAGTGAAAGTAGAACGTTTTTGTTATATCCTCCGGGTTACAAATCGCTGAGGATTCCTATTTGAATTGGAAAATGATATGAATTTTAAATTTAGGAGACTGTGTCAGGAGAAAATGGACTGATGACATATGTCACCAGTCTAGTTCCTGAGCTATGACTGTGACAGGAAAAAAAGGACTGATGACATATGTCACCTGTCGTGTTCCATACATGACTGTTCGCTCTGGTTTGTAATTGTTGTAAAATATATAAAGTTTAAACTGTGTATACAAAACTATAGATATACCCCCAACCCCCGGCATACAAAGTACGTCGAGTGGTATATAGTTTTCGTAATTCCGTCCGTCCACATTAAAGAGTTTGGGTACCCATTATCTCGGAAAGTCGGATGAACCTCAAACTTCATATACTTCCTTATCATCAACCATATTTTCATTCCATACCACACTCATGCGGCCTTCATTTCCAAGGTCAAGGTCAAATTACTTAGACATTTGCATCCGTACGATTTGCCTTAAAGTTTTCTCCAACCGTAAGTCAGATTGACTTCAAACTTCATATACTTCCTTATCATCATCCATATTTCATTCCATACATGTACCACACCCATGTGGCCTTCGTGTCCAAGGTCAAGGTGAAATTACTTTAAACAATCATGTTCGTCAAGATAAAATATTGTTTTTGCAGCATTGCTAATGTATACTGATTCGACGAATATATTGATTTTAAATGGAGTGTATATGATTTTTTGTGTGAAATATTAAAATGGTTGAGCACGTACTGCGAAGGATTTCAGGACTTTCAGTATACAGATATGTACATTGCCGAGGTCAGTGAACGTATGAGTCCGATTTTTACCTGACAGGAGTCAATGACTACACTACCGGTACAATATGTTTTCACACATGGATTGCACGATCTGAGAGAAATAATGCATCAATGTCATTATTTTTGGAACACCCTCGTATGAGTATGTGTTTATACATACGTACATGTACACACAATGAAATACAATCGCGAGTCCCGATATTTAGTCGGTACCCATTTACAGCTGGGTGGACTGAAGCAGTGTGGATACATTTTCTTGCTCAATGACACAAGGCACGCCTCGGTGACCGTAAGATCAACAGTCCGACGTCTCAGACCGCTTGACCACGCGCTCCACAAATGTTTCTGTAAATATGAAAATCACACAAATTCACATAACGTGTCTCCTACTATGTATTCAGTTTGGGCCAGCTTGTGGCAATGGTATTGTTTTTGTTTTCAAGCCAATGCAATCATGCTAGGGACGCATTTTTTCGTTACTACCGTTTTTACAGCTAATACAATAAAACACTGTGGTATAATTCTGTTACAGTTTAACTGTTACGTGCCGCAGGACGTAAATTGTTTTAAAATTGCGTTAGAGTCGACATTGATGTAACGATGTGTAAAACTAGCCACATGTATATTACCCTCAAGCACTCCCACCAACTACGCAAATGTACCATTGAAATTCCTATGCTGAACACTGTTGTCTAAGAAATCTTTTAAATTACAAAAGGCGTATGTATATGCATAATACATGTAGATACATTTTATATATTAGTCTTATGAAATGTGGATGAAGCGTGGTAGAGACGGTAAACAGTTTAAAAAGGTCCTAATTATATTTAGAAACCAGCAGAAAACCAGAGAAATAAACATTGCCATGAGCACAAAAAAACATGCCTCTAAGAACTATTCCTTTAGTAGAGGGGATTTTGTGTTTTCCTTGCCATATTTATTTCTCTGATTTTCTACTGGTTTCAAAACATATACTTAACAAATAAAGAAACGCTACAGTTTTCAAATTCCTAACATTTGAATTATGTGCATTAAAGTGAATATTCCGTGTACATTCTGAGACGGGCCGACTCGCACGAATAATTTGGCGAATAGGAAATAGACATACGAAGTTTTTTTGGGCTAGAGGTATGAAAACATGTAAAACAGGTCTTCCCGTCTAACGAGGTCACATGACAATTTTTTAAAGTAACAACATTGTGGATTCGAATAAGAATTAGTGTGTGTGATTGGAAAAACACCAATACATTGAAGGTGTAATGGCATGGGCACTGTCACTGATGGCGATTGGCATGCCCATTGGGTCAATCAGATTTTGACAAAGGTTTGTCACACGAGTTTATGGTGTTCTTTTAACGAAGAGGCGTTACGTTAACGCTGGAGACGTTTCATATTTGCTACGTACAGGATGACCGTGTATGTTGGCGCTGCGAGCAGTCACATGGATACGTCTTACGTGATTTTGTAATTGATCCCTTTCTGTAACAGCGGGTCAAGAAACTTTTCCAATCTCAGTCGACGTCGCGTATTTGATAACAAAGCCAGGAAACACTTCCATACGTTACGCTGGTAGGCAAACAAGGCGTGAAATCAAAGTTTCACATTTGACACTAACGCATTGACGTCGACGGTTGGTATGGCCACCTACACACGAACATGCATTCGTTGGTGGAGTACAGTAAGATATTCCGGCAAAATCTGCGTTCTGCTACACCACTTTCGAGATTATTGGATAGACGCCAACAGCCAGAGACGTTAGATTTGTGTCAGACACTTGTCATTGACTGGTGGAACACATCCCACAACGTGCTATATGTCGGTTGGTTGGGCCAATGTGTAGATAAAGCGCAGTGTTAATGAATTCCACACAAGGTTGTGCGAGATACTGAAATGGTATTCGATGACACATACAGAGCACATTATGCCAATTAACAATACAGTATGTTGTTATTATTACTTGAGCCGTCTCAGTAGGATATGCAATGCCCATGTGTTCGAGTGTTTATATGCATTTTACTGCTTACACATACAACCATATTCTCCCACACATTCCTGCATAATCTTACTGAAAGTGGCTGAACAACGATTGTCAATGCCAACTCGCAATCAATCAATTTGATTATCTGAGCCTGAGATGTATCACAGCTCAGGCTCAGCCAATCAAGCTGCTTGATTTCAAGCACAAAATTCAAGTATTTTGAAATAAAGAAATTGGCCCAGGCGGTAGTGTAACAGTTTAATACTTAATGAAATAAGAAATAGAATAGTCAATGAATAACACGGGGTAAAGTCATTAGGAGTGGCAAGGTTACCAGAAGGTATAACTGATAAAAGGTAGATCCGAACCATTTCACATCGCAAAAAATAAATCCAAACTTGATAAGTTATTGATATGAGAACTAGACAAACGTTAATTAATGTTTGTTTGTTGTTTAACGGCCTATCAACAGCTAAGGTCATTTAAGGCCGGGTCAATGGGTTTAGTACTAAATCCAATATATTACCAGTACATGTACATGTTCAAGTACATGTACAAATGGGAGGGGGGGGGAATCCCAAAATCCGAACTGAATATTTACACTAACTATATATTCAGCCCTGAAATCAAAATAATCCTGATCTGATGCCAGGTCCTCGCCACACTAGAATCAATTGGCCCCCTCCCAAAAGCAGTAGGATCAGTAATAATATTACTACTTTTATAATGGAAAATAACCCAATTCAACTCACAGGAAACAAAAGAGCCAAAGATAAAAATGTACCAGAGGACCAAACCAGACAAATCGTGATTCCTATAAGGAGGAACCCCTGCCGTTAAGTTACGCCGTCGCGTTCGCACGACCAACCACCCACCAAAAGTTAATTAAACGCAATGAAAGGCCCACAACAACAATTACCCCAATTAACTATCGAGAAAACGGCAGGAAAGAAACAAACCACACTGAAGTACAGTGCACGAAGACACGACAGCTAGGGTGCCGCCCAAATCACAGGTTCTTGAAGAACGGTTCATATTTCGGTGTTTTATGGGTTATTTCGGTATCTCTGGTGGTTTCGGTGCATTGTTACCAACATACAAGTTACGTCACCTCCCGTGAATTACGGAAGAACGGAATATTTTGATAAGGTGGTCCGAAAGTTCAGAACGGTGAATGTGTAGATAATTGGCGATTTCTGTCGTGTGTAATGTTTGAGCATTAGTAGCTGCACACAACTATGTACATTACCCAAAACCAACGAAATCCACACAAACCTAAATCGACCAAATTATCCATATGACAGCAAAGTAATGACCATCTGTTCAAATACATGTGGCCCAAATGACGATTCTATGCTCAGAACAGGATATGCATTCATAAATTGGCTGGAAGCTGTCCGCGCGCACAGTTACATGTATGACAAATGCAATCGCGCCACATTTTGGCTTATGTTTTGACAGTCTCCCCCATTTGTAAATGAAAGCATCTATTGTGAGATATCAACTAACCACCAGGGCTAAAACAATTCCCTGCTCCAAATTTGATTTAAAATATGTAAGCAATACACCTTGTAATACACACGTACGTTTACAATGTCCAGACTAGCCATACTCATTTCGGGCTATGCATTTAAGGAATAAAACCATGGGCTGTTGCGTTTACTGGGGTGACAATACATTTGGTCTGTTTAAAGTGCGTACCAAATGTATTGTTTAACCAGTAAATGCAACAGCCCATATGTTTTATTACTTATATTTACACTGCATTTTTGATAGTAAATGTAAATAACCAAATATGGCGTTACAAGTAACAACTAGAGCAGCTTGAGCTGCATCAACGGTTTGAGCCTCAAACATTGATTTCATTTGTAACTACTAAACTCATCTTTGACATCGAATAGAGCCGTAAGTAGTCAAGATATAGCTCTGAAAATTATCATCTTTCATGCGGCTGACACTCCCCTATCACCCTGGCAAGAAATTATGTTGCTGACAGTACTGTACAAATTGGAAAACGTTTGTAAAGACCACCCGTTATCAGCCGAAATTCGGCAAAATCGTTGAAAAATATGTACATTTTTCAACTTCAAATGCATATAGCTCTTTTATTTGAGCAGATAGCCGAAAACAGTCAGGGAACCTGAGATAGAGAATTTTGTCAGCTTTCCAATGCAAAAAGAATTCTTGAAATCGGTTGGAAAATAAGGAAGTTATAGAAGTATGACGTCACTTCCGTTTTCGTGGAAAGTAGCATTAAAAGATATCTGAAAATCTCTGAGTCTCTGCTCACACTTGATCCGAATCGGCAAGCAAAAGTTGAAGTCGATCCGACCAGCGGTTTGGTGTAGATGGAGGGAGCCCGTAAGTCAGCGGATGATTATTTTTCGATAGTTATCGCCCTTAAATTGCAGTTTACGCCATTTGTAAATACACCTAATAAAACGGAAATTAAATATGTGCAATATTCCGCCAGTGAAGTTTTCGTTTGTTTTTCACCATAGGCCGGGCACAAAGCGGGAAAGTTTTAGCTAAAGGACTGAAATATCGACCGCAGCAAGAAATTTTGAAATCTATTGATAAATAACGAAGCTGACGTCACATCCGTTTGCTCTAACTTGAAAAAAGACGTTCATCTTTGACATCCAATAGAACCGGAAGTAGTCAAGATAGAGCTCTGAAAATTATCATCTTTTATGCGCCTGACACTCCCCTATCACACTGGCAAGAAATTATGTTGCTGACATTACTGTACAAATTGGAAAACGTTTGTAAAGACCACCCGTTATCAGCCGAAATTCGGCAAAAAATTCAGCAAAATCGTTGAAAAGTATGTACATTTTTAAAATTCAAATGCCTATAGCTCTCTTATTTGACCAGATAGCCGAGAACTGTCAGCGAGTCCGAGATAGAGAATTCTGTCAGCTTTCCAATGCAAAAAGAATTTTTGAAATCGGTTGGAAAATAAGGAAGTTATAGAAAGTATGACGTCACTTCCGGTTTCGTGGAAAGTGGCATTAAGAGTCTCTGCTCACACTTGATCCGAATCGGCATGCAAAATTTGAAGTCGATCCGACCAGCGGTTTGGGCTGTAGACTGAACGGCTGAATAAAAAAAAAAAAAAAAAAAAAAAAAAAAAAAACCAACGAATGCAATAGGTTTTCGGCTCAGCTGAAAGCTGCCTCAAACCTAATAATCTTGTGTTACGTCATTTTGTCGCAATTCGTGGAACAGCGACGTTGAGAACTTTAACCAATCAACAACATCGCGCGACGTCACGTGTGTTTAATGTATTGAATTGGGATGTAAACGCAATACGTCGAATTGGGCGTTTGCATATATAATATTATAATATTATCATGATTATACAAATAAAGTTTGAATCTATTACATATACTTATCATGATGACACTTTTCGACCAAATGCTGCCTTTATGTCGCTATATATAAACTTATACGAGTAATTTGTTGTACCTTTTTGCATTTTTGTCTCTGAATCTCTAGAAATGTACAATATACAAGTTAATTGTGGCTGTGACTAGAGAAATGGGGCTTATAGATTTTGTGACCAGTGTAGATCCAGATCAGCCTGTGCTTCAGGTTCTGCACTGTACGCCTTTAATGAAACGCCCGTAACTCTTCTAACAAGCAACATAGACATAGCTCATTATTAGACTACAGGAGTGTGCTATTTGAGCAGGAGCTATTCACAAATCCCATAAGCCCCATTTCTCCAGTCACACCCATAGTTAATGCACTGTCTACAGGTGGAACAAGGCGGTGCCGCACACCGTGACACATCTGCACCCGGTGTAGCAGCGCCGCATTAATCATTCACAATTTTGTTTCATCAATCTCGATACAATGGCGAATTAATTGCATCCGGCATCGATTTGATCTCATAATAGTACAGATGTACATGCATGTACCAAAAACACAGCGAATGTAGACGGGAATTTCAAGTTCTAGGGTTATTCTCAGTACATAACTCTGATTACATGTCATTACAGCCAGCCTGGTGGATTAGAATGTTAAAGTGTAACACCACAGGTTGAAGTAACGGCCCATGGTCTATAAATACATTAAATATACAAAAAAGCATCAATAAGTGAAGAAAAAAAATAAGCTACAAAAAATCTTTTATGCATATTTAATGCATGTATAGACTTTGGTCCGTGACTTGTGAGTAATACATGTACCATATACACATACTGGTAGTTGTGACTGTAGAAATGGCGCTTATGGGATTTGTGACCAGTGTCGCTCCTAATCAAATAGCATCGTGGCACGCCTGTAGCCTGATAACGATTTATATTGTTTTTCAGAAGCATGACGGGTGTTCCATTGATGTAATAACGAACAGTGCAGATCCTGATCAGAATGTGCGGATGCACAGGCTGATCTGGATCTACACTGGTCGCAAAACCCATAAGCCCTATTTTTCCAGTGAAAGCCATAATTAACAATTAGTCGCACCAGACGTCGGTATATTGTGAATTTCTACAGATGCAGAAACTAACATACAAATGAAAAGTCATGCAGAGCATGATGTTATTAGCCGATCAAATCAGGGTTCAATATATGTCCACATTTTAGTAGTTACGGAATCTCAGGGAAAAGTGAGAGAAGTGTTGATTTCCTCCCCAACCAAATTCTGAAGAAAAAAAATTGAATTCTATTAGAAAAATTGGGGCCCCGAAAACAATATTAATAGGAAATAAAATTTGATGTAGAAAAAAAATTGAAGAAAAAGAAATAAACATTTGAAAAAAAAAATGAAAAAAAAATAAAAAAATTTGAAAAATAATGCTCGCTACCGGAGCCCGGATTTTTTTTAATAGTCCTATATTCATCTACATATATCTGCACAGGTCCACATATTGCCACAATATTGTCAACACAGTTTACGGAAATGTAATATAATAATAACACGGAGCTACGGTCATGATATTAGTTAGGCATGCAGAATCATATTTTTAGCAAAGGGATATCCCATTCACCAGTCCAGTCGAATACAAATCTTACTTAACAAGGTGACCATTAATTAACGTACTCAACAAAATGTACCAGTCGAATTGAGGCAGGCACATGCCCAGATTGGCCTTGATAACGTTGTCACTTGTTTATCCCTTGTTTATCGATTTAAATGGTTTAAATCGACTCGAAGCTTACGTTCAACGGCCGCACAAACTCGATTGAACTACACGCCTTCCAATGATTTAAATACGCAGCGCGTTTAAATAGTCAATTACGTTTTTTTAATGTGCGCACTGGTCATTTAAAAAGGGGCCCATCCGTGATTTTTGCGCGATGTCGGGCGCAAGACAATTAATAATTTGCGGCATTGACAATAATTAACAACAACTTCCGATTGCCGCAATCGCGCGTGCTGGATGCATCCCTGCCATCCCTGCATGATACGTAAACAAATCAAAGTTCGCTATGAAGGGCAATTCTTCGTTTTGATTGGTGGACAATTTTGTGAATATTAACTAGCGTCAAATGACGCGCATACGCGATCCAATGGGATAAACCCGAGATGCTGGGGTTGCTAGTCGGAGGAGATTTTGAGCAGAGGTCGATTATAAATTAGCCGAATAAACACATTTTACGCGATTATACGTGGCTGAAACTTGTTCTGTTTAATAAATAAAAGCTTTAAATTAACCCAATAATCGGCGTATGTTGGCGTATATGGCCATTAGAGCCAACTATGGACTTCAACAACAACAACTTCCGGGTTCAATCTCTTCCGGCGTTCAGCTAATTACGTATTCAAAATTGTGTTATTTGGCTATATTTAAAGTTTTCAACGGAGATAATTGCCAAAAATGCAAACTTTATCGGTTGATGCAATTTGGAAGTGATACAGCAAAATTCGCGTTCGTAGATTACCGAATAGTGGAGAAAAGGGTTGCTACAAACTTTTTCAGAATTCGATGGATGACCAATATATTAGCCGATCTATAAATAGATCGGCTAATAAAAAGATGCACAAAATTAATGTATGCACTCGTATACTCCATGTTTCTCCCCAGTCACAGCCACAATTCACATATTGAATTGCGAACAGAGAATGTAACTCAGCGCAATATATGCAATCAGATACTAATACGAATATTCGGCCTATGTAACCATGGTAGCTATATAGCCTATCCGCAGGGTTCATGACATGCGTATTTAGTAAATAATAATGGCTGGCTGAAACCAGACAAGCTGGGTAAATATATTCATATAGGAAACAGAAAACAATTGATTTCCCATAGACCCACATTCACACAAGCATGACAATCGCAAACTACCTGCGACAAAATCAATTTTGTTACTTCCATTCCTGGAGTCAGTGACCTAAGCCGGTTCTAGATCCATGCAAAACACGGGGTCATGCGGGTTGATTTCCATGAGTTATTTCCCCTTTTTTGACGGAGCCGTCTACTTTCACTTTCGAAATCTCTATCTCACCCCCACATCAAGTCGCACACAGAAAAAATTTAACCTGCATGTGTAGAGCATGCAAATAATATAATAAAATGTTTGGCACAGACATACCTTTCCTGCAGCATCTATTTTATTTACCTCCCTGTCATAATAATAGCAATCAATGTCGTTGTCCTCAGAATTTACTCCTTGTTGCTAAGCTGTACCAGTACAGGACTGGTTTACCGTCTATATTATTCATAAGTTGACTGTGTCCTATAAGGCCGTCTGCTGCGGCTGTCTAGTCGGTGTACAAATCGCTCGCTTCGCGATATACAGTCAGTTTGGCTGGTTGGAAGATTGGACCCAGCTGGGTCGCATTGGGGCACCGTTTGGTAGTCTGGGCACGGGTGCCGACTCGGGACTCTGAGATCTAGGCTAATTCCACTATACGATCGATTGCGTGCCAATAAAGTATGATTGCAAAACTATTACGGTCCAGACAAGGTGCAACTCAGATGGTGATCACAAAAACGGTATACCAACTCTATGCTTTAAATATAACGCTGCAACGCCACAAATATCGTTGCGCGGCGGAACGAGTGGCATATATCGACATACAATTCAAATAACCTTTTTTATTATATACGTACATCATTCGCAATTTATATACCTTCAAAAATATACAAACTGTAAATAAGATAAAATAGTGGCGATTTAGAAGGAACTATTTTGCGAGGTGAAGCGTAGTTCCGGCACTGACCAATATGAACTCACAAGTGCCGTGAAACATTTGTTATATCCTGTCAATACGACCTAATCACTGTGTATGAATATGTGCTGTTGTCATACTAGTATATTCTCCGATTTTGAGGATGCGGCTGGGGTTATTTTTTTTTAATTTAAAAGCTATTTGTAGGTGTTGACGGGATAAATAGAATAGTAGTTTAGTGCCGTGAATGGGAAAACATATCTGGCGCGGCACGGAAACGGGATGGGCTCGTCAGAGTAGCGAATACGCACGTACATTAACCAGAAATGTGTGTATGTGCTTTCTCAGAAGTGTTATCATGCTATTCCACCTTAGGATATTCTGCATGTGATGTGGTGAATGTTCGACGGTGACATAGCTGCAACAAATCACAGGTGATTGAAAAGAAATCATCGCTTGTCAGTATCATCCCTAGTATATTAGAAATTAGTTCATGAGGTGCTTTTTTTTTCTGCCAACTGTGCATCGAATACGATGCATAGTACCTTTATTGGCAAACTTAAGGTGTATATATAAGCCAACAAAACAGTTTTGGATAATGGTATGTCTGCCGGTTGCGCAAAGTGGAACATAGTCGTTACTTTGAATGAATCATTAATGTCGTATGCACTTCCAGCTCCTACAGTGTCTGGTATGTTGTTCACACGTGATACATCATCGTAGATAACCGTATATAGGTCATAAGCGATGTATGCAAGTTCTAAAATCAGCCATATTTTCCGTAAACGACGTCGAAAGTTGACACAAAATTTAGAGCTCATACGGAATTCAATTCAAATTTTGTGTCAACTTTCGATGTAATTTACGGAAAATAGTGCATTTACTCGAAATCAAAATCGGCTAAAAACGGACATGAGACTTGGGAGGGAATGGGGGCGTCATTTCAGTGGGGACTCCGTCCCACTAAACTTCATACGGTTAAACAATCGTACGAAGAGTTTTGTTAATTTGCTTCTTACATTAACGTTGCTAACTAATACTACCATTTTCCGCCTACATGTAAACATTATTACACGTGCATACATCCCTTACAAATTTGCCAACATCGGCAAATGTTACATGTATTTCAATGTTGCACTTACGAACGTCTTAGTCGTACGAAGTTTAGTGAAACGGGCCCGAGCTTTAAAAGGTCAAACATCTCTTACTCAAACGGGACACACAGAAAGCCTCAGTTTAGTTAGATTTGGTCGGTCGCATTGTAACTTATTTGTAATGATTACAACTGTGCGTGACTGTGCGTGACCGCAGTGCATATTTGCAAAATAGAGAACACGACATCCAAGAACTGACGCAATACACAATGATAACTAGAGAAAGTGAACAAGGGCTCACGTATACCCCCGGCCGCCGCCTGCACCGACAAATAAAAAATTTAATTTGACATTGACCTTGGACATGAAGGCCACATGGGTGTGGTATGGAATGAAAATATGGATGATGATAAAGACGTATATGAAGTTTGAAGTCAATCCGACTTACCGTTGCAGAGATAATGGGTACCCAAAAACATTAACGTGGACGGACGGACGGAATTACGAAAACTATATACCCTTCGATATGCTTCGTATGCCGGGGGTATACACGCATGTATCATGTATCGTGCGTTTATACCCCCGGTATATTAAGTATGTCGAGGTGGCCGAGAAGCGCACGAAGCGGTGGCCGAGAAGCCTTCAACGCCGCATACACATGCACTTCACGACCAGGGGTGTGCGGTCCCACGAGGCAAGCTACAGTACGTGAAATAGAGTTTAATCAACCATCATTTTCAAATACCGGATTTATTTCCCGAGACATCTGGAAATCCGATAAAGGAACGAGTGCTCCGCATAAGTGGAAGAAATGGCATATTACATGCTCTTCGAAAAATGTGAACTTTGCTCTTAGACCAGCTTATAACGTTGTCAAACGTTGACAATTTTGACGTTAGCGTGTGAATTATTTCTTCGCCTAAAATGTCGTCAAAACTTGACGTCAATTACGTCTTGCGAACGTCTAGGAAGAAATATGTCCTTCAAAGAAATAAATCCAACCAGAATCACGGTAAATCACTGGGTGGCATGTAATATATTCATAAAAAATGCAAAAAATGCAACGAACCCACCACAGCATTTAATCTTGCAGAGCTCAAACATTAGTATTACAATGGAACCACCCAAAACCGGACACCCTGTGATTATGTCTGTTCGTGATTGCAAAACACACACATCCCATTAGCACCCATATAGCGGTATTACAGATGAACCTCTCTAAACCAAACACCCTGGGGACCTCCCAGTGTGTCTGGTTTAAATAGGTTCTACTTTAGTGAATTACGACACCGTGTATGTCGGAATGTCCTGATATCCGTGTGGTCAGCTCGAACTAAGTGGTCAATTTGGCTGCATTACAAGACACCATTCATCAGCATTATGTACACAGACCTAGGACAGATGCCACACTCGGTTCCTTGTATATTGTGCATAATTACGGAGCCCCGCAAAGGACATGGATTTTTTTTATTAATTCGTTCCCTCGAATTAACCATTCGTTCCCACGATATAACAATTCGTTCCCACGAATTAACAATTCGTTCCCATGGGAACGAATTGTTAATTAGTTGGAACGAATTGTTAAATTGAGGTCACGAATTGCTAAAATCGTGGGAACGAATTGTTAATTAGTGGGAACGAATTGTTAAATTGAAATTTTAAATTTAAGGATAAATTTATTAATTTTTATTATACTGATAATGTAATAAATTCAGTATAATAATTCTTCATACTTGTAATCATGAAATATATGCAGTCGTTAGTTCTATATGAAATAATGCATTTCGGGGAAAATAAATGATTATTCCCTCAAAGTATACTTTGCTAGATAAGTATGCTTAGCGATTTTGATGAAATCGACTACTGGTATGTTTACTAGAGATTAAGAGGCGGCTGTCTTTAATATAGCTTCCGAGGCAAGGCTAGGAAACGAGTAGGAATTCCGAGGTTCACCGAGGAATTCCTACCGTTGCTAACCGAGCCTGATACAGTTGATATCAACTGACATGTGGTACATGTACTATGGTCAATGTTCGACGGAGGCATAGATGCATCGAATACAATACATGGTACCTGGGGGCCGTTTCACTAAACTTCGTACAACTAAAATGTTTGTAAGTGAACAATTATGACGTGTTTTCTTGTCAACAATTATTGGGATATACAATTTATTGAGCATAGGCTACAAGTTACGATGTATATACCGGCTGCTGTCTTTCTCATACATAGGTGTGTGTTGTCATGTAAAGCATTACTGTTAATCTGAATAAACAAACATACATGTATTCTATTTATCCTGCAACTTGTCTCTGCAGAATTAGCAAATATGACGTAGTTTTCGTTGAAAAGAATGTGTAATTGTTTACGTTTCGAATCCGATGATGACCCATGTGCATATATGCATACCTGGCTCGTTTCACTAAACTTCGTACGACTAACACGTTCGTAAGTGCTAAATTGAAATCCAGAACAACTTAGTTGTGACAGCCGATTTTGGAAAATCTTTCGTTGATGTGCTGCATTTAATGAAATAAAGCAGTAGGTACAAAATGCTAGCATTAGAGAAACACGTCAACGAACATTTTTACCGTACGAAGTTTAGTGAAACGGGCCCCTGGTCAATTCAGGATACGACAATTGGTCATCAGACACTATCTATTCGGCCAATACAAAGCTCGTTACCTGATAAATTTCCTATTTCGGTTAGGTGCATAGGAGCGCTGCTGTGTTATTAGCTAACCGGAAATTAACGAACATCATTATGTATGTCAGGGTATGTGCGTATAGAACTGGTTGAGTACATAAGCTTACTCCGTTCTTATGATAGAAATCCAGAAGTCGTGCAAAATAAATAGTCCTGGTTTACAGTAGGAATATTTTCAGTTGTAAGTACGGACTGAGTTTGTATAAAGCCAATTGCAATCATTGTTCATTATTTAAAGCACACATTTCCACTAATAATAAATTCGGAAAGGAAAACGGGCCAACGGCCATTGGCTTGACCAGTTTTCTAGGCTCATATGCCCGGATGTTTTGAAGGTCTGCCAGCCAATTCCTATCCGTAAATAGAAGATAACTAATTAACGCATTACTGTAAGTAAGTGCAAATGTAGGATTGTCTGGAAATTTCAATTGATGGATTTACATTTATTGAGCATGCTCAATAAATGTAAATCCAATCATTTTTTACAAGAAAACATTGTTAATGGACTCATAATTTTGCACTTACGAACATTTTAGTCGTACGAAGTTTAGTAAAACGGGTATCAGGAGCCTCCGGACATGCAAGTCTGCTTCGTATTATTAACAACACTCAAAAGAACGGTCGTCGACAACTAGTTCCTAATATACTTAAGACCCAGTTGACATATACCTAAGAGGCTCATAATGAAAGTCAATTGATACCATTAGTATACAACGGTATGATGTATATGTATTTATCCCGTCAACACAGTGCGTGTGTGCCGTGAAACGCGGTGCCGTGAAACATTTTTGATAACCTGTCAATACACCTAATCACTGCGTATGAATATGTGCGGTTGTCATAGTCGATTCTCCGATTTTGAGGATGCGGCTGGGGTTATTTCTTTTTGCATTTTAAAGCTATTTGTAGGTGTTGACGGGATAAATAGAATAGTAGGTTAGTGCCGTGAATGGGGAAAATATCTGACAAGGCTTAGGAAACAGGATGGGCGAGCCTCTGATTCAAATAGAATATTCTCCTTCTTCGATGATGTATATGTGCGTACATGCACGTGTGAAATATGTTATACTGATACAGTGCCAGGATGTCTAGGCCTTTGAGCTTCCACTGTAATAATGTGGCTGCGATTATGAGATTTGTGACCAGCGTAGCTCCTGTTTAAATAGCACACGTTGTATAGCCTGATAACGATCTGTAATGCTTGTTAAGAATATGACGGGTGTTTCACTGATGGAATGGCGAGCCGTGCAGATGCTGATCAGACTGTGCGGATGCACAGGCTGATCTGGTTCTACACAGGCCGCAAAACCCATAAACCCTATTTTCCCAGTCACATCCACATATGCGTACAATGTAGCCCCGTATCCGCCTGCAGTGCGCATCCGCCTGCGCATCCGCACAATTTCACCAGAGCCTACACTGAGCTAGTCACTCATACACTGAAGCAGTCAAACGTTATTGTTTAATATCAATCGACAGCCCATTCATACGAATGTAGGACAAAAAAAACCCTTGGACATAACCCCCATTGTGTGATAATGACCACATGGACATAACACCCTTCGTGATTTTTGCACGGTGGACAAAACCCACTTCGTCGTTTTTACAATGTGGACATAACCCCCTTCATGTGTTTTACAAGGTGGACATAACGCCCTTCTCGGTTTTAACATAATTTCCTACATAGTTTTTGAAAGTTGGACACAACAAACCCCCCTCATGCTTTCTACAGTTAAAACCATTAATTTATTGGATGAATAAAACATTTATTTGCTGTTTATTATTACTAATGACATATATTATGTTACTAAATTTTCAATCTTAGAATTATTCATAATATACAACAAACAAATATCCATACATAATGAAAATATTCAAGTAACATTCTGAGCACTTTATTTTCAAACATGATAGAAAAGAGCAGAACAAAACAGCGCATATACTCACCCATAATGTCCAATTGAGATTATTATTTTCAGTTGATTAACAGATAAACAGGCATGAAAGGATTGTACAATTATGTCAATTATTTTGTAAATATTCATTCAAATGACGGTGGGGTGACCCGGGTTATGTCCACCCTGTAGAACTCATGAAGGGTATGGTCCAATTTTCAAAAAACAGGAAGGGGGTTTTGTCCACCCTGTAACAACTGAGAAGGGGGTTATGTCCACCTTGTACAAACCATGAAGGGGGTCCACCCTGTAAAACTCATGAAGGGGGTTATGTCCATGTGGTCATTTTTACACGAAGGGGGTTATGTCCAAGGGGTTTTCGTCCGGATACCCATTCATATCATTCCAAATGTACACGTGTCATGTACGTATTCAGAGCTCCAGATCAGTTTTGTATATAAAGAGTATTATACCCCCAGATTCCAAATTCAATGCGTACTTTACTTTTACAAATGTATCATTGATTTTCTTCCTTATTAAATATGGAACAAGTGATGCAAATAAAACAAATTAAGAATTAACTTATTTAAGCTGCAAAAAGCAAACAGTTTTTTGCAGCTCAACTATGTGAATGTTTTAACTTTATTACAGTATTTTCACTACCCAATTTTAAAATCAATGCGTATTTTCACATTGCTGTATTTTCACATTGCTGTGAGTAGTGTGTACTCCCATCTTTGATAATAAATGCGTATTCTGCTCAAATAAGTGCATAAAATACGCCAACACGCACCATAGCTGCAGCTCTGCGTAGTGCCTGGCTGATCACATACAGTATCCACTCCGAGCATCATAGTAACTCACAGAGTACACTACAGCTTGTGCTAATCTTACCATTTTTTTAAATAAATTTCTTTATTTCAATATATTACTTGAATAGTATGCTTGAAGTCAAGCAGCTTGATTAACTGAGCCTGAGCTCAGGCTCAGATAATCAAACTGATTGATTGCGAGTTGGATGATGTTCATGCTGTTTTCAAGATTAACGCGGGCGGCTGTGTAGCCATCCCGTGCCCATATAAACAAGGGCATCGTTATTACGAAGCTTATCTTCTCGTTGGCAGCCTTGATAATAATAATACATTTTTAACGCATTTGCCTCACAAAGCATTGCAAACCTCAATGACCTTGACCTTGGGCGGTCGGACGTGGGCCGTATGCAAAACAAAGCGCCATCCATAGACACACATTGTGGTCAAATACATGTATTATCAAAATCGGTGAGGCGGTTCATAAATTATTGAAAATGAAAGGCGTACGTACGTACATTTCTATTTATTGACAATTTTATAATTTGTGACACTTTTATCAATATTAGTTTCGATAATCAGTATAAATCCCGTGAATATTGCCCTGAAATCAAGAGAAAACATGCAACGATACAAATATTTACAACCAGTGTAAGTAATCTTGTAAACTATCGTAGTCTGACCAACACTTATAATTCCCGCGTACATGTAAAAAGGGAATTACATTAATTATTTCTAGCCAAATAAAATAAAGATGAAATTATATTAACTATATTGCAAGTTGCAATTATCGAGATAATCAAATGAGACAAAGTCTATGCTGAAATTACAAATCAGTAGAAAATGTTGGTTACTTTGTTCACAAATAATTTTACCGACAACACGGTCATGCCTCGGGTAACATATAAGCTTTTAGAGTGACCGTAAGCAGGTGTCCGTTTCAACGAATATCACGGAAATTGCCGAAGATTTCCGTGATACGCTAACTGGAAAATGAAAACAGATGGTGTCATTATTATTATTATCTAAAAAGGACCAAAATAATATTAACTTAGAAACATACTTTTTATATCAATAGATAGAAACATGAATGAGCTAATTGAAAATACCTGTGCATTTTTTGTAACTACATGTATTATTATAAAAAGAGATTTTGCAATTTTCCCAACGAAAATCGAGAAGAAAAATCACATGTTGCTAAATCATATAAATCATATAAAAACTACCGACTATGTTTAAAGCTAAAAAGGATCAAAATATTTTTATTTTGAAAACACGATCGAAACATCATCATAAAGTACAATAATTGAAGTTTAAAATGTGACTTGTGCATTTTCAATCGGTTGTGTAGTTTAAAAGTTACGTAAGAAAAGGTAATAGTCTCCTATATAATTCCATATAAAAATCGTCGCTACTGATGCAGACTTTCTACAGGTAAGGTGGTCGCGAAAGTTGGATATGACGCACGCACGCACGCACGCAGCACGCACGCGCACGCACGCACGCACGCACACACGTACACACGCCCGCACGCACCTGGAACAGCCCTATATCCCATCTCGACGAGGGGATAAGTATCAACCCCTCACCAGACAGCGAGCTCCAGTAACAATTTGCCGTCGCCGTGAAAATAAATATACCCGTCCATGAGACAACTCGCCTTGTCCCACGTTTCCTGTTTGTGAGAAAATGCTCAAAAGCGAACTGAAGGCCCGTTTCACTAAACGTCTTACGAATAAAATGTTCGTAAGTGCAAATTTAGGATCGTCTGGAAATTTGAATTAATTGATTTACATTTATTGAACATAAACTGTATGCAGCCTATGCTCTATAAATGTAAATCCAATACTTGTTTACAAGAAGACATTGTTAATGTGAAATTCACAGACTATGATAATTTTGCACTTACAAACATTTTAGTCGTACGAAGTTTAGTGAAACGGCCCCCGGTTTCCGTCAATAACCATGGAAACACTCATACACAACCAACTTGCACATGTGTCAACGTTTCCGAACATATATCGGCAATGTCAACCGGCAATCCAGCGATTTGATTGACAGAGCCTGAGATGTAGCACAGCTCAGGCGCATTCAATCAATCTGCTTGATATCGAGCAAAATATTAAAAACATTTTGAAAGAAAACAATCAGTAACTATTGGCAAGATTAGCGCAGGAGGTGTAAATTCAAAGATTCGGTTCACAATAAAAGTGTTACAAATATTCGATTCAGCATTTGTTTCTTCTAATTATCTAGCTGCACGTCTTCCGATTTACAGGCAACAGGTTGTCTTATGTAATGCAATGTACTGAAATGTAATTATAGTTAGATACCCACAACTACTAATTCTCATGAGATTGGGAAACTTTAACGGGTCTTGGATCATGTTATATCTCCTTGGCGACACTCAACAAACCATACATAGCTACAACATCACGAGTAACAGTAGCACCCCTCCGTGCAATACACAATTATTCTTACACAAGTAAGTTGATTATTGTCGATGATTGGTACGCTCTGATTTATCTCACAGCACGAAAGCTTTTGTATTTGGAGAGTAAACTACGAATAGCAGAGTAGCACAAGACACACGATGGGCCATCATTGGAGGACACTGGCATTTTATAACAGCTATATCAATGGAAACATATGAAAATTGCGTAATATGCATTCCATTGTTTTATGAAATCAAATGACTGAACGTCTTGAAATTCTTCGCAGTATGTGTGTGTGGATAATGTGTATGTGTATGTGTTTGACTAATAATTAATACTTAATTAGTTGAAAGCGTTTCGCGAAAAAGAAGCGCGGGAATTTCACAGCGACAGCAACAACAACAACAAGAGTTGTCAGAAGACAACGAAGCTCGCCTGTTGGCAGCCTTCATTCAAACTTGTCACAGTTGTATAAAGAAAACATGAATATTATATAACTTGACCTTGGGATAATGGGTGTGCGGTGGACCTTGACATTGAGGTCAGTGATGGAACGTTGGTCGTGGATTTGATATAGCATGATATAGCATATTAAGATGAATGCATGTATGCAATATTAATGCGCACCCTGAAAAGAGAAGGAAAACAAAATTTAACCCAGCGTTAAGTTTATGAACACACTAAGTTGGTGATTTTCTACAGCATGATAGTTATTCACATGAGGAATGCATGTATAAATGTGCTAAGTTTGTGACCTTGGCCTTGGCGAAAGGGAAAGGGAAAGTTATAAAAAGACATTTACTCCAACGTTAAGTTTATGGTGTTGATCTTGGGGAAAGGGGTGGGGTGGGTCATGAATTTGCTGTAGCACAATAGAGGATCATCAGATGAATGCATGTATGAAATATCAAACCGTTCAAAGTGTAAAGAAACAGACGTTACACAACATTTACCCCACTGTAAAAATTATGAACATACCAAGTTTGTGACCTTGACCTTGGGGTAAGGGTTGGGTGGTGGGTTGTGGATTTGCTACAGCATGATAGAGGGTCATCTGAGGAATGTATGTATGAAATATCAAGGCGTTCCATCAAAGGAAACAGTTGTTATCAGACATTTACCCCAACGTTAAGTTTATGAATGTGTCAAGTTTGTGACCTTGACCTTGGGGTAAGGGGTGGGCGGTGGGTCATGGATTTGCTATAGCACGATAGAGTATCATCAGATGAATGCGAGTATGAAATATCAAGGCGTTCCATGAAAGGAAACAGATGTATGCAATATGAAGGCGTTCCCTGTAAATAAACAGAAGTTACACAACATTTACCACAACAAGTTTATGAACATGCTAAATTTGTGACCTTGACATTGGGATAACGATTGGGTGGGCGGTGGGTCATGTGTGACCTTGACCTTGGGGTAAGGGATGGCCGCTGGGTCATGGATTTGCTATATCACGATAGATTATCATCAGATGAATGCATGTATGAAATAACAAGGTGTTCCATGAAAGGAAACAGAAGTTATAAGACATTTACCCAACGTTAAGTTTATGAATGTGCCAAGTTTGGGACCTTGGCCTTGGGGTATGGGCTGGGTGGTGGGTCATGGATTTGCTACAACATGATAGAGGGTCATCTGAGGAATGCATGTATGAAATAACAAGGTGTTCCATGAAAGGAAACAGAAGTTATAAGACATTTACCCAACGTTAAGTTTGTGGACGACACCGACGCTGACGCCGACGCCGACGACGCCGACGACGCCGGTGGTATTGCCATAAGCTCTTCTGCACTTCGTGCGGGCGAGCTAAAAATGAGCTAAAAATTGATTTTTGGAAAACCCAAAATGATAAAATATTTCTATTCTGAGACCTATTCATAAGATTGCATTCGTGCACCGAACCATGGAGTTACGAATCGGAATAATAGAGTTAATCGTCGCACCCTTAGACTACGGAAACATGTGCAGTAACTTAAATTTAGCACACAAAAAATCAAACAAAACATTTATCACAATGAAAAGGCGACCAAGCTAAGTTGTTAGAACTATTTTTTATGGCGTAAGACACGTGTTTTTAAAAGGTTCATTCCGCAAAATATGTGCTGCCACCGACATAAGCAAATGTGCATAAAGCTGTAAGACCTCAAATTCGGATGTTGGTTGTATAACCTAGCGCTCGAATAAAAATGAGTTTTTCGAATAACGTAACATTCAGTCACGGACGTCATTCAATGAAGCAATCGGTTGTTTTTTGTTGCGTCTAATACATGTACAATACTCGCAACTCGCAACGACAGTACACCAGTAGCCTATTTCACCAACATTGCATAGTATACTTATCTAGCAAAGTATACTTTGAGGGAAACAATTTCAATTTAAGGATAAATGTATTATTTGTTATTATACAGAATTTATTACATTATCACAGCCATTTTGGCTGTGATAATGTAATAAATTCAGTATAATAATTCTGCATGCTTTTAATCATAAAATATATACAGTCGTTAGTTCTATATGAAATAATGCATTTCGGGAAAAATAAATGATTACTCCCTCAAAGTATACTTTGCTAGATAAGTATGCTTTTAAATTTTGATGAAATCGGCTACTGGTCACATTATGACCCAATTGTGTCTTTTTGTAGCACCTGCTCCTGGACTAGACCAATTACGGGAAAGCGTCGGCTTACATATACCGGTTTATTGAACCCAGTCGTTATAATTGCAGCATATACGGGCATGTGACAAATTGGCACCATAGCCGTGACGACATGGATGTAACGGCTTGTTCGTGAATGTCTCTCTCGGTGCTCTTAAATACCCACACTATACTATGTAATTATGCCTCCCAATTGTTGCCATTTTAACCCTTTCAACAGCACAGGCCTGTATAGTGGTATTGGCAAATAGTGTAGATATGCACCTTTTGCAAGTAATTTTCATTTTTTTCCGAAATGGACTAGTCTGAAAATCGTTTTTTGACAATTGGATTGGTCTAAAATTAACATATACAAATCCATTCCAGGACCAGTTATTTAGGGTTGAAAGGGTTAAATGGACTTTTTGCTGTCAATGTGTTGTATTGGCTAGATTTGACATGTTGTAGTGGAATATAGTGCATCGACTTTGTGCATAGTTGATTATAATTAAAATGTTTATGCTTGAAAGTCCATTTGCAGACATTCTGAAGTTAGTCGCAAATTATTATTAGTATGTATATATATATATTTGACTTTACCTAACCTGTTGGGTGTTTGTTTTAGAAGCATTTTGTTGACAAACGGCATCAAATTATCGTATCGGATTTATACTAGCTACAATAATTCGCCTCCAATATGTTATCTACGGCTACAATTTAACCCATTCAAAAAATGTGAGCAACCGAATTGCATATTCAAACCTGATGCATGTAGGTCAAAATTGTGTAAACTGTATATTTTAAACCTTTAAACAAATAATGTTTGATGTAAATTAGCAACCATTATAGAACAGGGAAATCATTTTCACATGGAAGCCATTTTTTCTCTAGTTGTTGTTCAACATTCAATATAACTAAATGAAGCTTTCAAATTTACAAGATATACATGTAAATGTCAGATAAACACATTGGTACGGTAAACTAACCAATTGCTGCATGTGTATATTCTTTATTAATAATTTATTGATACAGCTTTGACAGTTTTATATCGCTAATATATCAAACACGCCGGATAACCGATTGCATGCGTTACATTAAAGAGATGGGGTTAAATTGCTACCCTCGCGAGAGGTAATGGAGCGGGGTAGCAATTTATACCAGCGGTATTTACATTCGATATGTTTGACAACATAAGGCGCCTTTACAAAATAGTTTAATATTTATTTAACCCTTTCAACACCACAAGCATGTATAGTGGTATTGGCAAAAAGGGTAGATCCAGACGAGCCATCTCGTGACGAGCCATCTCATTAGGATCTACACTTTTTGCAAGAAATTTTTATATTTTTGAGAAGAAAAACACCCCTTGATCTTGTAATTGCCGTACCACCCTTTTTGTCAACCGTCGGTCCGATGGTACGACTTCACAGACTGACGTTTGGGAGTCCTCAACACCCACAGCGCATCTGGCTAATCCCGCAAACTGTGCGTTACCGTGCAGGCAGCACATTCCGCCCTACATTTACGGTTGCCGTGCGGATTATGTAAGACTGTCGCGTGCCGCCATGCAATAAACTGGAACATTTCATCTGCATTGGCAAGTAAAGTTTCAGATGCGGAGAATTATCAACGGCATGCAGTTTTACGTTATATTTACGGCGGTGGTGCAAATGGCACATTATGTGATTTTGTACCTTCGGACATCTGCGTAATTTCATGAAATACGTTTACAAAAATTACATTATTTTCCGTAAATGGCGTCAAAAGTATATTCCGCATGTACTCTGAAAATTTAGTCAACTTATTAATGAAAAATATTGTAAATTTTGTAAATGTATTTAATGAAATTACGCAGATGTCCGAAGGTATGAAATCACATGACGTGTCTCAAATGGCACATTATTGTCTAAGAGCATGCATGCCAGACAGTACTAGTGCGTGCAAAAACATGTGACACTATTGTGAAGAATGGGATAAATACTAGACATACTAAAATAACTAAAGCCCATATATGCGTAACTCCTGGCCTGCTATCCCCTGGTTTTCCAATAATCAATTAAACACCTTTATATTTAGATACTCTGCGAAACTGTGTGCATTAAATTTGGTAAAACTATGACTGTGTAGCCGATAAAAGTATCAACATTTGTTGATACCAAACAGCATGTGCTTCGTTCGGTACTGTAGGTTTCCGATAAATTGGCAAGGGCAAGTGACGTCACGGGGTCAGCGGACTATGTCTACTATAGCTTTCTAGGGATATAGCCGTTTGCAGCCATTTTAGCTGACCGAATCGACGCATTATCTAGAGCAATCTAGAGCTTGAAAATGCATGCTCACGATAGCTTAGGAGATAATTTAAGTTACCAACTTGTTGACTGGTGAAACAGGCGATTGAAAACCACAATAAAAGCCATATTTGTAAACATAAAACGTTTCGATAGTTGATTCATTTTGATTGCCCAGTCGTCCGCCATCAGCAGTATTGTCGCCACAGCTCGGATGGTAGAGTGCTCGGTAAATACATTCGACTTTCGTTCTTTTTTTGCGAGTTCGAGCCTCGGACAAATATTTTTTTTTTATTCATATAATAGATTCAACGTTTTCTCACGTGTACGAAAAGGTCTTAGACATACGGGTCCTTGCGACGTATGCACTGGGTTTACAACGTCATAGGTCAGGATGCACATCACGCAGTCAGATCAGGGCATACGGTTTCACAATTCATTTACTGAATAAATGTTTGACTATCAAACAACGTGAAACAAAATTGGGATGTAGACACATTCTAAAATTGTCGCCAGTAGGTATTTCATAGAAACGACAGCACGGTGGGGTGGGGAACTCTTGCCGATGTCAAATATACACATCCTCGGGGTTCTTGGCCTCCTAATTCCCGGCCCCTGAAAATGTTCGACTATAAATACACCCCACACATTGTATTTCCGCCGCCCCAGAGCGGGGACAACATTGGTTGCGCTTATACATGTTGCCCAGACAGACATATGGATGAAACTAAAACGATTCAAATGACATTGCAATATACGTCTTTATCAGTTTTTGAACCAATACAAAAATATGTTTCTGTAAGTTACATTAAAAAATGTTAATCAAATAAACATATTAACGACGGCAGATATCTATTTTGGAGTATGAAGTGAGGGACATAATTCAATAAAAAAAAAGATAGCACAGTGTTGGTTTCGAACGTTGATTAATTAAATAAAAATAATAACCGTTACCACTACGCTACATACATCAGATACGAAATGTAAGTATTGGTCACAGGTTGATATAGGTGCACGTATGTATAACACTGCTTGTATGTTCTAAAATTAGATAATGAAACACAGGTGCATTGATATCGATTAATATTGACTTGCTCATGCATGCATTACCAATGAGCACTTGACATATGTTGGTGTGATACGTATACGATTCGAGTGCCTGTGCTCACTATTTTCTTTTTCAGCAAATACGTAACAACAAAAGTGACAACTTGATTTAGAATATGCCTGAAACGTTACTTGCACATATTTCGGGCCAACATTGGTGACATGCATGCTACATCGTCATGCTAATGTCAGTTTTGCATTTTTAACACACCTACTTTACCTATTATGGTTCAACACGGAATCTCCTGTGACCTTTGCCGTTGTCACAGTCTCGGAAATCAACAGTTTTTTAGTACCCGATATATTTTCCGAATGACGCTCGTGTACAACTCGTAAATATCCAGATTCGGTAGTCTTGCAATACAATTTGTGAACCCCAATTGTGAACACAACAACTGATGACGTATTCCACATATAGCAATCGGAAGCATTTTGGCCACAACGGCTGTTCTTGTTAGATTGTGTCGATGTTGTTGTTTTCACATTGCCATTAAGACATACACCTCAAGATTTGCGATATATCTATTAGGCAGTATATTTTAGTTGTGTGTACTAAATCATTTCCAAACATGTTTTTGTGTTTGAAAATATCTGAACATTTGAGTAGTTACGCAATTTCTTGCACCGGTTACTAGACGAAAATGTATTTATGCAGTACCTCCTGCATGTAGCTGAATGGTAAATCGTCATGTATCTGGCGCCTGTTTCGACGAGAACCATTTAACGCCGGCGCGAAGTGCATCACCAGTCATTCGATGCATGGTCAAAAAACAAAGTATATAATGCATAGATCTAGGACTGTTGTTAACATAATTATTATGAAGGCCGCCGGAGGCTCGATACATAAATTGTGCGTGACCCGTTTCATAAATATCATCAAATGGAAACTCGTTTGAGATCCTCTATATGTTCATCAGGAATGTACATTCGTAATCTAGGTCATTGGCCAAAATGACGAAACGTACTGACGAAACTGAATGATGTCATAGTTTGTCACAGGAAGGTGGCTTTGTTGAGTTGTTTTTTTGTTGATGTCTAAACAGTAGCTAGTTGGGTATATGACCAATTACACAATATACTAATAGCCCCTCGTAAATGGCGAACACATGTAAGCCTAACCCGAAAGGGAAAGTCGCCCTGCGTTACAGACAGGACTTTCGGATTATGGTTAAACCACACCAAATAGTTTTACTATATAATTTAACCGAATCCCATCCAATAAGGCCAGTCTCTCCTACTTTCACTAGTCGTATGGATGCTGTGGGACCTACTTGTACATGACCTGCAGCCAGTCTGTACTGGTTCTGCATGAATTAAACAATAGGTTCACGTACTCCTAAGAAAGAAAACCTCGTCATATCCCCCAATATTGTTTACATTTTTTGGCCACAGAAACTCTGTTTACATCACGTGACCAACAGGTTCAGTGTTTTCTTTTACATGCTACAAATATGCTGAAAACTGGTGTCAAAAGCACCCCAAAATGTTCCTCAAGAGAAACTGGGTAGTAATGGATCATGATTTGCAAGCAAACTGTACCTGTGACCTCAAAACACAAGAAACTATATTTTTATACAGGATTACTTTTGGCGATTTCGCACCATTTGATATTCTCTAACCTATATGAGATATAGCAGGTACATCCCCGTGCATTGACCGGATACATACTAACCGATGACGAATTGCTGTATCCTGTATATACGCTGATACAATGTATCACTGCTGCACCAGTCCGTATCTGTATTCGTGCTCGACGTTTCATAGGTTGAATTATATCACATTAATGTTACCGAATGACACCGGTATAATTACGCGACGATAATATGGTTAACACGTCCGCGTTCTTTACACTGAACCCCAAATTAAAGATTCCAATTTTCGTGTTATAAAATTCTACATGATAAACAAAATACCAGGCTAGTGTTGTTTCATATCAATTTGACCAGGGTCGACTCGGACAGGGTAGGAATTCTGAGGGTCGCCTCGGAAAGCCTTTAAGTATGGAAGCGTCCTGGTGCCAATGCTAAACTACTAATAGTTTAGCATTGGAACCAGAACGCTTCCATATTTAAGCGTTTCGTAGCTTTGTTTGATGAACTTGATCAAGACGCTAGCCTTGTTTTCAATGTAGACTGGTCGCATACATGGTATGGTCCTTTTTGTCAGCCGATCGCCGACTCTAGAGATGAAGGGCATTGATACGGTAGGAGACAATTCTACACGACAGCTACATTTATAATTCTTGCTTGAGACACCCTTTGGGACGGTGGTCTGATGTACAAATCCCATGTGGCATTGGAGGTATCGACGAGACATGATATCCGCCGGCAACTTGACAAAAGTATAACATTAAGCTAACACTGTGCCACACTTTGGGTCCCTGTCTACTGTCTGTTTCACGAAACCTGTCCAATGTATACGGCTATATAAACAAGAGGGTCGTGATGGCCCTATATCACTCACCGATGCAATGTCATAAAAACAAGCAAATAGTGGTATGCAAAGTGGTCACTAAATAAACATCAAAATAAGCCCATGACAAGCACATAGTGTCCATGTGACAAACTTGAAAAGTCGCCAGGGTAGGAGTCTCTCTATATGTATAGATATATATTACACAACTTCGCGAGGTTTGGAGACCACAACAGGATGTTTCCAGCCTACTTTTTATCACAATACATCTTTTCACAAATGGTAACAGAAGCAATTGATTACATGGAGTTCTACATCAGTTTTAGTTTTAACCAAGTAATACACGTGTATGGGCGAGGGGATGGAGGACACCACTGGTTTGTACCGATATTACAATATCCATTCAGCATTGAAAACAGAATCTTGATATATTGATTTTGAATGGAGTTCTACGTCCGTTTAACCTTTAACAAAGTCATATACAGACGGGAATTCACGTACAATATCATTTGGCCTCATATATAACTCAAGGTGTATGATCACGTGGTTACAACAACAACAACACGTACTGAAACTTCCAGAAGCCCTCCGATTCAAAGTACGAATTATTTTATGTTGTCCTTATTATGTAACAGGATTTTGATGAAATATGTTCGCATCAAACGCGTCTTGTTAAGCTGAATTTGGTGGTCTCGATATTTTGGCCTAAACTTCTGTCGTTTTTGCGAAGAATCGATTTCCGTGTATACAGACACGGAAATAGATTCTTCACAAAAACTACATTAGTATGTGCCTAACTCCCGGGACCACCAACTGAAGCTCACGAAGACGCGTTTGCTGTGCCATATCTCATCAAAACCCGTTGGCTATTAAGGAAAATATCAAATAATACTTACTTTTGAGTGGGCACGCTTTCAACACGTTCAGCAATTCTTGTTGCTGTTGTAACCACGTGATAATGCACATTGTAACTGGATCTTGGTAAGGCTGGCCTTCACCGTTAAAAGATGCATACCCTCTCATCTTCTATTAGAATCAACACACATCATCACATGATGGTGAAATTCGATCATATGCAGTCTACGCTCGTTTACTGAAAGTCCATGATACCAACCGGTTCTTGTAAAGAAGACGTTTGAAATCTCATATAAAAGTATGACGTTTTGACATTTTGGCGGCCATCTTGGATGACGTAATCATCCAATTTTGCTGAATACTTACTGTACCTGAGCGATCGTCTCGTCGATATCTTTGATTTGATATATGATGCGACCATATACGGTCAAAAATCAAATTTTACCCCTATTTGACCCCCGGGGTCACTATTTTAACAATTTTGAAAGAGCATTGTACATTGGTCAATTCTGCCAAGTTTAGTCGAAATCCGTCTGGCGGTTCGTGAGAAGATTTTGTTTAAGAATTTGTGCTACTTTTAGACTGCGGCCGTTTGACGTTTGAAATCTCAAATAAAATGATGACCTTTTGACCTTACGGTGGCCATCTTGGATGACGTAATCATCCGATTTCGATAAAAACTCGTCGATATTTTCTATTTGATATATGATTTGTCCATATTCGGTCAAATATGAATATGACCCCTATTTCACCCCGGGCCACGCCCATTTTTGATCCCGGGGTCACGATTTTAACAACTTAGAAAAATAATTGTACATCGATCCAAGTTTCGTCGAAATCCGTCTGGCGGTTCGTGAGAAGAAGATTTTTTAAGAATTTGTGCTATTTTTAGACGCGGCCATCGATAATATTAAATTTTAGCAAAATTTAAGAATGAGCCTTCTTTTTTTATTTCGTGAAATTGTATCCAATATTGATTTTATTACAAAAACAAAATTCCCCATAGGGATTGTTTTCTAATTCGGAAATAGTGGACCGATTTTCAAAATTTAACTTTTGATTTCTTAGTTACATCATTTCCAAGCTATCTCGCCAGGTTTCAGAGTCAATTTCCACAATTTCCAAAACATATTTTTACTCCTCCGCCAGCTCCTCCACATCCTTTTCCCACATGTTAAATTCCCATAGACAAATCATTTTATTTGTACTAAACTAAATATTTTACCAAATTACACGAAATAAAACGACGGCTCATTCTTAAATTTTGATGAAACTTAAATATTATTGAAAAAATATTGTTTTTGCATTGTTTATATCTATGACAGTAAACTTTGTGACGGTTTCGCGAAACATACTCTTTTTTTAGTAGGTATGAATATACCAACTATACCAAATGAGGGCAGTACAAAAGTAGTTCGGCAAAATTAAGCCCGATGCTCTTTGGCCACGGATTCTTTGCTTGCGGACTCTGGGGCCCGTTTCACTAAACTTGTTCGTAAGCGCAAATTTAGAATCGTCTGGAAATTTCAAGTGATGGATTTACATTTATTGAGCATAGGCTGCATATGCAGCATATGCTCAATACATGTAAATCCAATAATTGTTTACAAGAAAACATTGTTAATTTGATATTCAGTTACAGACTATCATAATTTTGAAATTGCAGTACGAACATTGTAGTCGTACGAAGCTTAGTGAAACGACTCCCTGATCAACTGTTGGACAAATCTGTTTGAAAGACAGTTTAATGCATTTTATCCCGTCAACACTGATTAGAACTGTAAGTATCTAACTACATACGATATGCCAGAATTAATTACAGAAAACAACCATGATGCTATTCAATAAATAATTAATTATTAGAATATGCATTTCTACCACGGTAAATGTCATCGTGACCTTGACATTTGACAGAGAAACCAAATACCGACCTCTATTTCTTTATCTTCATGGATAGTGCGATGATAGTCATTGTAACAAATCTGAAAGTGTGTTACCCATGAACAGCAATGCCAAAAGGTGCACAATGTCGACAACGCAATTAAATGTGATTTCGTCTGTCATAAAATCTGTATCAAAGCGATAGGCATCGATACCTTCAATTTTTGTATTTTTTAATTGACCATCCGGTTTGATCAACAATGGTCTATGGTTAATAATGAAAAATACGTCTGAAATTGACAATAAATGAAAAAAAACCATACGCCGCTTTCGCAAATGCTTCACTGTGACAGTGAAGTGTGTCCAAATTTGTTTAGTGTTTGGGGAGAAATGTAATCGCCGGACGGACGAAAATCGGCAACAGTAGCTCACATAGCCAGGTCTCTTGTTATATATACTTACACTACATATACAATACAGGCAAGAAGCTGAAGACGCGATGTGCACTCTGTCCGGAAACAATACATATACAATACAGGCAAGAAGCTGAAGATGTGATGTGCACTCTGTCCGGAAACAAAACCACTGTATCATGAAACCAACAAAGAACACAATATGCAAACAAACCCGCTTCACATGAAGCAAATATTGCATCTATGAATGTAGTATGTGAAACATCCCCGCTTCACATCAAACTAACAAAAGAGCGCAATTTGCATGCATTATGCGAATCACACCCTATATACATGAATATAGAAGATCGCACTAAACATTACCCCCCCCCCCCTACCCACACCAAAAAACAACAACAACAACAAAAAACAACAAAACGCTACTAACAGCTATTGATGACATTCGACGGAGGGGATAATATATAGTGCATGGTTTCTGCTCAACTACTCTGAATGATGTCTGAACCAGTCTCTTGGGGATTCCCCCATTCACAGTGCTAATGGTCGACTGAAACAATAGATCATACATGTAATGCAGTGACCACAATCTTCACCAAGAGGATTGTGTTTCTACACACTTATGGAACACGAATGTACATTTATCCAATGAGTAGTATATAAGAGTCACAATGATACCATCACCTCTGGAAGGTACCGGCTACGCGCGGCACCTTCCACAGCATGATGGTATCATTTGTGACTCTTATATACTACTACCGCGAGACCATATATTTATGACATGAGAAGATACACCCTATTAGAGATAAAAATCCCTATGTTATACTCAGTATATATATAACATAATGGTTCTAGTTAAGTGTGCGTGGTTGAAGACAGGTAGTCACGAGAGATGTTTTCGCACCGGTATTTACGAATATTGCAAACATCACCGTGCATGGATGCGAAGAGGTTCCGTTTCGCCTCGCCCATGTCGACATTGTGGGGTAGGGACCAAAGCCGAATCACTGCTATGTCCACCATGCGGTGGCACTCAGGCTACTCATCGAATGGTTAACAAGGGATTACGTGCTCGCAAGTATTATCGTTTAGTAATAATTCAAATCGGAAAGTCAGTTAGAAAGATAGAATCGATCTAATAAGTCACGGTGTTTCTACAGCATTAAAACACTGTAAACAACATTATCAAACTAATTTTATAAAATTGAACAGAAAAAACAAGTACCAATATAAAAGAGAAAATGGATAATACAATACAATTGGAATTGAAAGTTTTTAATGGCTGTGTTGAAGAAGTTTACGAAGAATACGGGGGTTATAATCCTGTATATAAATTCTATAAAATGAGAACACTAGGCGATATCGAATATATGAAATAACAGCGTAATTTATTACGCTCCGACAAAAACGTTGCATTTACAATATTATACCGGCAATTATGTCAACTATACAAGAGGCAAATACGAACATTAAGACAGATAATGCGTATCGGATATGAAACTAAGGCGTATTATATAAAACTATTAAAACCCAACGATTCGTTTACGAACGTACATTTCTAAGATATCACTTATAAATTTATGTTGTAATCACAACACCAAGCAGACGACAATGTTTCACTTACACGTGTTATGAAAATGTAAATTATGTGTCCTACCTTACACGTATATTAAGTGTCCATGTTATAGAGAGATTACACGATTACGTCTTCCGGGATGGAAAATAAACACACTATAATATATTACACACACGGCTATTTATAGGCTTATCGATGGTATGTAAACGGGCTATCGATTTACACAGGTGGTGTACACAGTTTATAAACACTTAGTGAGGGTTATATAATTCACGAATTTCCGGGATGGTTCGTTTATTTAATTAATTTTAAAATTATTTATAATTTAAAGCTGAACACCCCCTATTATATAGAAAACATATTAATTAATATAATAAAATAATTAATTAATAATAAATAACAATTTTATTTTATTTCACCGGCAAAGTTAAGTTTATATACGAGAAATAAACACAGATCAGTGTCGGGACGCCGGCATTAATATCTCAACAGTGAGATAAGTTTCGCCACATGTAATTCACTCTGGCCGCTCTGCACATTATAGCGGATGGAGGTAACGATGAGGTGGGGTCCGCGGCATCGGTCCAATGATGGAGTGTAGGAGATGTGAGTGTAGCACACCTCGCTAAGCCGAAAAAATAAAAAAAATAGAAGAAATTAAGCGAAGGCTTAGCGGGGTGGACCCAGAAGGGTTTTGCTGGCGCGGGTTCGAGCCTCGGTGGAACCTAAAACTTTTTATCTTTTTTTTCTTTTTAAATTGTTAATAATTTTCCTAAAATTAATTAATAAATTGTTTACTGCACCAATATAATTAATTTTATAATTAATTTTATAATTTTCTTTAAATTAATTATTTTATAAAATATCACAATGGTGCTGTAACATTTCTTCCGACTTTATCTCCAAGTTTTTCCGTAAATTTATCCCAATCAGTACACTCAATTTTGGGCATGGTGGCGCGCGCCTTGATTCTTATATCATTTTTTAATTTTTCATATCTTCCCATTTCTTCCACCACGGATTCAAACTCTAAATTTGATATTTTCTTATCGGCCAACGCTTTGGACACCATAACGTCGATGGTATTTTTCTTCGACCTGTCGAGAACAGATATTCTATCATGTTTTCTACATTTTTTCTCGAGTTTTCCACCCGACGCCCTAATTACCATACACAACAACCCAGAAACGGCCGAAACCGCACATAGCATAAAATCCCCGCTACAGGAACCGTTATAATGGTGGATACAGTTGCAGCTGTCCCCGCCCCACACAACACAGAAACACTCGCTAGAGCCGTGCTAGATGCTTCAGCCGTGTTCACCGCGCGTCTATATTTTTTAGCGTTTCTTTTTCTATTTGTATATTCTCTAACTAAAATATCCTGCATAGCGACGATATTATTCAACCTAAAATCTGAACTTCTTTCGTTAATTGTACACAGTTTTGATGGAGTGGTATTGACAATTGGAAGCGTTGATTCGTTCATATTTAAATTTTACAAATTTAGTTCAATATATTAGTATTTAAAAAATAAGTTCAATTAACAATGAGACAATAGTGGAAGAACTCTCTGGGTCACCGATTTTCGTAACAAAGTTAATAACACTACCTTTGGAAAGTCTAATTCGATCATAACCGAAGAACGAAACCACCGTCGAACTATCTCCAGAGATTTTGGTGACTCCAAACCCCCGTTCTTCCCCATCTACTACAATATTTATCGCGACCGCGCCCACAGGTTTACCACTACCATTAACCGAGCAGACCGCCATTTGGATAACTTCCCTCTGCTGAGAGAGTCCTCTAAGCGCAACGCATCATAAGCCTCCGTAATGGTCGCCTGGTGGTCTTCTAGGGCTTTCTCAACACCCGACCGGGCTTCTTTTTGAAATTCGGTTCTGCAAACAACAATTCGGTTATTTTCCCGTCTAGTTCAGCAACCGCCGCTTCTCTGATGAGAGAGTCCTCTGAGCGCAACACCTCATAAGCCTTCGCAAGGGCTGCCTGGTGGTCTTCTCGGGCTTTCTCAACACCCGACCGGGCCTCTTTTTGAAATTCGGTTATTTTTCCATCTAGTTCACCAACCGCCGCTTCTCTGAGAGAGTCCTCTGAGCGCAACACCCTATAAGCCTCCGTAAGGTCCGCCTGGTGGTCTTCTCGGGCTTTCTCAATACCCGTTCGGACCCCCTCAACCCCCAACCGGGCCTCTTTTCGAAATTTGGTTATTGTTTCGTCTAGTTCGGTAAGTGCCGCTTCTCTATTGAGAGAGTCCTCTGAGCGCAACGCCCCATAAGCCTCCACAATAGCCTCCTTGTGGTCTTCTCGGACCCCCTCAACCCCCGACCTGGTCTCTTTCAGAAATTCGGCTATTTTCCCGTCTAGTTCAGTAAGTGTAGCTTCTCTGTTGAGAGAGTCCTCTAAGCGCAACGCATCATAAGCCTCCGCAAGGGCCTCCGCAAGGTTCGACTGGTGGTCTTCTCGGACTTTATCAATACCCGACCGGGTCTCTTTTCGAAATTTGGTTATTTTTTTATCTAGTTCGGCAACCGCCGCTTCTCTGACGAGAGAGTCCTCTGAGCGCAACACCTCATAAACCTCCATAAGGTCCGCCTGGTGGTCTTCTCAGGCTTTCTCAATACCCGACGTGGCCTCTTTTCGAAATTTGGTTATTTTTTTGTCTAGTTCGGTAACCGCCGCTTCTCTGATGAGAGAGTCCTCTAAGCGCAACGTATCATAACCCTCCGTAAGGGCCGCCTGGCGGTCTTCTCGGACTTTATCAATATCCGACCTGGTCTCTTTTCAAAATTTTGTTATTTTCCCGTCTAGTTCGGTAAGTGTCGCTTCTTTGCTGAGAGAGTCCTCTAAGCGCAACGCATCATAGGCCTCCGTAAGGTCCGCCTGGTGGTCTTCTCGGACTTTATCAATCCCCAACCGGGCCTCTTTTCGAAATTTGGTTATTTTTTCACCTAGTTCGTTTAGTTTCGTATGCGTTTCTTCACGACTTTGTGTATTTACAGCCAGGGCATATTCTCTAAGTTGTGATAGTAGACTCCTGTGAATCTCGTCCGTGGCCACCGATATAGTTCTATTGATCAAGGCCTTTGTTTTTTGGGTAGTTAAAAAGTCGCCCTCTGTCGGGATGAATCCCCCTTCTGTCGGTTCCAAATTCCTTGAATTTGTCACCCAATCGGAAGAACTACCTGGTCCGTATATACTCATTTTCAATAATGTTGATAATATATATATTACGAACATGCGTTTAATTCTAAATAATTTTCTTAAAATTAATTAATTTGAAATTTCTAGGACGACCGAAATCGCGTAATCGTTCTTCAACTTTCTCGCTTGATCATCGAGAATAGAGACCGTAAATTCGTGGATGTGTCCCGTTTCCAAAACTTTCATCTCGGGGTGTGGGAAGTCTAAGGTCACAGTCTCACCAAAGAAACAGTCGCTGGCGGGCACGGTTTCCAGTAATGTGCTGGGAGTGCCGTCTACCGTGTTGTAAGATGTGTTCACCCGATCCAGGTGCACCCCGAGAGTTTTTGTGAAGGCAAAGTTTACTGGGGTCATCCCAGTGATCGACCCCACAACAAACCGGTCACCCTCGTTGTAAGGGGGTGAACGGTTTAATCTTAACATTGAGGCCAACCCCGGGGTGATATCTAATTTTTTATAAACGTACAATGTCGCAAACCCCGTGGCTTTTTCGATTTCGAGAGCGGCTAAACCAGGAATCTTCTCCGCTATTAAAGCTTGGAGATCTCCGAAACCCCAAAGGCCAGGACTTAATGTGGCAGTTGAATGAATAGGGTCGTCTAAATCTAAAGGATCTACGGCTCTAATTCTCTCGTAAGTTTTGAGGTTTTTTCCATCCAACCGTGAACGTGATTGATCTAAGGCCCACCCGGCGTTGTCCGCAGCAGTTGTCGATTGATTTTTGAAGTTCACAACTCCCTTTTTGAACATTAGTGATAGTAGCAAACATAATAATATCTTTCAATGGATACAAAAGCATTTAGCTTTAACTCTAATGCAAAGTACGCGGTCGGTGGTAAATACAAGCAAAAAGACGTTGTTAACCGCCTTGTACACCCAACCGTAACGGTTAGACCGGCCAGTGGCTTTGCCACCAATTTCCCTAACACGTTTGAGAAATATGTAGTTCCAAAGACTACTAGTCAAGATGTATTACTAAGATGGGAGTTTTCCCATATGAACTTCTGGCAGAACCAGCTAAATTTCGCTGTATGGTGCGCAACGGCCGGATGCGGAGTTTCGCATCAAGACCATTTGACATCCGAGAATATCATGCTCCGAAGTGTCTACAACTTTCACGTGTATTACACAATTAGGAGGATTCTCAAAGAACTAGGTATTCCACTGCCTCAAGACGATGGCTGGGATCCCATTTCCAGCGCATACGACCGTAAGGCGTTCGAAAGATTGTGTAGCGAATTTGGGGTATCAAAAGACGCCGACTGGAGACAGAAAGTATACACCCCGACCAACAGTTTAGGGTTAGTTCACCTTAACTCATTGAACCCTGGCTACAAATAGCCAGTTCACCCCTAGAGATAACTGCTAAGCCATCCCCTAGCTACTGCAGTGGGCTTATCAGCTCTGACTCCCTGGGAATATTTGATGCAATTCCAAAATAGGATTATCAGGCAATGGGTGTCTTACAATAACTGGCTAAAAACGTGTTATATATTATCCAATACATCTGAAAATTTATATGTATATTCATCCATTATTTATCTAACCAATGATGTAATTTTTATTATAAACGTCCCTTGTGCCACTATGCAGAAAATTATCAAACAGACATAATAATAAAACAATCTGTATTTATTGAATGAACCTACATGTATGTACATCAAATCATTTGACAAAACAAGGCTTATTTCATTTATGACCAGCGTATATCCTGATCAGCCTGCACATTGATGGTGGCTGCCAGAAATGCGAACAATGTAGATCCTGATTAGACGGTGTGGATGCACTGGCCTGTATGGTTATTCACTGATTGCAAAGGTAATAAGCCAGGTTTTATCAGATCATAGCTCAGTTGGTTTCACATTATTGGTGGTGATAACATTTGTTTGCGGTATATTTGGTATATTGTTAATTTCTATAGTATGTACAATAAGCACGGAAAAAATAAAATTGTAGATTCTCATTAATTTATTTTTGCAAAGGTGTGGTGGATGTGAAATTTTATTTTTTAATTCTTTTCTTGAAAATTAGTACAAATATTATACAAATAGAATGATGCCTAGATTGTTTTTGAAAATTTATACAAACATAAATAATTTAGCAGTTTATTTTAGGGGGATGTGTGGATGAGAATCTGCAAACTTATTGTATCCGGCCTTGTTATCTACATGTACATGCACCATAACTTCATGCTCATGCAGGTGGGGTAATAATAATTTACGTCACCTACAGGGAAAATTATCAAATAGACATAATAATAAAACAATCTGTATTTATTGACTGAACCTACATGTATATACATCAAATCATTTGACAAAACAAGGCTTATTTCATTTATGACCAGCGTATATCCTGATCAGCCTGCACATTGATGGTGACTGCCAGAAATGCGAACAATGTAGATCCTGATTAGACGGTGTGGATGCACTGGCCTGTATGGTTATTCACTGATTGCAAAGGTAATAAGCCAGGGTTTATCAGATCATAGCTCAGTTGGTTTCACATTATTGGTGGTGATAACATTTGTTTGCGGTATATTTGGTATATTGTTAATTTCTATAGATGTACAATAAGACGGAAAAAAGTACAACGGTAAAATTGTAGATTCTCATTAATTTATTTTTGCAAAGGTGTGGTGGATGTGAAATTTTATTTTTTAATTCTTTTCGTGAAAATTAGTACAAATTATTACAAAAATAGAATGATGCCTAGATTTTTTTTGAAAATTTATACAAACAGAAATAATTTAGCAGTTTTATTTTAGGGGCATGTGTGGATGAGAATCTTCAAACTTATTGTATCCGGCCTTGTTATCTACATGTACATGCACCATAACTTCATGCTCATGCAGGTGGGGTAATAATTTACGTCACTTACAGGTCCTAAACGTTACAGTGAGTCTCGAGACATTGTTGAATCTTCATACAATCCAAGATTTAAATCCTTACCGTATTTTCATAGAATTAACTTCACATTTCACACAGAACAAACTTCACATTTTTCACAGAAATGAATTACATTTTTCACAGAAATGAATTCCACATTTTTCACAGAAATAAATTCATTTTTTAGAAATGAATTTCACCTTTTTTTTCACACAAATGATTTCACAGAGGACAAACTTCACATTTTTCACAGAAACGAATTTCACATTTTTCACACAAATTAAATTTATTTTTCAGAAATAAATTTCACCTTTTTCACACAAATGAAATTTCACATTTACACATAATTTGCTTATATTTCCAATGATCATGATGATGTACAAATGTAGTTTCTTTACACTTTATTTGTACATCATCATGATCATTGTAAACCTACGGAAGCCGATAGGTGTCACCTAGAATTGTTTATATGTTGTTACGTTATAACGACTTATTATGTCGTTATACCGACATAGTAAAAAGCCGTTGTAACGACATAGCTAAGTCGTTATAACGACATATACAAACATTCTAGGTGACACCTATCGGCTTCCATATAAACCCGTCAACAGTGCAATATCCACTAATGTATCAACTGCTTTCAGACAGGGGTAGGTAGTGTTTGTAGTTAGTGTTTCAACAGATCACGATGCCACGGCTGAAAGCAGTCGACACACAAGTGGACATTGCACTGTTGGCAGGCGTTGACAACCTCGCGTCTCCTCTTTTTCTTGCTGCATTGTCGGCAACGACCTTTCTTCTCGGCTCTCTTTGGAAAATGTCCCGCACCGATTGTAGCCAGCGCTGCCCGTTCATTCTCAATATATTCTCCGATCAACTGTTTTGACAGAGCCATTCGAAATTCCACCATGGTCAGTAGTTTGTTGCGTCCGGTTTTTGTTTGTTTCTGGTGGTTGGCCGACTCCTTCATCAAAATAAAGCCATTTGTGATAGCAACATCGAATAAAAAACCAGAAAATGTAATGCCACCATTTCCTGGATGTCCTATATGTGCTGTATTCCGTGCGCAGTTGGTCCGCATGATCCACACCATTCATATTATTATTGTATTCGGGAATGATGGACGGGGCTCTCACTTGTCGCAACTCGCCATTCTTTGATTTCCGCGTCACCACGCTGTCCAGAGTTGCGGGATTTTCAGCCGTAGACATGCAGTGAACGGGTTTCTTGTCCTTCCATAAACAGGCAGTCAACTCTTCCTTTTATGCCGTGTTGAACTGTCCTTGCTCTTTAACTTCTTTTGGCTTCAGCATTTGGGCTGGGAATCCCTTCCGATTGGCTCTCACTGTACCGCGGGCATACGTTTTGTTGTCTAGAAGGGTCTGAAGCAGATCAGGGCTGGTGAAGTAGTTGTCAATGTTCACGATGTGGTGCTGTCCCCAAATTTTCTCAGTCATGTCCTTCACCACCCTGGAAGCAAGTCCAACCTCACGCGCGCCATTTTCTTTTCCAGTGTACACTTGAAATTCGTTGGTATATCCATTTGTAGGGTCACCCCTCATCCACACCTTGATACCATACTTGGTGGGTTTGGCTGGTAGGTACTGTCGAAATGCGAGCCGGCCACGGAATTTGACCATTGCTTCATCGACACTGGTATTTTGATGTGGGTTGTAATTTCGGAGGCAGCGGTCCAGAACTTCTTGTAGTACAGGCCGGACGTGGTGGAGCTTATCGTGACCAGGCTGACCTCTTGCTGGGTTCTTCGTGCGATCACTGGTGTGCAGGTATTGGGATATTTTGTCGAAGCGGTCTCTCGTCATGACTCTCCTGATGTTCAGATTTCCGAAGAGGGCATCTGTCGACCAGTACATTGCCGTTTGTGAAAGCTGAAATGCAAATGAACAATGAACTATAACTTTCCTATTGGCATGTGATATGTTGCTGCGACTCTCGAGAAACTGATTCATTTCTTGCGACCAGTGTATATCCAGATCAGCCTGCGCATTCGCACAGTCTGATCAGGATCTGCACTGTTCGCCATTCCATCAATGAAACTTCGGTAACACCTGTATACATTTCAGTAGGTAGAAAGGGTCTGTGTTTCGCAGTTTGTTTACACAAGTATGAAACGATGTTTACACTTTCGGAGGAAATGTGTATTCGTGCCCGGCTAGCTCAGTCGGTTAGAGCGATGGTACGGTCAACCAGAGGTCCCGGGTTCGAGCCCCGGGCCGGAGCACATTTTTCTCACCCTGTGACACAAATAAGCCATTTTATCGCTTTGTTTTATTAGGTACGTCAACTTGTATCATCACCATTTGCATGTAACTGACATCAACTCACCTGCAAAATGCTCATGAACACCCGGATACCGAGCCAAGCTTTCATTTCCTCTTCAACGACTGGCCGCCAGATGGGATCAGGCTTTTCCGTCTGTCGCTGTCTGGCATAGAGGTTTGTTTGAGCACACAGCATCTCAATCAGGAAGACAGGAAAAAACAACTCCAAAAAGTCCCATTCTGTAGCATCTGGTGCCAGGTCAATTGTTGGTCCTGGTTTCGGGCCAGAGAATGTTGTCTTCGGAATAGGTGCCCTCCCGTTTAGGACCCAACTATTGCTGGTATTCACGACAGGCTGTTCGACATCACTTTCCATTCCTCCATCACTTTCAACACTATGATTCACTTTCACTTTCACTTTTCACTTCCATTAGTTATGCTTACGTCACTCAATGAAGCATCATCGCCATCTTCTTCAGTAATCATAGACACTACTTGAGTCAGATCTAGTCGCCGATTTGCCATTTGGACACAATTAATTGCCTATTTCAAATGTAAATTTCAATGCTTTCCTGTGTTGTAAACAGATTCAGATTTTTACCACGTGGGAACCGATCATTCTTTGTCATATGTAACAAGAAATCTGATTGGCTGAATTTACCTGGATTTCTACATATCTATTGAAAATGACCAATAGCAAACGACGTCATAACTCGTCGCTCGGGATACAATGCTAGCTTTATCGAGCCGTCAATTCTCGTCGCTCGGGATAGGGGTAAGATAAACTACAGCGAGTTAACTCGTCGTGCGGGACACGAGAGTAGATAAGGCCGACGCCTTATCTCGTCGCTAGGGGCGAATGAGTTAAAGGCTTAGTTAGTGGGGAGCGTCTGGATAAAGTTCCAGTATATTTCTCAGGGCTATGGAGCGCTCGAGGGGCCACCCCACCACCAGTTAGAAAAATGGCAACATGGACTAAATATAATTATAAGTTGAATAAGATGACGTTCGGTGCTGAAGTGCTTGGTGGACTTGCGTGTAATGATGGTGATTGCCATTGGCTGCCTACTAAAGTAGCCCATGTGGAATACCTAGACCTGGGTGATACTCCACAGATGCGAAATGCTTGGACCACATTTATGTTAGATGAAAGCACTGGATTTACGCAGGGTGGGGTTATTCGTCTCAACGAATCCATTCGCATATACGTATGGGCAATCCTCGCCTCACAGAAGCAAACGCGCAGCGCTATACTTGGTACGGGAACGGCCTTTGACGCACAAAAACAGTTCTTGGCACTTGTCGAGGACGCCATCTCAGCTAAGGTGGACCTCCAGAAGGCGATCCAGAATTATCAAGACGTTTTGCAGACTGCCCGCACCCCGGTAGACTACGCATTTGGAATAGGTCTTTATATGGCGCCGAGCAATATGATACTACGAGACGACCCGGTTGACGGTTACAATAATCAGATCGTAGTCGCAACCACCAATCAAAAAATCGGCCGCAACGGGAACGTGAACACGGGTATCATCAAGCTCCCACCCAAGATGATCGGGCGCGGAGTTGCAAATTCAAATAAATTTGAAAAAGATTTCATAAAACCCCCAAAACACAAAATGGATACACCTCCCTCAACATAATCGAACCAATTCGTAAATTGGATGCACCATCGAGTTCCATCAACAATGTTGAAACACCAATCGAGATTGGAAGCACAACACACGAGGAGGAGAAATTAGCGCTCGTCGTCGCCCTCCTGGCGATCGGACTATTTACGCTTTGGTTTTAGGAACTCTCTGGCGAAGAATAGTAGGAGACCGGCGATGGCCACGATTAAAGCCCAGGTATTCTCGGCGAGCCATCCGACCGTTTTTGATAATATAGATAACAAGAAGGAGAGGAGACCTCCTATCAAACCAGGCAGCGCGGCAGTCAACTTTCATGCTAATTTAGCCAGGAGACTGGCGAGGGCTTTTAGTTGTTTTTTTATCCACTCCTTGGCTCCACCGGATGGCGCGGGTGCTGGTGCGGGTGCTGGTGCGGGTGCTGGTGCGGGTGCTGGTGCGGCACCAGCATTGACAGCTACAAATAGAGACGATATAGATAGAATTAGGGTCGATATAATCATGCTGAAAGCTGCGATGATGGTTACTATCGTGACGCCCTTCTCTCTGAACAGAGTGCGAAGACGCTCACCGAGTGTCGTGTCCTCGTGCAGAACCCTCGAGATTGTTTCGCGGCTCCGACTTAATTGGCCGGAAAGCGTCTCACGGTTAGTCGAAGCAGCCTCCAAGCGAGCTTCTCTTTCGTCCCGCAACGACCGCAGGAGTTTGTTAATCCTCTCGGTAGAATCTCTATCGCCACGGATTTCCCCAAGTTTTCTTTCTTCTAGCGCGATATGTTTGTCCAGCGCCGTGAGTTTGGAGAGGTTATTGACCAGTTCGCCCCCGAGTTGTTTGCAGAGCCTTATCGAGTCCCCGGAGTTCGCGAAGAGGTAATGGTGGGTCATATTTCGTGCCGTTCATTTCGTTGACCGTGGTTTCAATTGTGTGAATACCGTCGGTGGCTATACGAGGGACATCGCTGAGCTCGCTCATTTCTATAGCGGCGGCCGTCTTCGCCAGCGTTTCGTCGGTAGACTGTAGTGTTTTTACCATTTGTTGAGGCAGCTGCGACCGATCATCGATCACTCCGAGAGCTCGAGCGAGGGATACTCCATATCGGTTCACGGAAGAGGGGCTGAGGAACTTGGTCGGGTCGTTCTTGTACGTCAGCAACTTCCAGCTATTACCCCATTTAACCCACAAGTCTCCTCTTTTAGTGCTGCGGAACTCCAACGTGGCCTTGATGCCGTTTTTAGACACCTCACTCTCCCACCGTTTCACCAGAGAATCCGTTTCCTTGAGAGGCGCCAGCTCATTCTTAGAGATCCCCACAGGAATCTCGGCACCGCCCGCCCATGCTGGAGTTGCGGATGGAGCCTCCCACATAGGGACGCCTGGAACAAACAAAGGTGTATTTTGGGGTGTTGGCGTCTCTATGAAGGTCATTTCGTCATAGTCATCGATGTCATCATCGATGTCATCATCATCGCGGAAATCGTCTCTGCCGATTTCATCCATGTCAATATCGTAATCAGCCATATTTATAATTTCTTAAAATTAATTATGTATTAAAGACAAAACCATACGGGTTTAATATAGTTTCACTAAATTATGTCTTCGAGTCAATACGGTCGCAAACTGAATCCATACCGCAGACTGCGTGAGCCCCTCGGGGCAAAAGGCGTGAGACAGAGTGTCGTTATTACGAACAACCCATCGACGATCGACCAGAACCAGCAGCTCTTGGTCCGCTTCCCCAACCTCGGAGCTAACGACGTCATTGTGCCGGGGACTGTTCGCCTCGCCTTCACTATTTCGCTGACGTCGACGGACGAGGACCGAACGGTCGTTCAGAACCTGGGTCGCGCCATCGTCAAAAAAACCATGATAAAGATTTCTGGTAATGAGGTGATGTCGATCGACGACAGCGACGTCTACCATTGTTATCAGGACCTATGGAAGACGGCGCAAGAGCGCGAAAACGCTGTCTATCAGGGTATTGACACCAGCAAAATTAAGAACGTAACCAGGCTTAGAATCGGGGCTGCTAACAAAGCAGATAACAACGCGAGCGACAATGCGGTCGCGGGCGCCTACGGCAACCGCTTCTACACCCCGCTCGACTTTGAGTTGCTGGAGAGTCACATGCCCTACTATCAGAGCGCTTTGGCTGACCGCCTCGAATACGAACTAACGTTCAACGACTACGGCCGAGTTCTCATAGCCAGCGACATGTTATCGACGTATACGATCGATAATGTTTCGCTGGAGTACGACATGGTCACGATGCCTGAACTCGCGCAATTGATCAGAACCCAGTACGCCGGGCGCGTTGCCATACTTTACGACCGAGTTCTTCGCCATCGCAAGATGACGAAAGACAAAGGCGACACATTGTGGAATATTAATGTCAACGTACCCGCCCGCTCGATGAAAGGTATACTGATGTTGTTCGAGGATGCTCGGTTCGCGTTCGGTGCTAGAAAAACCGACAAATTCTATGACCCCAAAATCACGAAGGTAGAGGTGACGATCGAGGGAGTACCCAATCAACTTTACAGCGCGGGTCTTCGCGCGCACCAGCAGTGGGACGAAGTAAGAAAGCAGTTTGCTGCCGGCTCTAAGCGCTCTCCGGAGGTTGCAGCAGTTGCCAAAGACCTGCATCTCTCGGCCGTCTCCCTCGCGGAGTTCCTGAATACCAAATACGCATTATGGCTAGACATGCGAGCCAGCGACGACGACCAAATACACGGCAACGGACGCCAAGTTGAGAACGCTAGCGAGGGTGTGACGATCCAGATAACCAAAGAGGCGGACGGAGCCGGGCCATTGAACGTGTACTTATATATAATTACAGACGCACAACTCAACATAGAAGATGGTCGATACGTCTCAGCACTCTATTGATTTAATAAAAAAATCATCTAACGATTTATTAATTAATAATTTTGAAAAAATTAAGAAAATTAACAATCAATACCAATTCACGATTGGAGATGCCCACTCTGCCATAATATGTGGGCAGACAGGATGTGGAAAAACGGTTTTCATCCTAGACTTGCTCGAGGGCTCCTACCGCGATGCCTTTCGTCATATTGTGATCCTGTGTCCCACTGTGCGGCACAACGATACTTATCAGCGGCGCCCGTGGATATGGACCGACCCTGAGGTATACGTTATTGACCCCGGTGATAGGCTTCACGATTGGTTGCGTGGTTTATACCAAAAATTCCAGGGTGAGCCCACCCTATACGTGATTGACGATTGCTCGGCCAAGGCGGCGATGACCAAAAAGAAGGACATGCTCTCTGAGCTCGCATTTTCTGGCCGCCATGCTAGGCAAAGCGTATGGATATCCACTCAAAAGTACAACGCCGTCCTCAAGGATCTGCGCGAGCAAACGAAATGGGTCGCCCTCTTTCACTGCAAGGACCGAGACTCATTCGATGACTGTCTTCGAGAGAATGACGTTATCCCAACGCGCGAGGAGCGCCTGGAGGTTCGACAGATGCTTTCGGAAACTAAGCACGCCAAGCTTTTGCTAAAGACTGATCAACCAACTGCTTACGAAGTTATCAATTAATTAATAATTAATTAGCAATTAATGAACAATGCTGAACAATGCTTAACAATGCTTAGCAATTGCTGAACAAATGCTGAACAATGCTGAACAAATGCTTAACAAATGTTGAACAAATGCTGAACAATGGTTAACAATGTTAACAATTTGGTGCTCCGCTCTGAGCTTTGTTGCGAGCATAATGGTGATCATAAGTATCGGGTGGTGCGCTTGGCAATATGTTAAAGTGATGAGACTTGTTAGAATAGTTAAATTAATTTTAAGAAAAATGAACTGCGACGAACTTCTCGATCAGCTAATAGAAGAAACCTCAACTCCGACTGCCAACACAGATAAAGATCCGACAGAGCAATCGGAATCAACTCCAACGGCGGTTGGTATTGGGTTGAGTGCAACGACTCCGAATGAAAATGAAAATGCGGCGCGACGAGAGCGGCTAGCTGCGCTGGTTGCTGGGGGACAATCGGAGCATTATCTCGGTAGGCGTCTCTCAGTTTTTCAGGTGGATAAGATGTCAGATGCCGAGATCGATAAAATGTATGCGCGATACGAATCTAGGTTAGGTGCGGAGATGACAAAAACTCTCGGATCGGCGGCTATTCATTTGTACGCAACCGCCGTTAGTATACTTCTCCCTATACCAAACACCGCGGGATTGATTGACGATCTAGAGACTGACCCTTTTATAGGTCACACTCTTAGAACAGCCTGCTGCTCAATTTATCACAAGTTTGGAATGTACTTAGCTCCGCTGACAACCGCGTTGACCACGGGTAAACACTGTCAATTTGGACATATATGCCCACGAACTATAAGCCCTAATATTAATATCCTAAATGATGACACAAGACACACCCGCGAGAGTGACGGAGTTGAACCCGATTGCTCCAACCCAATCGAACCCGAGCGTTACTCCGCCACTGGATGACATACCGCATATAAAAAATCCCAAAAGACAGACAGCTGGGCGGGCGGCACGAACTATAAGCCCTAATATTAATATCATAAATGATGACACAAGACACACCCGCGAGAGTGACGGAGTTGAACCCGATTGCTCCAACCCAATCGAACCCGAGTGTTACTCCGCCACTGGATGACATACCGCATATAAAAAATCCCAAAAGACAGACAGCTGGGCGGGCGGCTGCTGCCACCCGAAAAGTTAAACAATATAAAATACTCGCCGAGCTTCGAGAGGCTAAACAGTCGTTGCAATCGGGGACGGAGACAGCAAAACATCTGAAGACAGAGTTGAGTACAACAACACCCCCAATTCACGAATTGGAAGCACACTCAACACCCAATACCAACTGCCGTTGGAGTTGGGCGAATCCGATTGAACCCAAATTCGTGAATTGGAGTTGGGTTGTTGGTGGTGGTCTGGCAGTTGTTGGTGCCCTGTGCGTGTGGAAATACCCCATATTATCGAAAAAACAACCAGCCAGTGTTCAGAAGAAAGTTACGAAACACCAATCGCGATTGGATGCGCCCCATTTAAACATTGATCGCGACCCTTTTTATATGCAATAATTATAATGGCTGAACAAGATGGTAAAATGTTAGTGAATGCGATTTATCACGCCGTGGTGATATCGGGTTTCAGTATCGGGTATGCTCGACTATCAAAGATGGCCCTAGGAGGATCCGCTCCCAAATTGGACTTTACTGCGAGAGACGTAGGGCTCGCGACGTTAGATGTAGCGGCCGCAGTTTGGACCCGAGATTATCTAGTTAAAGCTGCTATTCTACCAGTTAATATATGGAAATAAATGGCTTCAATCACAGTAATAGTAGGTGGTGCACTCGTAAACGCATTGGCGTTCAGCGGTAGCAACTTTATATTCTCTAAAATGAGAAGCTCGAACGTGGATGAGGAGCGTAAGCGTCACGATTTAGCTGTAGAACAACTCAATAGCGCAAAGGAAGCGTGGTCGAAAAAACGAACCGCCCATCTTGACTGGGTCAATGAAGAGCTTCGCCGCGAAAATCACGCCTCACAAACTTTTCAGAACGTTGAAGAAGCAAACCGCGAGTACGCGCTGGCATATTCACACAAAAGTCTCGCGCCACTGGATCGCGAACCCCAACTTTCAGATTTCTATGTACCGTCAGAGCCCCAAAAAGACCGCGAGATCGCGTTCATCGTCGTGGGAATGGGTGTGGTGGGGCTCGTCGGCTACTATATTCAATCGAGATTTTAAATTAATTATTTTAAATAAATTTTTTTTATAAATATATATATATAGAACGATGTCAGTTGACGAACTTTATTTTGCTATGATTGATGTAGGCTACACTGCCCTTAAACACCGCATGGTTGGTGCAAAGGGTATGATTCGTCTGGCCCGAGATTCTCTCGAGACGTGGCGGGAGGACGAAAAAGCGGCCACCATTTTCGCAAAGCGGATGTTAGATTCCTCCACCAATCCTGGGGGATTAGATTTTCCCAAGTTCCTTCAGAACTTAACCCCCAATCGCGATTGTACTTCCAACAAAGGTTTATTATTATCGACGCAGTTACCGGACGATCTGGCGAGGGCATGTTGGAGATTGTCCGATATATTAGAATACATCGCATACTATGAACACGCGCAAACTTAATACCAAACTATCGGTTCGCCTAACGCGCAAGCTAGCAAACATGTACTATAGCCCCCGCGGCTACTGGAAGGGACTCGCTGCCATCAAGAACCTCGCGGCGGCGACCAAGGTTTCAGAAAACGCTGTCAAGGAATGGCTCAAGAAGCAGGCCATCTGGCAGATCTATTTACCCGCGTCTCATAATATTCCGCGCCCGAAATTCGACGTGCCGGTGCCGAACCAAGTTCACCAAGCGGATCTCCTGTTACTCCCTCACGATCGCGTCGGTCGTAAGACGTACAAGTACGCGCTGACAGTCGTTGACGTAGCGAGTCGTTATAAGGGGGCTGAGCCGTTGGCCACTAAAGAGTCTAAGGAGGTGGCCGAGGCTCTCTCCCGAATATATAAGAGGAGTCCTCTCAAATGGCCGAATCTTCTCCAGGTCGATCCCGGCCGCGAGTTCATGGGCGCGGTCTCTCATCTATTGTCTAAGCACGACGTTTCTGTCAGACGCGGCCGCGTCAACATCCACCGGGACCAGGGGATAGTGGAGCGCTTCAATCGAACCCTGGCTGAGAGACTGTTCGGACACCAATTCGCTAAAGAACTTGTAGACCCTCATTCGCGATCGACCGAGTGGGTGGCCAGACTGCCCGCCGTGGTCTCCGCATTGAACGGAGAGGTGACCAGATTGATAGGTAAGAAGCCCGTAGATGCTATCAAATTTAAAAGGGTGACGAGCGAGCCCTCTGCCCTCTCGCGCGGGCGACCCGTTGGTTTAGAGGAGCAACGGCTTCCATCGGATATTGACGTCCGGTACCTCTATCAACCGGGAGAGCTCGAAGGTGGCAGCCGCCGCGCGACTGATCCCGTGTGGTCTCTCAATGTATATCATCTAGATCGATCTATTACCAAGCCCGATGAGCCCGTGCTCTACTATTTGGATGATGGGCCATCTCGAGGGTTTGTTCGCGAAGAACTTCTCGCGGTGCCTTCTGACACCCAGCTACCCCCGGATCGTCAGAGTCTTTAGTATTCTCTCAGAGTTCTTTTTTTTTATCTATCCTATAGCTCGTGTGTAAACCCGTCTTCCATCACTCTCCTCTTGTCGTAGTACGCCGAGAGTCCTAATTTTTGTTGACAGTACGTCTTCATCACCCCGTTAATCATTCGGAATCCCCTATTCTCCGCCATATCCCTACCCCCTTCGAGAGCACTCTTATACCTTCCCCAAGTCAGATCGTTAGATCTCTTCGACATCCCCTTGGCCGAGTGCTTAGATTTTCCATCACCGCTCACGTAGTAACACTTGCTACACAGAGCGATGGCTCTATCCCCTTCGAATTCCAGCTTGAACAGTCCCGGAGTTCTGTTGCTCCACACGTCCCACGCCAACCACTCGGTCTTCTCCTTATTGAACTTTCTCTTCATATTCTTTCTCACCACCGCCTCCAGCGTCTTCTCCGACAGCGCGAAGTACATGCTGTCAGTGTCCATCTGTATCAGTTCGAAATCTCCGCGATCCAAGTACTTGTCCAAGACATCGTAGTAGAACTCCAGCATCCGGAGCTTGGCCAACTGGTAGACCGCTATGCCACACTGAAACGGTCTGTTTGATCACCACTCGAGTCTTCCTGCTCGATATCTCGTAAGCCTCCCCAATCTCCTCCAAGTCTTCGAACCACGCCGACCTCAGTGCCCGATCGACAGTCTTCTCATCCTTCGTATATGTGGTGTTCAGGTGTCTCTCTTGCGCCTCTATCAGCTTACCACAACACGCGTTGCCAACCAGTTTGAATATCTCCGCCAACACCGCCTTGCTCTTGTCGACGTCCCCCGTCCGTCTAGCAGCGGTGACCTCTTTAACGAACCATTGAAACGGTTTGCCGGGCGTGTAGTCTATCACCCTATGCACCGCCTTGACGATCAGACCGTGCTCCAGATACCACTTTAGCAGCGGGGAGTATATGATCATCTTCTTGGCGGACATTGCCCCCACGAGCTTTCTCTGTCCTTCGACTCTGTTCCTCCCGGTCCCGGCCAGGTTGTCCTTCATGTGCTGTGGAACCTCGTTCTCATCGACTTCTCGATTAACGAACAGCGGTGACATTTCCGAGAACTTGTCTCTCAACGTTTCCGGGACCTCTATATCCAACTCCGAACCACTTTTCACTCCTGACCTTCCTCACAAAACAGTTTATATACGACTGTCTTTCCGGGTCGTCACACGTCCATATCTGCTCATCCCCGCACGGCATGTCCTTCGACAGAGTAGATAGGTACAGAGCATTGGCATCGTACCCCAGCACCGCCTTGCACATCTTCTCCTCCCGACTCCCCACCTGACCCCTGATCGTCGACCTTCCAGCCTCGGCGTATCTGGAGAATACTATGGACGGACCACCGACCAATCCCTGCTTCATCATCTCGTAAGTTTCAGACTTCGGTGACCACAGCTCGGGTGTGTCCGCCCTTCCCCATCGAACTACGACCCGCGGAGTAGTACTGAAGGGAAAACACCGGCAGATACACAGTATCCTTGAGTATATCCACGCCTCTTCCCTTGTAGAACTCCGTCATTTTAGTCAGAGCTTCTAGGAACGGTCCTACATCCAAGTCGTTGTAGTGTTGCAACCATTCCTTGAACGTCTTCATCCCCTTTTCTCGGAATACCTTCTTACACTCTTTCCACTCGGACAACGACAGTAGGAACTCACCCTTCAACTTCGAGTACCACTCGGGATAGTCTGGCAGCCCCGGATGGTCGAGCTTGTCCGCGCTATCGAACCACTCGTATGGAAAGTGAGACTTTACCGTTTTAAAGTCGTACGCCTTAACCCACCGGTCGTACGTGGTACCGGGTCCCAGATACTGGATGATATCGAGAAATCTAAACTCCGGGGTAAACAGAAACATCGTCGTGCTGGCTCTCTTTCCGACCATCACCTTATTCACGGTGGCCGCCAACTTCTCTACACAGTACTGCTTGATGAGGTTCAGGTCGTACCTGCTACAGTTGAACCCCACCACCAGGCCAAGAAATAATCTTTGCTTGCTGAGACTTCGATAACATATCTATGTCGGCCGGCAGATCCTTCTTCCTAACCCCCTCCCTGATTGCCTTGCCTCTCATCTGCAGCTCGGTCACGAACTTCTCGACTAGCGTGTCGGGATCTCGTTCGCATAGGTGTGTGATCCCTTCATGCATCGTATCCCCCAACGACACCGATATAGGAACGTGCTCGACATCGAAGGTCAGGTCTTTGGTGGGTCGCGTGGTTTTTGACTTGTCGAGATACGCCTCGAAGTCGTAGACTATCGGTGGGTGGGGGTACAGAGTCGTCTCCTCCTCGCGTGGAAATTGTGGATAGTAGGTATTCACCTCATTCAACCACTCGCACTCCCACATCACCACCAGCTCGTAACCCGCCTTCCTTATCTTGGCGTCTTGAATTTTCGTCCTCTTGTACAGCGATCTCGCATTACCTCTCATGCAATGCCTCGGACACCCGTGCCAGTAGCATCCGTGAAACTGAAACACGGTCTCGGTCTCGTGACAGTAACCGTCGACCGGATCACCGGCCACCCACCTCTCACCACCGTGACCGCAGTTGGCGTGATGTATGTGCTTTCCCACCCTCTCCTCTTCTCTGCTCAACCATTGAATCGACCTCACACTCGCTGACCCCTTAGGATAGAACGCCTTCTCGTAGGCCGACTGCGGTCTCTCTACCCTCTTACCTGGACATGTCACCACGGTCTTCCCACCCATGCAGGTGGTCGCGTGCCTGTGCATGTTACACGACTTTGTGAACCGTTGTTGACATCCGGTGCACCCGTACTCGTTCGTCATCTTGCGGAGATTCGCTATGAGGAACGAGTGACCCCAAACATTTCCATCGTCATTGTCTTCCCCCCAACCACGTCGTAATTTGCCGGAACCTTCATGAGGTACCACACTCCATCGGCGGTGGGCTCGTACACGCGAATACCCAGCTTGAAATGCTCTTCGACCTTCTTAATATCGTCCAGGGGAATTCCCTGGCTACCCGGTCCGTTATCATGCCCGAGATATTCGCGAGCCAGAGCTCGTGCCTTCTCGCAACAGCGGTCTGGTCTCCCTCCACGTTGGATGGCTATGCACCTAAACAGACACAAGTAGTCGTCGTACGTGTCGACGGAATACATTCCCTTTTTCTGTCTTAACCAGTCTGGGAGTTTTCCCGCTCCCATGAGAAGTTGTTGTGCGTCGATGATCATCTTCACCTCGACCGATATCCAACGAACGAAGGTCCATTTTGTGTTTGGTCTATCGACTTTGTCGATGTCTATTCGACCTTTCTCTCTATCGGATATCCAACTCTCGGCTTTGGCGATCTCGTTTATCCACGGACTGCCCTTTGATTGTTTGTGATAGATCATAGTAGCGTCGGTCTCTATGTTCCTAATACGATACGAGCACGAATACCTCAGATAACATGCCGTGGTCATCTCTGGGCGAATTTTATTTATTATGCGATTAGCGATCTCCCCGTCTACCCCCCTCTCGAAAGTCCATACTATCTTCCTCCTACCCCTATCAACAGTTTCCCTAACTTCGGCTTCTTCGGCGAGAATCCTGGGACCCTCCTCCACCAAAGCTCTGGCGATATCTCTCCTCTTCTTGGGAGGTCTCCCCACCAACCCTTGATAAATCTTATTGTAGTACGCCTTGTATAGGGGTTTTCTACGTGCGCTGTGATCTTCTTTTACACGCTGCGCGTAAGCGGTGGCGCGCAGACTGGCCGTCGTCTCGTTCTGCAATTTCGTTTTTCGGGGTCGGCGGGCAGTCGTCCGGTCGAAACCGCACGCCGCAGCCTCTCCTCGTAGACAACGGCTCGCGCGTCACTTATCCTATCTGCTATATCTTTCTTGAGTCTCAAACCTCTTAGGGAAATTCCCCAACTCTTAGCTTGCTCTCTCATTTGCTTTATGGTAGGCATTATACTGAGTATAACCAATAGATTTTGTATCTTCAATAGGGTGTAAGTTTATATTTATTCGTAATAAATATATGACAGATTGTTGTAATATACTTAGTATAACTTATGGATAACTTGTCTTTAATAGGGTGTCAGTTTATATTTGTGACAGATTGGTGTAAAATACTGAGTATAACTTATAGATTTCTTATCTTTAATAGGGTGTCAGTTGTTATTTTATTCGTAATAAAAGTATGACAGATTGTTGTATATATATACTGAGTATATGGATAACTTGTCTTTAATAGGGTGTCAGTATATATTTGTGACAGATTGATGTAAAATACTGAATATAACTTATGGATTTCTTATCTTCAATAGGGTGTCAGTTGTTATTTTATTCGTAATAAAAGTATGACAGATTTTTGTATATATATACTGAGTATAACATAGGGATTTTTATCTCTAATAGGGTGTATCTTCTCATGTCATAAATATATGGTCTCGCGGTAGTAGTATATAAGAGTCACAAATGATACCATCATGCTGTGGAAGGTGCCGCGCGTAGCCGGTACCTTCCAGAGGTGATGGTATCATTGTGACTCTTATATACTACTCAATGGGATGCTGAATTAAATGTCTGCTGTTCTTTTGTTCTTGTTTATAATAATTGAAAATATATAGATTTTGACAGTGCATGAGAATCGTCTCCAATGGAGACGATTCTCATATGCAGACAAAATAGTTAAACAAATATTAAAATATAAAAGAAACATATACTAGAAAATGTGTCCATAGAACGGATACTCAACCTACCGCTTTGCTAGTAAACGGGGCAATATTGCAAAATTATAAGCCAAAAGGGGGAGATAATCCATTACGCAGGGGTCGAATCAAATATAGAAATCAGCTATACGCTTTTACACATCACGAGGAAGCTATATACCAAGTAACACGTCTCCAGCCATTACGTTTACGAGTTCTAAGTCCAAATGTGTGAGAAAATTTACGGTTTAAAAGTTTTACGAGTTACAAGGTTTGTGACGGACGGACATATGTAACATAACATGCCCCTCCCCCACCACACACCCGACCCCACCACCACACTATTTCATTATTGTGTATATTATAATGTTTCCGCTGCGTTGTGAAGCGGGCAAGACGGTAGAATCTTTTTAAACGAGATATAAAATTGAACAAATGTAATGTCCAGAAGTTGCAAAGAGGTATAACAATATAAATGAAGACACATACATATACATGCAGCATAACGCTACGTATTCGTAAATTTAAATGCTGTTTGCCAAACTACGCAATCTTTATTTTGTGTCGTACCGTGCACAGGCTGACTTAACAGTAGGTAGACAGTTGTCAGCGGAATTTAATCTGAATGTTATAATATTTTTGAGCTACTTCCTACGGAGCCCCGCAGTGGACGTATTCGTATTCGTATTCGAACCTCCATGAGCGGTCACCTCTCTACAACAACACCCTCTCTGTAACAGCCGATATTTTATATCCAAAAATAGAATTTGAATTTCTTATATTTAAGGGTGGGAAATGGCTCGAAGATCTTCCATACCCGGGCATGTGCCCGTAAATGATCAGGCCAATGGCCGTTGGCCCATTTGTTTCCGAATTTACTAATATATGCGATGCAGTCGAAATATGTGCATTAAATGAAGGAGACGATGAGGCGGTGAGTTTAACCTAATTTGTTCATTCTCCTATTGCACAATGCCGATATGTCAGACCGTGAAGAGGGCCGAGTGTGCGTGCACATGATATATGGATACTCAGCCGTTACATTGTTATATTACCTTCCAAAAATAGACATTTGCCTCTATATTTAACCTCCTAACAGCCAGGTTTGTCTTCGCGCAGGTGGCTGTTGTAGGGACGGTGCATTGCAGTTCCCGCAGTGATGATACAATTGTTTCTGGCTTATATGCATTGCTCATAAGGTGGACCACCACCAACGATTATTCCAATATAAACTAACCAATGACCACACATTTTGCTATTCTCTGCTACTTTCAATTTTCGTATGGGTGTTGTGGGACCTATTTTCCCATAACCTGCAGCCATTCTGCTCTGGATATTGACCAATTAAAATATAGGTTTGATTACTGTTAAAAAAGATAAATTCAATATCCTATATCCTGTGACCACCATGGTGGCGGCGCAAAAGTCAGCGGCTGGAATTCAAACCGCCTCACATGACAAACATGCTCCGACTTACAAAATAATCCCAAAACATATGCTTGAAACCGATGTAAATGATACATTAACATGCCTGTGAAGTATATTAGTACATCAATTGACCGGTTTCTGCAAGCAAAGAGTGTCTATAGAACAAATCACCTGGCTTAGTTATTTTACTGTACTACTTTTGACTACCTGTGCACAGTGCATGAATATCTGATGATTTAGTGTGGTTAAACCATAAGCAGGTGTTTCTTCAGAAGCGGAAGCTTTATGCTGACATTTTGTGTTGCCATTTTGTGTGGTGTATGCCTAATCCTTGTGGTCACATAACCTCGTTATGGGCCACCAATGGGGACACATAACCCGATTATGGTATGATTGGCCTCTCCCAATCAACGTAATTAATTGACGGTTCGACCACTCGAGTGTTACAGAGCGTTAGAGAGCGGGGAAAGAATATTCGCAGAACGGGAAACACGGGACAATGTGTGACAAAAATGGGTTATTGTCTTTAAAAATAGTGTAGCCCCAAATCAAACTGCCTGGCCTCACCCAATCAACGTAATTAATTGACGGTTCGACCACTCGAGTGCTAGAGAGCGGGGAAAGAGAATTCGCAGAACTGGAAATATGGGACAAGGTGTGAGAAATGGGATTGGTTGTCTTTGCGACTGCTGTAGACCCTAATCAGACTGATTAGGGTCTACACAATTCGAATTTTACTACTTGACGTGGATGATTTAGATGGCAATGGAGTTGTGTTAGCTGGAAAGGAGCTACGCTGGTCTATATAGAAGATTAACACACATGGTTTTGTCATGTTTAGTGACGATTATGGAGATAATGGAACCAATACCAGGGGAATTTAGTGCGTCAACTCAACGGAGAAGTTGTCTTATAAAGTCATGGTTGATTTGCGAATGATGTTTAGAACAATTGGTTGACTTTTGTATGGTGTCAAACATACACGGACTATGTTTTTTCGTTTCGAAAGATAACAATTTCTACGCATATAATAAAACTACTATAGAATGCTAATTGTGTTCTGTAAGTCAGTGAAGTAGTCCCGTTGCCTTTAGCTAATATACTAGATCCTACACAAACTGTGTGAAAGTATTTTCATGAAAATAATGATCTACAACTGTTGTAAATAGTTGTAATAAGGAAGTGTTTAATAATATGAGCCATTGGATTCACAGAATTTTTGAGCCTAGAGTAGTGTTGTTAGAAACATTTCATAACATACTGCCTTTGTAAATATATCTCCGTATATAGTTTATTCAAATGTTTTTAATACTTTCTTAAATGGATGAATCCCACAACAGTCAGGACTAACGGTAGCTATGCAGGAGAGACGGAAACCACAGGGTGAAGTAACGGACCGAGGTCTACAAATACATTAAATATGCCTAAAAGCATAAATAAATGAAGAAAAAATTATTTTTTTTGTTTACCCCTTCCATCTAACCATTATAGGAAGGGGTCTAACATTTTAATAGGCCGAACCCGCACGGGCTCGAGACAACGGACTTTCACGAAACGTCAACCGAGTTATATCATTGTCGCCTATTGCAGAAGTTGGGAGAATGTTAGTATTCCGCAACGATATATTCCCCGATGCGCTATGTCAACGCGTTTTCGAGCTATCGATTGTTTTGTTGTAAACAAATTATCATCATTGCTAGGTCGGGAAAGAACGGACACATTTCCGAGGCCGATATTGCTATATAAAGGAGTAAACATCGGGTTAAAAATACACTTTTACGTCGTCCCGGCCCGTAAAGAAACATTTTGCATAGAGAAAACATTGTTTCCAATCGAACATTTGATCAAACCTACATTTATACCCGTCCTGTGCGTGTCAACTTTGAAAGAGCATTGTACATCGATCATTCCTACCAAGTTTCGCCGAAATCCGGCTGGCGGTTCATGAGAAGAATTAAGAATTTATAAAAGCGGAAGGCGAGATGGCCGCCGTCTAAAAATAGCATAAATTCTTAATTCTTCTCATGAACCGCCAGCCGGATTTCGGCGAAACTTGGTAGCAATGATCGATGTACAATGCTCTTTCAAAGTTGTTAAAATGGTGACCCAGGGGTAAAAAATGGGCGTAGCTGGCGGTTCATGAGAACGAAGATTTTTGATTAGCGACGACCTCCGTTTTGACAAATCTGAAAAAGCTTCACCCATGGACCATAACTGTGAAGTTTGGCCACCTTGGGCCACGCGGTGCGTGTGAAGAAGAATTTTGAAATCTCTAATAAAAGAACGACCGTTTGACCTTTCGGCGGCCATCGTGGATGACATGACCATCCAATTTCGACAAAAAATGTATCAGAGCGATTGCCTCTTTGATACCTTCGATTTGATATAGACATGACCATATTCGGTCAAAAATAAAATTTTACCCCAATTTTACCCCACGGGCAACGCCCATTTTTGACCCCGGAGTCACCATTTTAACAACTTTGAAAGAGCATTGTACATCGATCATTCTTACCAAGTTTCGTCGAAATCCGGCTAGCGGTTCATGAGAAGAAGATTTTTTAAGAATTTATGCTATTTTTAGACGGCGGCCATCTTGGATTAGCGATAACCTCCGTTTTAACAAATCTGAAAATGCTTCACCCATGGACCATCACTTTGAAGTTTGGCCACCATGGGCCACGCGGTTCATGTGAAGAAGAATTTTGAAATTTCTAATAAAAGAACGACCGTTTGACATTTCGGCGGCCATCTTGGATGACATAGCCATCCGATTTCTACAAAAAAATGCACCAGAGTGATCGCCTCGTTGATACCTTCGATTTGATATATAACATGACCATATTCGGTCAAAAATAAAATTTGACCCCACGGACAATTCTCATATGCTGCCAAAACATGTTTATTAGAAAAATATATATTTTGACAAAACTTGAAATCGGAGTAGAGAGACATACCTTTAACTTGATACTTTTACCATCAACATAGGTATTATAAAATATGAATTATAACCGTTTATAAAAGTTCCGTTTTTTTTACCACATAGTAAGTGCACGAGTTCCGGCGAATAAACCTGTCCCACGATGTCTATACAAAATGGCTTCCCGAGAAATGATAGAAATGTCTGTGCGATTAAATTGTCTGTCGTGACGCACAGGACGGGTATACATGTAGGTTTGATCAAATGTTCGATTGGAAACAATGTTTTCTCTATGCAAAATGTTTCTTTACAGGCCGGGACGACGTAAAATGAAAATGTATTTTGAACCCGATGTTTACTCCTTTATATAGCAATATCGGCCTCGGAAATGTGTCCGTTCTTTCCCGACCTAGCAATGATGATAATTTTTTTACAACAAAACAATCGATAGCTCGAAAACGCGTTGACATAGCGCATTGGGGAATATATCGTTGCGGAATACTAACATTCTCCCAACTTTTGCAATAGGCGACAATGATATAACTCGGTTGACGTTTCGTGAAAGTCCGTTGTCTCGAGCCCGTGCGGGTTCGGCCTATTAAAAAGTTAGACCCCTTCCTATAATGGTTAGATGGAAGGGGTAAAAAAAAATAAAAAAAAATTCTTCATTTATTTATGCTTTTAGGAATATTTAATGTATTTATAGACCTCGGTCCGTTACTTCACCCTGTGACGGAAACAAGCAATAAAAGCAACACCAGTTCCTGTTGTCACTGATTGTTGTTTTAACCACAACAAGCGCTGTGAAACTGCGCATACACGCAGCCGGATTTGGGTCTACGTTGTCAGCCATTCATCCACCGACATATGTGGCTGTGACTGGATAAATGGGGCGTGTGGGGTTTGTCACCAGTGTGACTCCTGGTGAAATAGCACACTCCTGTAGCCTGGTATTGATCTATATTGCCTGTTTAGTGGGGCGGATATGTGAATTGGGTGTGCACTTTTGGAAACAAGCATGAACATTTGCATAGGGGGGTTTTTGAGTATGCCGATTCCAAAAATTGCGGGAACCACAACGTCATTTCAACGGTTTCCGCTCAAAATTATAAAAAATAAAAATGGCCGCCTTAAAATATTTTTTTGTCAATAACTTTGGTCTAAGTGCTCCAATTTTCATGATCTTGGTGTCTTTGCCAATATTTTTGAGACCCAGGAATCTAATAAAATACATTACAAACATCTCACTGCAAATGTTGATGTTAAAATTAGGCACAAATATAGGAATTAAATAAGTGAATAATTGTGTCACTATTCCACCAGTTCTAAAAATTACGAGTGCCCGCTATAATGATACATGTAATAATTTAGAAATATATATTTTACTGATAGTTACGGGCGGTGGTATCAGGCTATTTTCATATGCAAATGAGGAATGATATTTTTTTAATTATTTATACTAATTAAATGCGTCACCTGAACAAATAATATTTTCGACAGATTATAAAGTATGATAATTGCACATCAAAAAAATAGATACATAGTATAAATAGTAATGTCCGTTAACATTTTAAGAAAACACGGTTATCGCCCCTGATATCAGTGTGGAAAGTTACGTCTGTCAATCAACACGTGGGGTAATGGTGAATGAATGTTTATTTTGCCAGAAAATGTCTCAGATGATATCTCTGATATAAAGAACAGTTTGTGCCTACTGAGTGGGCATGCACCTTTAAGGAAACACGGTTATCGCCCCTGATATCAGTGTGGAAATTTAGGTCTGATATAAAATGTATAATAATGCCAATCAATACGTGGGATAATGGTGAATGAATGTTTATTTTGCCAGAAAATGTATCAGATGATGTCTCTGATATAAATAACATTTTGTACCTACTGAGTGGGTATGTACCTTTAATGTCTCTCGGTAAGACGATGGAATGGCACAGCTGCACTTTGAAGAGTCATGTAAGCACATGAAATCTGAACATCCCCAGTTTGGTTATGGAGCTGGAACTCCTGTTGTTACAGTATCTCAGGTCACAGCGTGAGAGACTTTGATCTTTTTGTGTAATCACTTGGAAATATCATCCCATGGATGCTCGCTCTTGTCAACTATCATTGTGCTCGCTGGATGACCGTTCATGTGAGAGATCTCCTGGCCATGCGAAATACATGTCCAGCCATACATGCACAGTTCCTGAGTGGTAACTTTATTACACAGAAATCCAACCACATGTTTTCAGCACTGGCCCATTATCAAGTCCATGAACAGCTTAATGCAATGGTAAATGGTGATATGGTGGTGTAATAGGAATCACTGAAAACGAGGCAGCATTGAAGAGCTGGATGATAGCTGGCCCAAAACAGGTATACTGCTGAAATAGTATGATCACAAGCATAGTATGAACAGACCTGATGTAGAGCGGCACCAATAACAAATCTCCAGCGTGCAGAATGCCATCTTGTCTCGTGTCCGTGGCAAGGTAAGAACTTGGCAACCCATTTATGGACATAGGTACATACCTCTACTCTCTTGAAACCAAAGTGGTAATGCCTGGGAGAATACATTGGGAAAAGACAGTGCCAGAGATTCGCAAAAGAGCGTGTAGGCAACTCAACAGCTTTCCATGGCGCCATACCGAGGACTAGTCAGCCCTTGTTCAATGCCAGTACTACTAAGACAGACATCTACAAATTCTATGTTAAGGAATCCACCTTACAGAATGACGTTCGCCTCTTCTCAAGGATGTATATATCATGCCAAGCGAGAAGCAGTGACATGGATGCCTTTTTCAAGCATAAAAACCATGCATGGCCTCCATCGCTGGTACAAATAATACCATGCACTAAACTGCTAAATCTGACTTGAATTGAATAATTGTCACCTCATCCGGACGATATTCCAAGCATTGATGTTAGAATGTTGATGGTGCAGGATTTGTGCACATACAGTTACTTGATCCCAGGAAAGCCCGAGTGACTATCAAGACATTTCAGGATTACGCACAGCTGGCATCTATGCTCGGTGATGTTGTCCTGGTAGATGTGGTTTGGGATGACTACAGAGAGGACAGCATCAAGGTACAAACACGTCAGGAGTCGTGATACTGGGCTTCAAATTAGAGTAGCCAACAACACAAAAATCCCAGTTCACTGGAAAAACGTCCTTTGTGTTGATAAGAACAAAGCTGATCTGTTCCGTCTCCTTGCCAGTGCCATACAGGAGTTTCAGCCCACAGAAAGAAAGCAGATCATATCTACATATGGCCAGTATGCTGTTTCATCTCCCATGTCAGATCTCTCTGCGTTGTTCTGTACTCAAGAAGAAGCTGATACCAGACTCCTGTTTCATGCTTCACATTCAGTCCATCTTGGATTGTCCAAGGCAATGATACATGCAACCGAAGTTGACGTGGTGGTTCTCGCCATTGCTGTTGCAAGCACCTTACATACTGTGAACTATGTGTGGCGTTCGACCATGGTACGTCACCTGATTTCTGCAGCATTAGGCACCGACTCATCATGGGGTATTTTGCTAATGCATGCAATATCATGATGTGACACGGTTTCTGCATGTTATGGCATTGGAAATACTCTACCAGAAGCAGCCAAGGGGTGCCAGTAACTGGTTAGGTGTGGATGTTTCGGGAGGTGCAAATGCATGAAGGCTGGTCTGCGTTGCATACAGTTGTGCTTCTGTTCGGGCCAGTGTAACAAGGAACTAGACTGAACAAGACTTAGTACGATTTCAATGTGTTATTGAGGGTCACACTGCTTTACAATGCTGTCATAGTGCGTAAGTTGTCAATGTGGTCAATGAAACTTGTTGCTATTTTAGGAAGAGCGAAAATATAAATACATAGGTTAATGCGAAAAATGCATGCGTTAGTCACATAAACGTAGAAAAAGACATCAAGATTAGGAAAATTGGAGCACTTTGACCAAAGTTATTTACAAAAAATATTTTATGGCGGCCATTTTGAATTTTTGAGCGGGAACCGTTGGAATGACGTCGTGGTTCCCGCAATTTTTGGAATCAGCATACTCAAAAACCCGTTTCTACAAAGTGTCATGCTTGTTTCCAGAAGTGCAGACCTCAAGCCAAAAATGTTACATATCCGCCCCACTAGTTAGAAGCATGCCGGGTGTTTCATTGATGGAATGGCGAACAGTACATATCCTGATCAGACTGTGGAGATGCACAGGATGATCTGGATATATACTGGTCGCAAAACAATAAGCCCCATTTCTCCAGTCACAGCCACATATCCGTACACAAATTACACTTGTTTTATAGTTTGTAGTTTGGAAGCCATCTTGGAATCCATTTTGCGTTATAGAAAAAGGTTAAATTATGGCAGAGTGCCATCCGTCTGATTTCAAACGTATATGTAACAAAACGCACCAAACGTTATTGTACATATGCCAAGTCCTGGCGCCCGTTTCACTAAACTTCGTACGACAAAAATATTCGTACGAAGATTTCTATAAATTTGTTTCATACATTTACGTGGTTCCCTAATGCTACCATTTTCCTCCTACATGTAAGGGTCATTAAATCTGAAAGACTCCACCAAAGCTTTATCAGCTTCGGCTGCTAATGCCAATGTTGTTGTCAATTTTAGTTTTACACTTACAAACTTCTTGGTCGTACGAAGTTTAGTGAAATGGGTGCTGGGTCCCGTTTCACTAAACTTCATACGACTAAAATGTTCGTAAGAGCAAAATTATGTAAATTCCCCATTAACAACGTTTTCTTGTAAACAATTATTGAATTTACATTTATTGAACATATGCAGCTTATGCTCAATACATGTAAATCCATCAATGGAAATTTCCAGACGATCCTAATTTTGCACTTACGAACATTTTAGTCGTACGAAGTTTAGTGAAACGGTTCGGTAGCAGTTCGGCCGGACTATTACAATCGTCAGCACAGTATCAGATATGTCTGAGTGTATGATACATGTATAATAGTCCGGTAGCAGGACAGGTATACCCTGCATCGCATGTAAAAGTTTTTTTCTCTCTTGATTCTATATCCTTAGGACCTCAGTAATGAAGATCAGCCGGATATCAAGCGGATATCCTTGGGCAATTCGAGAAATCCAAGATGGCCGCAAAGATGGCCGCCGTTGATCAGAGAAATACAACTTTTTAACCAGTGGGCATAAAATCACGCTAATTTTGGCATGAGGAATCCATTTTCGGTGTTATCTTTTTAATATCTGCTCGATAATAAGGTTAAATGCTATCATGAAGGTCAGTTTACATGAAAAATATAGAAATTACAGAGCAAAACAATATACTGGGATGTAATGATCAGATTAGCGCAACAGAAAGTTACAAACTGAGACATGTCATTCAGTTGAATTAAGTTATGAAGGCTACAATATATCCTATATGTCACCAAGTATCATTCTTGAAATTTAAGTGCTTAACTATATGTATATTTGGAATAATAAATTCCCACCATTAATTACAACAATTTACATTTACAGTTAGATGCCATGTACACGAGTTTTGAAACAGTCATCATCCCCTCCGCATTGACAGAAAATTGTACAGCCAACGTAGCAATCATCGGCACAATCGTATATTAACTTTAAGCCGGTATACGGCGATAATACCTATGCGCTACACAAAGCAAGTCAATGACTGTATCTGCTATTGACAAGCCCTGTAAAGTCGTTCCCTGGTCTACCAAAAATTGTGAAATCATAATATATTATTATAAAAATACAGCCTGTCCACATGACCACAGAAAGGGTTATAACACAACAAATAGGTGTGTACTAATTTTATACCAACAACTTTATTAAGAAAATTTGATATTATAATTCATTGATAACATAAAACTGTCTACATATATGCAATGTGACTAAATTTAATATTACCATACAACCAATACACATAGATATGTATTATCAACAATATAGCAATTTAGCTCATAACAGGCTAATTATAGTATCATAACAGATTGGTAAGTGTACCATGTGGTAAGCGTATATAGTTATAAATATAATAATAACAAATTAAAGGCGCATGGTTATATGATAAAATAAAAAATATGTATTATCAGCCAGTGTAATTGCCAAGCTCTGTGCATGAATTATATTAGGTTACCATAGCAACCACTCACAACAAAGGCACAAAACAAACCAAGACCATCTCTGTGTCAATATCATATTTGTATGTAATATTCTAATTATGCATATTATATTCTAACACCATCCGGTATCATGCATGGTACACGAGTATGATGAACTATACATGTACATGCTCACTCACCACCATAACCATAGATTCATACATGCATACTAGCAGATACATGCATACATAAACATATATATACACTCATAAACAACACACATAACAAATTCCCCTCTTGGAATATTGTCACACCTCCATACATAAGTATAACTATGAGTAAGAGAGGTCTGACGTAAGAGAGGTCTGATGTGCATGTGTTATTCCACATATAAAATAAAAGGAATTAATTATAGGTTGTAAATGGTCTATAAACCACTATGGCCATTAACAAATATATTATCTTTGAACTCAATGATTGTAGTTCTATATTTAAGAAGGGCCAACTCAGTGATGGAGTTCAAATTGGAAGACGGGTTAATTCAATGATGGAGGTCTAAATGGAAGAAAGGGGTCTACTAAATGATGGAGTTTACATTGGAAAAAGGGCCAACATAATGATGGTGTTTTCAGTAGAACTGGGTCTAACTTCGTGATGGAGATTTATCTCAATGATGGAGCTGTCAGTGGAAGGGGGTCAATTTATTGATGGAGGTCTCAGTGGGAAAAGACAATTCAATGTATGGAAAAAAGGTGTTAACTCAGTGATGGAGTTTTCGGAAGAATAAGGGGTCTAATCAGTGATGGAGGTCTCAGTGGAAGATAGGGGCTACTTAAATGATGGGAGTTTTTGGTGGAATAAGGGGTCTACTCAGTGATGAAGGTTTCAGTGGAAGATAGGTAGGGGATAACTTAATGACGGAGGTTTCAGTGGAAGATAGGGGCTAATTTAATGATAGAAATTCCAGTGTGAATAAGGGGTAAACTCAACGATGGCGTTGTCAGTGGAAGAAAGTACTTGATACAGTGATGGTGTTCTTAGTAGGTTAACTTAATGATAGAGTTCACAATGTAAGAAGGGGGCTAACCTAGTAATGGAGTTCCCAGTGGAATACGAGGCTAACTCAGTGATGGAGTTCTCAGTGGACGAGAGGGGTCAACTTATACAATGATAGAGCTTTCAGGCTAGGGTTATTTACATTATGTCATTTATGTTTCAACTTTTGATATCTTTAAGCATGTCAACCAGTTACCAACCATACACACACTTCAGTAAAATACACAATATACATAGAGATGTGACCAAAAAAAACCAAGTAAGGGTACACATTAAGACTGTTTGATTGCTGTTAGGTAAATTTTGTAATTTGTTCATGTGTAACATATGTCGGTCACAATTATTATTATATATCAAAGTCAATCACAATCGCCATAATAATTGAAATTACATTTCTAATTGCAAAACAATAAACATCACAAAAGTGAACCAGTAGCGCAACTGTTCCAAATACGTATAATAGGGTGTATTATAGACAAAATTAGTTAATATCTTATGTTTTTAAAGTGGCATTTAAATAAATACGGTGGTACAATGCCATGTGAACAAATAAATAGTGGTTAAAGATGGGCAATCGAGGTTAGTATTTGAAAATGTACATTGTTAGCAGGAGTTGCATGTTGTATTGTCAACATTTACGGTGAGTAGTATTGGAAATTAGCATAATGTATATCAGGTGGTTAGGATTGAAATAGGGTTTAAATGCTGGAACAATCACGTTACTAACTTACATTCATCGATTATAATATATTGTATGTTACACTAATATAATGTCAACATAATATAAACTTCACTTCTGTTGCTTCTGTGATCATGGTAAAGGTAAGAAATTCCTGTTTAAAGGAGTAACATTTCTCACATAACATAGCCAGATTTGACATATCGTACAATATTACAATATATGGCAATATTATGTTGAGAACAATAACATATATGTATACGGTTTTGTCCTTGGGAGACAATAATAGTCACACTAAACATCACACTAATATGTCAATTTCACTTCAAAATTCTGTTCTACTGTGCATTTTCTAGGTAAAATTACCCTCACCATGACATTTGACCTTTTTATTGACCAGATATTGAAAAGGTAATACCAGAAATGGATTCCTCATACCAAAATTAGATACAAATATAGTATCACTCGCGATTTTAGGCCTACTGGTTAAAAAATTGTATTTCTCTGATCAACGGCGGCCATCTTGGCCGCCATCTTGGATTTCTCGGATTGCCCAAGGATATCCGCTTGATATCCGGCTGATGTACATTGTAGATGCCCTGAGGATGTAGAATCAAGAGAGAAAAAAACTTTTACAGCCGATGCAGGGTTAAGCCAAGATATCGACTTTGACTACCTGACTATAAGACTTGTTGTCTGTTCCAGGTTTTGCTGCCGATGTACTTTTGGCTATTACATGTACATGTAAAACATTAAATTTACAAACTATTAAAATGTAAGTACTTTTTCGTCAATAACAAAAAAGTTACGCTCCCCAAAAATGTGTTTGATGTTATTGCAAAAAAAAAATTGGGCAAAAACGATGCGAAGAGTGGGAGGAAGAGGCGAAAAAAAAAAGGAAAATCGCTCCGAAACATGGCGGGATAGCTTGGAAATGATGTAACTAAGAAAACAAAAGTTTTGAAAATGGGTCCACAAATTCAAAAATTATTTAAAAAAATCTATTTTTAGCCGCCATGTTAAATTCCCATAGACAAATTGTTCGCAATAAAATCAATATTTGATGGAATTTCATCAAATAAACAAATTTGGGAGGGTGAATTTTTTGTTATTGATGAAAAAGTACCAACATTTTCAGATTTGATGTGTTTAATAGCCTAAAGTTCGTCGGCAGCAAAACGTAGAACATACAGTAGTATCAATGTCTTCACTGCTCATGCATATCCCTGGTAATTAGATACATTCAAACATCTAATCAAATAAATCTCGCTTCTCTGAATTAAATTTCTGTTCAATCCCAGAGAGGTGGCGGCAGCATTTGTCTACAACCAAAGTACGAACATACTCGTGATAACGGAACACATCAAATACCGTATCGTGCGTTATCTATCTTCTCAGCGTAGCACTTTAAATACCCCAGTATCGTCCGTCCTACGGACACTACGGGAGTATTTGAAGTGTTACGCTATTGTTTTTCACAGAAGAAGAACAATTGTTTATTGATTTAAACTGAATACAGTACAACTAAGCATACAATACTATAAACATACACATGATAGCTAATGAATGAACATGAAATGACATGGATTGCACCATTAGTGATTTTAGCAGAGAGTGGAAATAGTAATTTTTAGAACGTATTAACCCTTTCAGCCATACATACTATAGGCCAACATTTGAAAACACTGCAGATCCAGACGAGCCGGCTTGTAATGAGACGTCTCATCATGATCTGCAATGTTTGTTCCTATTTTATCTTTACACAATCTAATCCCCACCGATATATGCACCGCCACCACGGGGCAAGACAACATTGGGGGTGGTGCATGAGTGAATTATATGCTTTGACACACGTCACTTAACCTTGGGCATGTGACCGTCGTACAATGAATACCCTGATCAAATTGCCCAAGTGCGCGAGATGATACGAGTCTGGACGTCGTGCTGAGTGTTGAACAGTGGAGTCTCAGATCAGACTGAGCTAATGCACAGACTGATCTGGGATTTCACTGGCGAAGATCAGCGTTTCTCATGATGATTCACGCATACTTATATTATTAAAATTGATATTCATCTTTCAGTCTCGTTTAATATTACATTGTTTTCACTGATACCTCATGATGCCATGTACATTGGATTGAGTGTAAGACATTTAATTGAATATCAATTGAATTGGAACGACCAATATACTTCAAAAATGGATGATGATAAACACGCATATGAACGTTCAAGTCAGTATGACTGGCAGCTATGGAGACGCAAATAAGCTCTAGACGTGTTGGAAATGGCGGAACGTTCATTTTCTCACCGACCGTCCCATTATGAGACTTTGATCATAGATAATTCCCAGGCGGTCACCACGGCGCTATTCAGTATAGTAACATGTCTAGATCTTCCCACTTGATGTGGATTGAGAAAGCAAAGATAATGTTTCATTCGACTCTTACTGTCATGTTGATACATTCTGTCGTTTACAGATGAAACTGTTCCAAGGGGAATGAAAAATCACTGGGAAGAAATCCGAAACGGAATGCCGACTTGTGTCGAGAGTGTATCATTTCGCTGAGAAAATAGGACGTTACGACGTGAGCGCCAGTGTAGATCATGGTCTACATTGGCCGTCATTGAACATGGTTTATGCATTTGAATAACAATTTAATCACACGGTCTCCAGCCGTTTGATTTTAATCCGAAATACAAGGCATCACGGGACGGTTGAAAATAGCCAAACTTGACCGCTTTTCTGAGGGCGGCGGGTGACTTAAATCAGGCTCTTGCGACAAATATTGAAAAATACTCGCAAATGTAGTACAAATCGCACGCCACAATAAAAATGCAATAACCGCATCAGGTCTGCATATTTATTTATTTTACCTATTTTTGGCCAGAAATTTAAACACTGAATTTGTGGCAATTGTTTTCATGAAAATATGAGGCACAGAGGCTTTTTTATGACTTGTTCTATCACTGGCAACACCACACCATTTTCTGAAAATGATCCCAAAGTGAGATCAAAACCAACTCAAATTTTCGCTACAAATGCCCAAAAAAGTAGCTTAAATTCTGACGTGAAACCGTACCTGCGAGACAGAAAAGCATGCGCCATTTTCGAAGATCTCAAAATCAACCGGAGCTAACATTGAGTTTCGCAGAATTATGAAATACTCTAAGAAATACACATAGTCAAGCCTAACACAGTAAAGAAATATTCATAAACCTATTTTATAGACACACTGGTATAACTTGCATGGTCCGTATTGTAATATATAGAAAATTGTCCACCCCTTTTTTACCTCTAGGTCCGCACTGTCCTGTGAGACCCAAGACGCCCTTAGGTGGCGCGGTGTATTCTGGGAATTTGACCAGTGACCGACATGACCCAATCGTCGACATGGGTGTTGAACACCCTCCAGCCGGACTATACCATGAACATAAGTTTATAATATGGAACTATATAAGACTGCTATGAAAACTGTCGTTGTCTTTACGTTGTGTCCGCTCTATTTATGTCCCCGAAATGCCGTCGTGATGATTGCGAACCAAATGTCGATGACTCCCAATTTGGTTTAATCAGTCTTTGAGCGTTTAAATACGCGTTGTGATCTAGATCTACACTGGTGACATATTTGAGTTTATACAAACGTGTAACAAGAGTTGTCAGAAGACAACGAAGCTCGCCTGTTGGCAGCCTTCACTCAAACTTGGCACAGTTGCATAAACAAACATGAATATTATATAACTTGACCTTGGGTTAAGGGGCGTGCGGTGGACCTTAACATTGTGGTCAGTGGTGCAAGGTGGGTCGTGGGTTTGCTATATCATAATATATCATATTAAGATGAATGCATGTATGAAATATCAATGCGCTCCCTGAAAACAGAAGTAAAACAAAATTTAACCCAGCTTTAAGTTTATGAACGCACTAAGTTGGTGATTTTCTACAGCATGATAGCTATTCACATGAGGAATGCATGTATGAATGTGCTAGGTTTGTGTCCTTCACCTTGGGGAAAGAGGTAGGGGGGGTCATGGATTTGCTATAGCACAATAGAGGATCATCACATGAATGCATGTATAAAATATCAAAGCGTTTCATGTAAGGAAACAGAAGTTACACAACATTTGCCCCAACGTTAAGTTTATGAACATGCTAAGTTTGTGACCTTGACCTTGGGGTAAGGGTTGGGTTGTGGGTTGTGGATTTGCTACAGCATGATAGAGGGTCATCTGAGGAATGCATGTATGAAATATCAAGGCGTTACTTGAAAGGAAACAGATGTTATAAGACATTTACCCCAACGTTAAGTTTATGAATGTGCTATGTTTGTGACCTTGACCTTTGGGAAAGGGGTGTGGGTGGGTCATGGATTTGCTATAGCACGATAGAGAATCATCAGATGAATGCATGTATGAAATATCAAGGCGTTCCCTGTAAAGAAACAGAAGTTATAAAAAGACATTTACTCCAACGTTAAGTTTATGATGTTGATCTTGGGAAAAGAGGTGGAGGGGGGTGGAGGGGTCATGGATTTGCTGCAGCACAATAGAGGATCATCAGATGAATGCATGTATAAAATATCAAAGTATTCCCTGTAAAGAAACGGAAGTTACACAACATTTACCCCAACGTTCAATTTATGAACATGCTAAGTTTGTGACCTTGATCTTGGGGTAAGGGTTGGAAGGTGGGTTGTGGATTTGCTACAGCATGATAGAGGGTCATCTGAGGAATGCATGTATGAAATATCAAGGCGTTCTTTGTAAAGAAACAAAAGTTATAAAAAGACATTTACTCCAACGTTAAGTTTATCATGTTGATCTGATCTTGGGAAAAAGGGTGGTGGGGGGGGGGGGGGGTCATGGATTTTCTGTAGCACAATAGAGGATCATCAGATGAATGCATGTATGAAATATCAAGGCATTCCCTGTAAAGAAACAGAAGTTATAAAAATACATTTACTTCAAAGTTAAGTTTATGATGTTGATCTTGGGAAAGGGGTGGGGGCCGGGGTCATGGATTTGCTGCAGCACAATAGAGGATCATCACATGAATGCATGTATGAAATATCAAAGTGTTCACTGTAAAGAAACAGAAGTTACACAACATTTACCCCAACATTAAGTTTATGAACATGCTAAGTTTGTGACCTTGACCTTGGGGTAATATAAGGGTTGGTGGTGGGTTGTGGATTTGCTACAGCATGATAGAGGGTCATCTGAGGAATGCATGTATGAAATATCAAGGCGTTCCATGAAAGGAAACAGATGTTATAAGACATTTACCCCAACGTTAAGTTTATGAATGTGCTAAGTTTGTGATCTTGACCTTGGGGAAAGGGGTGGGTCATGGATTTGCTATAGCACGATAGAGTATCATCAGATGAATGCATGTATGAAATATCAAATATGTGATAAGAAAATTACCCCAACGTTAAGTTTATGAATGTGCTAAGGTTGTGACCTTGACCTTGTGGTAAGGGTTGGGTGGTTCGTGATGCATTTGCTACAGCATGATAGAGGGTCATCTGAGGAATGCATGTATGAAATAACAAGGTGTTCTATGAAAGGAAACAGAAGTTATAAGACAATTACCCCAACGTTAAGTTTGTGAATGTGCTAAGTTTGTGACCTTGACCCTGGGGTAAGGGTTGGTTGGTGGGTCATGTATTTGCTACACCATGATAGAGGGTCATCTGAGGAATGCATGTATGAAATAACAAGGTGTTCCATGAAAGGAAACAGAAGTTATAAGACATTTACCCCAACGTTAAGTTTGTGGACGACGCCGACGCCGACGCCGACGCCGACGCCGACACCGACGACGCCGACGACGCCGGGGGTATGCCATAAGCTCTTCTGCACTTCGTGCAGGCGAGCTAAAAATGTCGTTGGCGGAAATTTGGAATCGTTCGATATAACGTATAAGTATAGTCCTGCCACTTTTCGAACTGAATACATCTAGGAACAATGTTTGGGCCTTAAAGCTATCGGAAAGAAATAGACACGAATGACACAGACATTGCCCTACGAACAAGTAAAACAAGCAAACGCAACGGATTCACCACAGCATTAAGGTGTGAACGTTGGCAAATGAATACGACTGCAGACTGAGAGGAAAGATGCATCCATTACGATGCGACTGATATTGATCTACACACAATCCATCAGCTCCACCGTTAAGTCTGTTTATACGGAAGTCGAGACACTTTTCTCAAGAGACCCGGCATTGAGAACCAGTTGGTGGGAAATGGTGGCACTTGGGACCGGAAACCAACACAGCTTTGTAAACCTGGGACAAATTTCTCAAATCACCCGGAATTGGAAACCAATCCATGGTAAATGAGGGTTCTTTGAGACGGAAACCAACCTAGCTCTGCGAACTGGGAAATGGTGGTACTTGGGCCGGAACCCAACATAGCTTTGTAAACAAGTTTCTCAAGTCAATCGGGATCGGGAACCAATTGTTTGGAATTGAGGGTTATTAGAGTCGGAAACCAACATAGCTTAAAAAGTTTGTGAATCGGCGACATTTTTCTCAAGGTACATGTACCCAAATTGGGAACCAATTGATGGACAGTTGTGATACTTGGGACCGGACACCCTGTCTAGCTATATGATCCTGAGACATTTCTTTCTGAGGTAGTTACAACCTGAAATCAGCATAGCTACACACCCAATGGCGCTAGTTACCCATATTGGTCAGTGATTAGAACCCTTTTCAAAGCATGTCATACACGAAATCAAACAACTTGGTCGAACCCTAGGCTCAAACTGACTGATTGCTATGTTACAAAAGTGTTTGTTTGTTTGTTGGGGCTTAACGGCCTATCAACAGCTAAGGTTATTTAAGGCCGGGTCAATGGATTTAGTACTAAATCCCATATATTACCTGTACAAGTACATGAACATGTTCAAGTACATGTACAAAAGGGAGGAAAGTCCCAAAATCAGAAATATTTACAATAAAAACACTATATACAGTATTCAGGCAGGCCTGAAATCAGAATGATCCTGATCTAATGCCAGGTCCTCGCCACACCAGAATCACTTGGCCCCCTCCCAAAAGCAGTATGATCAGTAATACTCTTATTACTTTTTGAATGGGCAATAATCAAATTCAACTCCCAGGTAACAAAAGAGCCAAAGATAAAAACGTATCTGAGGGCAAAACCAGGCAAATCATGATTCATGTACATGATATAAGGAAGAATCCCTAAAAGTGAAAGTGATAAAAATATCTGGATTTTTAAAAGAAAACTTGTTTATAAAATAATTTAATACTGAAACAGATAATTAGCATTACAAATGCATGTTAGAGTATGTGAATTCGATACCATTTTTTTCATTATTTTTAAATTAATTCAACTACATGTAGTGTGTATAATGAAAGTTATTTGTCATATAGTCACGGTGTTATTATTTCAAACATAAAACACGTTGTTGTTTCACCAATTACACTACCTGGTACAGAAATAGCGGATAGCGGGTATGCATTACCAAATTAACTCATCAGTTTATAACACAGGTTCTTGAAGAACGGTTCATATTTCGGTGTTTTATGGGTTATTTCGGTATATCTGGCGGTTTGGGTGCATTGTTACCAACATACAATTTACGTCAGCTTCCGCGAATTGCACGTACAGTGGCGAAGAGACGATAAGTAGCGTGGCGAAGAGACGAAGTTTAACTATTAAGCTTCGTTTCTTCGCCACGCTAATCTTCATTCCGTCGCCACGAAGAAACGACGAGACGAAATGTGTCTAACGAGCCACCATAACATACAAATCAAATAACCTTTTTATTATATACGTACACCATTCGCAATTTATATGCGCTACAAAAATATACAAAATATAAATAAAATAAACAAATTAGTGGTAATTTAGAAGGTACTATTTTGCGATGTGAAGCGTAGTTCCGGCTCTGACCAATATTAACTGACGAGATGTCAATATGGAAAAAATATTGACGTCTTGCATTGCATTGTGTTTCAATGAGAAACGAAAGTACATATATAGTAAAAGAGACTATCCACGTATGACATTTATCTGCAGTAAGTGAACAACGATAGTGAATATCTGGAAAATCATCCGAGGCAAAGTGCCTTGAAGAAACACTTCAGTCTTAATTTTATGACCATTTTGTGGCTCATTTCCAACTTGTCCGATGCGAGAGTAAATTGACTCTGTTGTTCGTGTTCTGCAATAGGGTGACACTGTTCATCTCAACTTAAATACTCTTTAGTACACCCCATTACAGTACATTACATACGATTGGATAGCGGAATATAATGCGAGCAACAAAATGAAGTATAATATTTGAGTTTTGCATTTGTAAACCACAAGTCCTACGCCACCGTGTACATCAACCACGACCAACATAAGCACGAATGGATTATGGCAGATAACTTTTGCGCCATCCTAGCCACAGGTTGAAGTCACGGACCGAGGTCTATAAATACATTAAATATGCCTAAAAGCATCAATAAATGAAGAAAAAAAAAATTACCTCCTCCATCTAATCATTATAGGATGGTGCCCAACTTTTTAATAGGCCGAACCCGCACGAAACTTCAACCGAGTTATATCATTGTCGCCTATTGCAGAAGTTGGGACAATGTTAGTATTCCGCAACGATATATTCCCCGATGCGCTATGTCAACGCGTTTTCGAGCTATCGATTGCTTTGTTGTAAGAAAAGTATCATCATTGCTAGGTCGGGAAAGAACGGACACATTTCCGAGGCCGATACTGCTATATAAAAGAGTAAACATCGGGTTAAAAATACACTTTTACCTCGTCCCGGCCCGTAAAGAAACATTTTGCACAGAGAAAACATTGTCTCCAATCGAACATTTGATCAAACCTACATTTATACCCGTCCTGTGCGTCACGACAGACAATTTAATCGCACAGACATTTCTATAATTTCTCGGGAAGCCATTTTGTATAAACATCGTGGGACAGGTTTATTCGCCGGAACTCGTGCACTTACTATGTGGTAAAAAAACGGAACATTTAGAAACGGTTATAATTCATATTTTATAATACCTATGTTGATGGTAAAAGTATCAAGTTAAAGGTATGTCTCTCTTCTCCGATTTCAAGTTTTGTCAAAATATATTTTTTTCTAAGAAACATGTTTTGGCAGCATATATGAGAATTGTCCGTGGGGTCAAATTTTATTTTTGACCGAATATGGTCATGTTATATATCAAATCGAGGCGATCACTCTGGTGCATTTTTTTGTCGAAATCGGATGGCTATGTCATCCAAGATGGCCGCCGAAAGGTCAAAAGGTCGTTCTTTTATTAGAGATTTCAAAATTCTTCTTCACATGAACCGCTTGGCCCATGTTGGCCAAACTTAAAAATTATGGTCCATGGGTGAAGCCTTTACAGATTTGTTAAAACGGATGTTATCGCTAATCCAAGATGGCCGCCGTCTAAAAATAGCATAAATTCTTAAAAAAATCTTCTTCTCATGAACCGCTAGCCGGATTTCGTGAAACTTGGTAAGAATGATAGATGTACAATGCTCTTTCAAAGTTGTTAAAATGATGACTCCGGGGTCAAAAATGGGCGTGGCCCGTGGGGTAAAATTGGGGTAAACTTTTATTTTTGACCGAATATGGTCATGTCTATATCAAATCGAAGGTATCAAAGAGGCAATCGCTCAGATACATTTATTGTCGAAATTGGATGGTCATATCATCCACGATGGCCGCCGAAAGGTCAAACGGTCGTTCTTTTATTAGAGATTTCAAAATTCTTCTTCACACGCACCGCGTGGCCCAATGTGGCCAAACTTCACAGTTATGGGCCATGGGTGAAGCCTTTTCAGATTTGTTAAAACGGAGGTCGTCGCTAATAAAAAATCTTCGTTCTCATGAACCGCCAGCTACGCCCATTTTTTACCCCTGGGTCACCATATTAACAACTTTGAAAGAGCATTGTACATCGATCATTCCTACCAAGTTTCGCCGAAATCCGGCTGGCGGTTCATGAGAAGAATTAAGAATTTATGCTATTTTTAGACGGCGGCCATCTCGCCTTCCGCTTTTGGAAATATATTTTGCTGTAATCCGAATTATAAAACGCAGTTAACGCAGGGCGACTTTCCCCGTGTTACAGACAGAAAATTCGGGTTAGTTTTGCTCATGCGTGTTGATGAGATCATGAAGCAAAAATGCGCGATCTTTCATTTCTGGGGGAGAGGTTGCGAAAAAGCAAGATTGGATAGGATAGAATCTCGTATTTTCGTCTCGCAATCTCGTGATCATACTTCACATTTTCGCGATCAATATATGCTCGATATTGCGAGAACGCGAGATTGTAAAATTTTTGACCCCGGGTTACCATTTTAACAGTTTTGAAAGAGCATTGTGTATCGATCATTCCTACCAAGTTTCGTCGGAATCCGGCTAGCGGTTCATGAGAAGAAGATTTTTTAAGAATTTATGCTATTTTTAGACAGCGGCCATCTTGGATTAGCGATGACCTCCGTTTTAACAAATCTGAAAAGGCTTCACCCATGGACCATAACTGTGAAGTTTGGCCACCATGGGCCACACGGTGCGTGTGAAGAATAATTTTGAAATCTCTTAATAAAATAACGACCTTTTGACCTTTCGGCGGCCATCGTGGATGACATGACCATCCAATTCCGACAAAAAATGTATCACAGCGATCGCCTCTTTCATACCTTCGATTTGATATAGACATGACCATATTCGGTCAAAAATAAAATTTGACCCCACGGGCCACGCCCATTTTTGACCCCGGAGTTACCATTTTAACAACTTTGAAAGAGCATTGTACATCGATCATTCTTACCAAGGTTCGTCGAAATCCGGCTAGCGGTTCATGAGAAGAAGATTTTTTTAAGAATTTATGCTATTTTTAGACGGCGGCCATCTTGGATTAGCGATGACCTCCGTTTTAACAAATCTGAAAAGGCTTCACCCATGGACCATAACTTTGAAGTTTGGCCACCATGGGCCACGCGGTTCATGTGAAGAAGAATGTTTAAATCTCTAATAAAAGAACGACCTTTTGACCTTTCGGCGGCCATCTTGGATGACATAGCCATCCGATTTCGACAAAAAAATGCACCAGAGTGATCGCCTCGTTGATACCTTCGATTTGATATATAAAATGACCATATTCGGTCAAAAATAAAATTTGACCCCACGGACAATTCTCATATGCTTCCAAAACATGTTTATTAGAAAAAAATATATTTTGACAAAACTTGAAATCGGAGTAGAGAGACATACATTTAACTTGATACTTTTACCATCAACATAGGTATTATAAAATATGAATTATAACCGTTTATAAAAGTTCCGTTTTTTTTTACCACATAGTAAGTGCACGAGTTCCGGCGAATAAACCTGTCCCACGATGTTTATACAAAATGGCTTCCCGAGAAATGATCCTAGCAGCATTAAAGAACGGAGATTTTAACCTATCCGTTCAAGGGTCCCGGATAGTACGTAATGCGTCACGAGATAGATACCGCGGCGACCATGCACAACAACGCGACCACACACGCGAACAACCACGTCAGCAGACACGCGATACGCGGGCCAATACACAACGGAGTCAGCGTAGTCGCTCACCATGACGAGCTACCAGGGACAGTAATTCGCATCGTGGCTGGTCCGGGGTTCATCGCCGTTAGGTCAGCGCCGTGTTTTGGAATGTACGCAGTTGGAATATTAATAGGGAAACTGACAATAGTGTTTTAAGATCAACTTGTGTTTTAAACTAAAATTTAGATATACTTGGCGTGGCTGAGACTCACCTGCTTGGTAGTGACGTGTTACAACTTGACGAGTACACGTGGTATGTGTTTTTTTTTATTAGAAATAAATTTTGTAGAGAATTTTCAGTTACAGTTTTTAACAATTCGTGTGAAGGTATTCTATGGTTGAAATTAGTTCACAAGAGTGAGCAGTTCGTTTTATTGCCATACGTTTGTTATTTACCACCAGACAATTCGTCCAGACATGTAGATGTAACTGCTTTCTTTGACAATCTGCTAACCGATTTTTACCTATACCAGAACTGTGGTTTGATTTTGATTGGTGGAGACTTTAATAGTAGGTGTGGAGATCTAGATGATTTTATTACCGGTGTAGATAATATTAGAACGTGTAAATGATTGATTTTATAGTAAATTGTTATGGTGAGCGTTTTATAGACTGTTTAATAAATACAAATATGTGCATCTTAACCGGTAGATTTGGTAATGAGTATTCAGAGTTTACCCCTATTTCCACTAAGGGCACTGCAGTAGTACATTATTGTGTAGTGACGCATGATACACTGTCAACGTTTACCGATTTCGAAGTGACTACTACTACCGATATATTCCAACGTACACCTGGCTTGCGCCAGAATTCTACATCCGGTACTCCGGACCATTCGTTGCTATCATGGAATGTTACATGTACGTACGAGGGGTATTTCATAAACAATGAGTTCATGAAATTTGATAACCACTTCGATAAATTTGACCTCAATAATATACCTGCACATTTCCTGTCTGATGAAGGATCTACACTGACAGCTCCTAAGCGAAACCATACTGAGTCTGGAGCAAGGTCTTCAATCACAAACTAATATTGACCACATATATGACGATTGGTGTGCTATAGTTAAAGGACGCATGTATGAGCAAATCCCTTACAAGCGTGTGAGTTATGGTAATACATGTAATAGTAATAAGCGGCATAAACCAGGTAAGCCTTGGTGGAATGATAGGTTGTCAGATATTTGGTATGCTCTAGAAGTAGCCGAGCGAAAGTGGTTGAAATGCAGACAAAACTAAATTGAAATCTGATTTTGTGAATGTACTTGACAGGGAGGTACAGAGATCGAAACGGTTATATTGGTACTCGCTACAAGAACAGCTAGTGAATGAATGTAAGGTTGACCAAGGCGAGTTTTGGAAATCAATTGGCAAAATATGTGTCAATAAGTATAAACGCAGTGCATTACCATTGGAGGTTGTAAATACGGACCGCTCTACAACGAATGACATCGATACAGTACTAAATCGGTGGAAAACAGATTTTTGCGGCCTTTTTCAGACGGACGCTATCGATGATGATTTCATATTGTCTAATAGTGTTACGGATTTAATATGTATATAAATGACCTTGTTCTCTATTTAAAATCAGGTATATTGTGTAATGAAGCCAACATTAGTGTTTTATTATACGCAGATGACATTGTTTTACTCGTCGAGAATGAACAGGATCAACAATGTTTGTTACATGCATTGAATGAATGGTGTTCCCTAAATGATATTGTTGTAAATGTAAACAAAAGTAATATTTTTCACTTCCGGAACCCATCCAAATATACAAATGTTGGTGTCTTGCTAAAGCGGCCCTCACATATCAGTCGGCGTCCGCGCGATTTTTCTAATCGCAGGAGTCGCCGGGAGATTTAGAGCCCATGAATGAATCGGGCGAATTTCATGTCTGCGACGTGTGCCCTCACATATTAGACGGGGCCCGGGCGGTGCCCTTTGAACATTGTATCGCAATGGAGACAGTGCGCCCGCTATGGCGTCGACCGGACGTCGCTAGATAATCTGGCGGGCGCCGGCTGATCAAAGAATAGATCGGTAGGCGTCCTGGCGGGATCCGTGAGGGGGCCGTAAGGCTATCATAGGGTGGCCGTGAGGGGCCCGTGAAAGTCCTACGGCGCCCGGCGGATTTTTTTCCAATAATTTACGTCAAAATCTTCATGCGGCCGCCAGATCGCGCTTGGAAAATCGCAGATTTGGGAGTCAGGTTTTCACGCTCGCGGCGTTCGTGCCACCTCTAAAAATCGCAGCGGAGCGGTAGAAATAAATCGGGCAGCGTCCGGCCGAACGCCTCGCGAAAATACAATTTTTGGCCCGTTTTAGGAGTCGCGCGGGCGCACTATGTTATATGAGTCAACGGTGTGTCCAATAATAGATTACTCTGCTGGTATTTGGGGTTTCAAGTCATACGCTTGCATCAATGCAGTTCATAACAGAGCAATGCGTTTCTTCCTAGGCGTTGGCAAATATACACCTATATCCGCTCTCCATGGGCATGCATTAGCCGTCTACTGGTCAGATTTTCATGCACATATATTTCAAGATTGAATAAACGTATATCGCTCTGGGCATCTGCTAAGGCCTCTAATAGATGTAAAAACTGGTATTTATTTCGTCTCCAAACGTTGTACAGACTTGCAGATTAACATTGACATAACTATTAGACGACCAATTTCGCATGCACTCATTGGTACCTTGCGTGATGTAGCCGTTAGCCGATTTTAAACAACTTTGCATACTAGTATTAACAGTGTAACTGGGCCCTCCGGAATAAGTCGCAATAAATTACGCACATATCGTTTAATTAAGGATAATTTCGTCGTTGAAGAATACTGTAAATTGATACTTCAGATAAAACATCGTTCAGCCGTTGCGAAATTCCGTTGTGGAGAGAGAGAGAGAGAGAGAGAGAGAGAGAGAGAGAGATAGAGAGAGAGAGAGAGAGATAGAGAGAGAGAGAGAGAGAGAGAGAGAGAGAGAGAGAGAGAGAGAGAGAGAGAGAGAGAGAGAGAGAGTAATTTATATGCAAAATTCAGAATACACTTGAAAGGGTACGTTGAAATGTTCGCCAAAGTATGAAAGAAAATGTCCACTACCAATCATTGATTTTTATAGTGAGGCTATTTATATTATGTTAGTATGTTGTCTCTTATAATTCTAGATATAGTGGCACATGTGAACTGTATTGTAATACTTTTATGGTACTTGTTAATATGTACACATTTGATAAGACGTAAATAAACTATTAAACTGTAAAGCCATTCATTTACGTTCGTGTTTTCATTACAAAGTTCACACCTTCGACTTGTTCGATCGTTAACTGTATGGATATGTGGTGCATGCGCATGTGTAATCTCACATTGTAAGCATGGGAACAGACATGTGGTTGTGGCTGGAGAAATGGGGCTTATGGTTTTTGCCACCAATGTAGAGCCGCACAGTCTGTAGATCCGCAAAGTCTGATCAGAACATGCATTGTTCACAATTCCGTATTGAAACACAAGTCATGTTTCTAACAAGCTCGTTATCGGGATACAAGAGTCTGCTATTTGATCAGGAGCTACACTGGTCATTGGTCACAATTCGCTTATCAAAATATATATATTTGTATAAGTTCTCTAAGTTGCATGTAATCTTTGTAAAATAAATAAAGTGCAAACTATGTATAAGTTACTGTTCACATATTGAATTTTCAAGGAAGCGCGAACTACCGCACCATTTAGTTCCTGAAAAATCCAATATGTGAACAATAACATACTTATATTTCAGCCAAGTGTACACTGCGATGTTCCATCAGAGTAATGATATTCCATTTTCTGTCGAACAGTTAATCAATAAATGTGGTAATATATGTAACTTATTGGGGTTAACGTTGAAATAGTATGTGAAATAGCACAATGCTGCCCGGCCGTGGGCTTAGAAAGTAGGGCGAACTATAAATACTTACTATGTTCACTACGTTCTGAGGCGGGAAGTAGGTCATGTGACTTTGCGTTGATCTTCTGTTAATCCCTTTATGTCGTCTTTGATAAATCCTATATATAGCATTTTCATATTCACTAATCACACTTTCGTTAAATACAATTTGGTAATCGTTTGTGGTTAACGTTCTACCGTTCAACGAACCCCCATTCAATTGGTTTCGGAGAAACGTCATTTGTACATAACAAAAGGCGACTGCGATTGCTATGATTACACAGAGCGCTAGCACAATGCCGTATAATATCCTAATGTGGTGCCTGGTATACCTCTGCCACGCTTCGCACTGTCTGCATCGTTCCGTGTCCTCTGTACCTTTTGCGTCGGTATTTTTAATTGTCGTGATCATGGTTCGTGTGCATTCCATATCACCCGCCATTTCTGGTTGGTTGCTATGTCCATCCTTATAATGTTTACTCCTACCATCACAGCATATAGCGTCACCGGGCGTGTCATTCAGTGGCGGCAACTTGTCCCGTGCTAATTCCGTACCGGGCTTCATCGTGAGTGACCTTTACTTAAACAGGTGTGTTAAATAGTATCAGTATAAACATATTTTATTAAATAACAATTTACATTAAACTCAAATCTTACAAACAGTATCACAGCATTGAAACGATAATATTAATCAATTGCGTTCATACATATGACTATTAACTTTAAACTTAATTTACGTTTGACAATATTATTATCGCAGACATACACACAGCTCTCAAAGCTCCATCACGTTTTTGGCGTCGTCCTTTTGAATGTTAAGTTCATTTATGACATGATTATCTCTTATAGATACACCAGTAGAATCCGCCAACGCATTGGTAGATGTCGCTAACATGTAAGACTTGTATTCATGATTAGCTCACAAGACATTTCACACAACACTGCCGTACAGCATTCAACATAGCAGAGTCAAGCCAATATCGCCGCCGTAGCCTCCGATATTCCATTAGGAGCCAGGAATAGAATAAAGCAGCGGTCTACAATACTATTCTACTGTATGTTTCACGAAAGCTGTCCAATTTGTACGCAATATCAACAATGCAAAAACAATATTTTTATAATGAGCCTTCTTTTTATTTTGTGAATTTTTTTACGAAAACACAATTTCAAAACATTTTTCTAATTTCAGAAACAGTAGACCGATTTTCAAAATTTAACTTTTGTTTTCTTAGTTAGATCATTCCCAAGTTATCTAGCCAGGTTTCGGAGTCAATTTCAAAAACATTTTCGTTTTTTTTACTCCTCACACAGCTCCTCAACCTCGTTTTTCCCCATGTAGACAAATCCATTTTTCGTAATAAAATCAATATTTGAAGAAAATGCAGTGCTTATATGGCCGTAAAATTTGGCCAGGTTTCGTGAAACAGAGTATAGTACCACATGTAGCAGGATGCCAACATATAATTGCTTTCAAATCGTCCAAACATCGGTAATGATCGTTTAATTGAGCGAAATGATTCGCATTCAGCTGCAGCAATATGTTATTGTATATGGAATTTGTATCCGGGCTCGTGTACTTAGTACTGAGCACAAATCAATGTTTATTCAATGTACGAGTATAGTGCCATGTATTATTTATCAGGCAATCTGCCCTGTATTGACAGAATACGTACTGACTGATAACATATTGTATCGGGTAACCTGCCCTGTATTGACCGAATACGTACTGACTAATAACATATTTTATCGGATAATCTGCCCTGTAATGACCGAATACGTACTGACTGATAACATATGTTGTCGGGTAACCTGTCCTGTATTGACCGAATATGTACTGACTGATAACATAATGTTGAATCAGGCATTGACCACAGGCATTTGGTGTGTTTCGGCTTTCATCGGTACAACTCTATATATATGTACAAGGCTTCTAACTTTGGTCGGACACGACCTCGTATCATAACACAATAACATGTTTAAACTTGTAATGTTCTATGCATTCTATGTATTTCTGCAGGATATCGATAATTTTCAAATGAGCATATGAACTTGCCACTGCAATATTGACTTTAGAGCGTTACTTCGTTACATTATTTCGTTTTTTATGATACGAGGTTCTGTCCGACCTAGGAAAAATAAGCTGTAATTCGATATTCAGAATTATGTTCTAACTATGCTATTTTAGCAAGATAACAATAATTCTCAAATGAACATGTGCACTTTCTGCTAAAATATTCACATTAGCGTTGATAAAATCGCGGAATTTGTTACGATACGAGGTCGTGTCCGACCGATGAAAGCCGAAACACGTCGAATGCCTGTGGCATAGACCTGATACAAACATCCGGGTTACAACGAAGTGAAAACTTGACGTTTCATTGGTAGGATGACATCACATGACGTTACAGAATGATATCAGTGTAATGATGCAACGTAAACAAGTCCGCGTTCTGTCCATAGATAACGACGTCATATGTGGTCATTTTCGAGCATAAAACGTTACCTGATAAATAGAATACGAGGCTACTATCTCTTGGTATCAAGTTGGTCAGGCTCGGCCCGTCGGAATTCCTACGCGGTTCCTAGCCTTGCCTAAAATAGCGACTGCTACAGAGAGGGGGTTGCTGTAGAGGTGGCCGTTCGGGGAGGATCGACAGTAATATATACATTGCCACCATCAACGCACAACAAACAATATAGGAAGGTTTGCAATACAGTTGACGTACATGTATGCCGTTGCATTTTGGTAATATAATGCCGCTGAACTCTGATATTGTGCATAATTTATAAACAATGTCATATCGTAGGATAAAAACAACTAGAAAATGTGTTCATAGAACACGGATGCCCCACATATCGCTTTGATAATAAATGAGGCCAAATTCCAAGTAAACAATTTTTTTTACCTGGGCGTTAAAGTTTTCGAAGCACCAAGTATGTGACATTGACCCTGGGCTTGGCGGGGGCAGGACGAACGTGGATTTGGCACAGGGCGGTAGAGGACCATTATAGCAAAGCGTATATGAAGTATGAAGCTGATCCGTGGAAGGGAACAGAAATTATAAGATATTTACCCGAGCGTTAAAGTTTTTGAAGAACCAAGTATGTGACCTTGACCCTGGGCTTGGTGCAGGAGAAACGTGGATTTGGCACAGGGCGGTAGAAGACCATTAGAGCAATGCGTATATGAAGAATGAAGCTGATCGGTGAAAGCAAACAGAAATTATAAGATATTTACCCGAGCGTTAAAGTTTTTGAAGCACCAAGTATGTGACCTTGACCCTGGGCTTGTCGGGGGCAGGACGAACGTGGATTTGGCACAGGGCGGTAGAGGACCATTACAGCAATGCATATATGAAGTATGAAGATGATCCGTGAAAGACAACATAAATTATAAGACATGCACCTGAGCGTTAAAGTTTTTGAAGCACTAAGTATGTGACCTTGACCGTGGACTTGGCGGGGGAAGGACGAACGTGTATTTGGCACAGGACAGTAGAGGACCATCAGAGCAATGCGTATATGAAATATGAAGCTGATCCGTGAAAGCAAACAGAAATTATAAGATATTTACCCGAGCGTTAAAGTTTTTGAAGCACCAAGTATGTGACCTTGACCCTGGGCTCGGCGGGGGCAGGACGAACGTGCATTTGGCACAGAGCGGTAGAGGACCATTAGAGCAATGTGTATATGAAGTATTAAGATGATCCAGAAAGACAACAGAAATTATAAGATATTTACCCGAGCGTTAAAGTTTTTGAAGCACTAAGTATGTGACCTTGACCCTGGGCTTGGCGGGAGCAGGACGAACGTGGATTTGGCACAGGACAGTAGAGGACCATCAGAGAAATGCGTATATGAAATATGAAGCTGATCCGTGAAAGCAAACAGAAATTATAAGATATTTACCCGAGCGTTAAAGTTTTTGAAGCACCAAGTATGTGATCTTGACCCTGGGCTCGGCGGGGGAAGGACGAATGTGGATTTGGCACAGGGCGGTAGAGGACCATTAGAGCAATGCGTATATGAAGTATGAAGCTGATCCGTGAAAGAAAACAGAAAGTATAAGATATTTACCTGAGCGTTAAAGTTTTTGAAGCACTAAGCATGTGACCTTGACCCTGGGCTTGGCGGGGGCAGGACGAACGTGGATTTGGCACAGGGCGGTAGAGGACCATTAGAGCAATGTGTATATGAAATATGAAGCAGATCGGTCGAAGGATGAAGAAATTCTGAGACATTTACCCGAGCGTTAAAGTTTTGTGACGAACGGACGGACGGGACGGACGGACGGATGGGAGGGACGGACAAGGGTAACACTAAATGCCCCCTCCACTATCGTGGTGGGGCATAACAATATTTTAATATACAGTGGAACCCCTCTAAACCGGACACTCGGGAAATATAGATGTTTACCTTAGATGTGTTTCGCTGTTATGTATCTCTGATTACAATGATTACCTCCCAGGGTGTCCGGTTTGGAGAGGTTCCACTGTATAGATACATTTGCGATTAGCTTAGAAAATTTCATCTGTATCTTATATGTTCTGTATCCGTGAGAGCTGAGACCCCATTAATATAAACATTGATCACAATAACAGCGCAATCTGTCCTGGCATTTTGCGACACAGTCTGACGCGTGAGCAGTTGAACACTTCACAGTCATGTTAAAAACACTCATAGACCAATAATACACATGTAGTATATATATACTTTGACATTGGTTATCCTTTTATTCCCATTTTTGTAAACCAACTGTAAAATCATCCTGTCTCATGCTGTCTACCGCCATGTTTAGGTGTCAACACAAATGTGTGCACAGTAATTATGTGTCACCCTAAACACCATAAAGGCTGACAAAGGCCACAAAGGCCGCAAATGATGTTCGATGTCGCTTGTACGTATGTTAGTAGGTGTTGGTACCTTCCATTGTCATTCAATTGAGTAAAGTAGTATGTTTTATGATCACTTACGAATTGTTTTATCGTGGGAACGAATTGTTATATCGTGGGAACGAATTGTTATATCGTGGGAACGAATTAATATAAGAAAAGCCATGTCCCCTGCGGGGCTCCGTAGCAATCTACTTCGTTCAAATGTGTATCTCATATAGACACGGTCATCTCAGTAAACACACGGCGATCTGTATATAGACAGGTTTGAAATCACTTCCCTGACATTGAGTGTGTTCAAACATCTAAATTAATCAAACAGCAGCGTATCAATTTAACACGATCAGGAAACAGCCATGGTAGACAGCGATGCATTGTGGTCCTTTGTAAAGCTCCACAATAATCTCCGGATGCCACGCGGTTGTGACGTATGTCAACCAATATTGGATACGTTTCCGTCCATAATTCATTTAAAGTCTAATTAAAATGGATTTCTGTACAACCGATTATTTCCGCTGCATTCAAAACCATTCATTGCATGTATGCACGTCCGAATACAATGACACCCATCACACGCAGATAGCTCGGTGACCTATATATGTGCATGCGCGGATCCAGGCGCGGAACCCCCTCTACAATTTGCCGAGTTTAATTGTTAACCATTTGTTTCGTATTTCTGCTTATTGCTCACCCAAAGTGTATGTTGTTACCACTCAGTTGAACCGTCTCGTCGAGACGGTTCAACTGAGTGGTAACAAGGTGAGTAATGAAGAAAGAAAATGGAGAAAAATGTATTTTATGAAAGTCGACAATAATGTATGTCTCATTCACAATTGAGAATCCACGCCCCTCTAGACATAAGTGCTGGATCCTCCCCTGATATCAGAGGTGTACATTCTGGCGATATTTCATTGAAGAGGTAAGCGGAATAAAGGGGCTAAGGAGTTAGCCCCTTTCTTCCTCTGATTCCTTCAATATTGTGCAGTAGCCTACAACCTCTCATAACTGGATTGTCAATATATACAATGTATATACTAATAAGGTGCATGATCACGCGGTTACAACAACAACACCAATTAATGACACTTCAAGAAGCGCCTCCGATTCAAGGTACACATTCCTATATATTGTCCTTATTATGTAACGGATTTTGATAAGCTGCATTTGGTGGTCTCAGTACTTTGGCCCAAACTTCTGTCGTTTTTGGTAAGAATCGATTTCCGTGTTTACTGACAATACTGACACGGAAATCGATTCTCCGCAAAAACGACATAAGTGTGTGCCGTAGCAACCATTTTCTGAAACACATGCTGTATTATCTCGCTGATTTTCAATATTAAAGCACATGATAACGTTCTGATCAGGAACAGAATGTGAATTTTCTTTCATGGCCGTAAATGCCGCCGGATTTCAACCAAATCGAATATTCATGGGATCATATAGGGCAGAACATTTCACGCTGTCGAAATCCAGCATGTGACACGGAACAGCTGAGGCAAGCTACGTTGTAGCGATAAGACAAGACTGGAACTATGGAACGCCAAATGTACATAAACTCAAATAATTATTTCTAGCTCTAAATAATTAAATATTTAGAGCTAGCATTAACTATTTAGAGAGAGCTACCATTAATTATTTGAGTTTATGTATATTTGGCTATCCATATGGAACAACAATTCCTCGGATAATGAACCAGCGACCGGTAAATTCGATGCGGCGACGCTGTATAGTACGTGTTGTGGTTGGTGGTGGGCACAACATATACTAAGCCACAGTTAGATCACGGTGCGACCGCATGTACGAGGAGATAATCCGCGAGTCCATTCATTTACACTGCCCATGTGCTGTGTAACTACAGAAACAAAACTCGAAAATGTATCAACAATGTGATATATACTGCAGCTGACACATGCGACTTTCTATTCCACATGGAGGGTGTGTTTACGTCGACGTCATTCTCGACAGTCTTAGCACATTTTTCGTGCTTTTTTGTTTACTTAATTTGTATTAATGTATTGTCAGACTTCTGGTTTTATTAAATATGAAATGTTGTATATATCACAATTTGAGATTACATTGTAGTCTGTGGAACTTTCTTCTGGTGATTAGTATATATATATATATATATAGAGGATGTACCACGAACTCTAGATCTCTTTTCGACGTGAATAAATCTCATCACCAGCGCATCGCATTGCCGCCCAGCCACCAGATATACACACGGGTGCTTACAGCCAGGCAGCCACACCATAGTCGATTCACAAAAACAACTACAATATCATAACGGAAAACCATATCGAGTAGACCCTCTCTAAACCGGCAACCCCATTGTGTTTAATTTAGAGGGATTTCACTGTCATTTATGTCATTGTCGTATCTGTTCATGGTTGAAAGTGACAAAAACTGTCCATGAAGTGCTTAATTACAGTGAAGCCTCTCTAAACTGGACACCCTGGGGGACCTCCCAGGGTGTCCGGTTTAGAGAGGTTCCACTGTACACAAGAAAGGCAAAGAGGTATCATAATATCTTTAACCAGCCAAATGCACTCATAACTACAAGGATTAGCGGCGTACGATTACCCAAGAAAACAAAGCACATAGGACATAACGACAATAAAGTTCCACATTTACACATAAGCCCAAGGAAATGAAACACAATAACAACAAATACATCGAAAGCTGAAGTGGCGGAATTGGTACCGACTTCGAATGGTCATTGGCAAAACTACCGACTGATTGTGAATTGAAACTAGTTATCCGCTCGCCGATATGCAAGATGACATATATCGTTTGAGCGTGCGGGCGTGCGTATGTGCTTGCGTGCGTGCGTGGGTGCGTGCGTACGTACGTGTGTATGTGAACTTACGAACCACTTCACCGATTTTGATACTATTTAACCACAATGTGTGTCCAGTGATGGTGCTTGTTGTGCATACTACCCACGTCTAACCGCCCAAGGTCAAGGTCACTGAGGACTTATGTTCACCTTGTATGTAAGGCAAATGTGTTAAAGTTTATTATTATTATTATTATTATTATATTTATCAAGGCTGCCAGCAAGGGATTAGCTTCGTAATAACGATGCCCTTGCTTACATTGCATCATGCACGTCCCAATTACCTTGTTCGCCGGAGACAAGTACAATGTAATGTACGTAATATAATTATGAGCACACTATATAGAGAAAACTCTACTGTTAGTGTTAGATATCCAGTTTATCCGGCCTGCAAACGTGATCGTGAGTAGAAAAGTAAATGAAACAAATTTGTTTTAGAACTATGTTTGAACTATGTTTGGACCACGTTTCGACCACTTTTGGACCACGTTCACTTGTGGTTTCAAAGTGGAACATAACCGTAAACGCTACCGGAAATCAGATTTCGATAGAATGTTTTGAAACAATATATTATTATTACCCAGCTCCCAATATATGTTCAAATTCGATGGTTTTGACTAATTCCCTCGGTTTTGACGTGTCTGGGCAATGGTTCCGCTTGCCCGGTCAATAGTCAAAACTATTTCATCCCTGAAAATCATAACGTCATGAGTTTTGTCAAAGATTACATCATACATTTAAACGTAGATCGGTCAGTCGACGCGCCCCACGCCACATTTACGTTAATTGTACCACATACACTGTTTACGGTCATTTCATGGTCATTCGGGGAACAGTCAAAACATATTGCCCTTCGGGGCTGTGGACGACCCCATGCACTATTGCCCTCGGCCTTCGGCATCAGGACAATAGTGCCTCGAGTCGTCCACAGCATCTCGGGCAAATGTTTTGACTGTTCCCAGAATGACCATGAAATAACTATATACTGTTTGTTCTTATTGCTTGTATTTGATTAAATAGCTGTATTGTTGGAGCTTCGGTTATAGTCACTGTAAAGAAAACCTCCTCTGTTCCTATAGAAATAGCATTGACTATGATACACCATCTGACACATAGCCCCTTTAAAGTTCGGGTCCCATCTAGTAGGCACAAACTAAGTGTATAATTGTGTAACTATTTCACCAGTTTTAAAAATTACGAGTGTCCGCTTTACAGATATAATCATTTAGAAATACTCGCGGTGGTATCTGGCTATTTTGGTATACAAATGAGGTACGACATTTTAAAATTATTTATACAAATTAAATGCGTCACTTGAAAAACTATCTTCTATTTTTATCGCCAGATTATAAAGTATGATCATTGCACATTAAACATAAATGCAGAGAATAAATATTAATGTCCCTTAACAGTTTAAGGAAACACGGTTATCGCCCCTTATATCAGTCTGGAAATGTGATATAAAAAGAAAAATAATACCAATTAATATATCGATAAATGCTGAATGACTGTTTATGTTGCCCGAACAATGTCATATCTAACGAATGGACGAAAACATACGCTTCCCTATATTATAACTTGGCACGTGGGACTTTAGCTTTAACGACACTCATATCACATGTTTACAAACGCTGAAGACGTACGTTATAAATAACGTAGGATTGTTCTGTCCAGACAGTTTATTTCCTGGGAAATATTTCATAAATAGCAGCTTCGAGAGCACATAAATAAATCCCTGCTTATATAGCGTGTAATTATGGCTCCGGTTCTACAAATGGCGCCTGTAGTTCGATACACACCCTATAATCAGACGGCGATAACTGCCAAAGACGTCCATTCACCCAGCACGTCATTCTCTCGGCCATGCCTACGATATAACAATTTGGATATCTTCTAGAGTCACCTGTCATTCAATGGGTGTAATTAAGGAATACACACTGTTGCGTTTACTTTAGTAAGAACAGCATTTGGTATGTTTAAAGTGTGTGTAGGACCCCACATAATACAGTAAACGCAACTGCCCATGGTTTTATTTACTTATATTTACATTTCATGTTCTGAAATGTAAATCACCAAATACGGAGTTAAAATTAGGAATCTTATTGTTTTACATCATTGTCTCGCAATTCATAGAATAGATACGTCGCCGGTGAATAGTGTGACGTTACTGACAACGAGTACAAGGTGGTTTCCGAACCCGATGTTCCGACGTGACGTAATCTGTGACGTCATGTTTACAGTAGATTTTCATTAAAATCTTCCAAACAAACTGACGGATTTTGATGATATGTAGCGCACCAAATACGATGGCATATGTGTTTTATGGGTGCTCTGAAAGTTCTTTACAATAACTTATACATTTCACAAAGAATCGAGTACCGTTTATGTCTTACATTCACGTGCTCTAGTTTTTATTTACATTTACGGTAACCAATTCTTCGTCAAAACGACATAATTATGAGATTAAAGCCGCCTATACAATAAAGGACAACGTGTACCGCATTTGCTGTGGTATATTTCATAAAAATATGTCATTCCATTAGCAAGATATTAAATGAAATCTTCTGTAAACACATGTAAAACACATGACGTCATGCCGTTCGGAAACCACGTGATCCACCACCTTGGAGTATGAACGTCATGTGTTAATAATTTTAATGACGTCAAACAAACTTTAACAAATCAACAACGTTGCGCGGCGTCACGAGGGGCTAATGTAATGTACGGGTATGGAACGCCATGACTGTCTTATGTAGTGATCAAGTCATTTGGTAATGTGGTCCCGCCATTTGGTATTGTGGTCCTGTCATTTGGTATTATGGTCCCGTCACTTGGTAATGAGGTCCCGTCATTTGGTAATGTGGTCCCGTCACTTCATAATGTGGTCCCGGTCACTTCATAATGTGGTCCTCACTTTGGTAAATGAAGGTCCCGGTCACTTGGGTGAAGAGGTCCCGTCATTGGTTAAATGGGTGGACTCATTTGGTAATGTAGGTCCCGCCCTTTGGTAAATGTGGTTCCCCGTCACTTTGGTAATGTGGGTTCCGCATTTGGTAATGTGATTCAAGTCTTTTGGTAATGTGGTCCCGCCATTTGGTAATTGTGGTCCCCCCGTCATTTGGAATGGGTCCCGTCTTGGTAATGTTGGTCCCGCAAAAAACCTTTGGAAATGTGGGTCCGGGTTCATTGGTAAATGTGGTCCCCGCCATTTGGTAATGTGGGTTCCCGGTGGTCCCCCCGTCACTTGGTAATGTTGGTTCCCGTCATTTGGTAAGTGGTCCCGTCATTCAGTATGTGGATCGTTCACTGTAATAGTGGTCCCGTCCTTGTAATGTGACTTGGAAAGTGGTCCTCACTTGGTAATCCCGTGGTGTCTTATTTGGTAAGTGGTCCGTCATTCAGTAATGTGGTCCCGTCACTTGGTAATGTGGTCCCGTCATTTGGTAATGTGATCCCGTCATTTGGTGTTAACTTCGTTCGGTGCTAACTTCATTCGGTGGTGCTAACTTCATTCTAACTTCATTCGGTGGTCCGGATAAATTCCGGATAAATTATACTGAGGGACTTGACATGTAGCACCGGAAATATCAAGCATTTATATAACTGAGACAGTTCCCGCGAAGGGGGTCGAGTGTAAATGACGGGGGTAGCAGTAGGTCGCGGGGGTACCTATTCAAATGTGTTTTTACAGAAATTACACGGGTAACTAATTATGTAACTATTCCACATGTTTTTAACATAGGAAGCCTTCGTTTTTACACAATATTAGCTGATAGTTCAATACCGTTTGGACAGTAGTGACCGCTAGTGAATGTACATATTGGGAAATGGCGATTCGTTTTAATTATATAAATCAATTATGTAATGTGTATCAAGTTAATTACGACTGCTGTCGATATCCAATTAAGTATCATTATTTTACACCCGAAAATGCATTGGATAACTAAATAGCCACGTCTGATGAATAACTATTATTTTTTTCTCTTTTATACATTTAATACAGGTTTAAACCCATTTTCATGCAAAATTGTTACTTGTGTGTTACCCCCGCCATATACACCTAATATCTTTTCACATTGGTGTATATCGCGGGGGTAAATCGATTACCCCCGCCATATACACCGGCGGCGGGGGTAATCTATTCACACCTAATTGATGCACCCCGCTGAATTATTAAGTAAGGAAACTAATGGCTTTGATATCATAGAGCTCCTCGTGTGCGTTCTTGGCAAAATATGTTGCCTCTGCAAACATATTTGTTTCACATCTCTATGATTAAAGGTCACACTACAAACTACCGTATCACTTATTTCTTCAAAATGCTCTAAAAACAACAAAGGCGACCCTAATAAACGATTTCCGGTTCGTTTGTATTTTTCGTGATATTGAGATTTCTCATATCGCACATTATCTGACACCTATAGGTTAGAGGATACCAAATGGTGCGAAATCGCCCAGGGTGTATGCACAAATAGTCCGGTATAAAAAAATATTGCGAGTGTTTTGAGGTCACAGACACCGTTTGCTTGCAAATCTTGATCCATTACTACCCAGTTTCACTTGAGGAACATTTTGGGGTGCTTTTAACACCAGTTTTCAGCATATTTGTAGCATTTAAATGAAAACACTGAACCTATTGGTCACGTGATGTAAACAGAGTTTCCGTCGCCAAAAAATGTAAACAATAATGGAGGATATGACAAGGTTGGATTTTTCTTTCTTAGGAGTAAGTGAACCTATTGTTTAGTTCATGCAGAACCAGTACAGATTGGCTGCAGGTCATGTACAAGTGGGTCCCACAGCATCCATACGAATAGTGAAAGTAGGAGAGACTGGCCTTATTGGATGGCATCGGTTAAATTATATAGTAAACCTATTTGGAGGTGGCTAACCTATAAGGTGGGCCTAGGCCCTATGTGAGATATGTTTCTTTTTGTAGAATTTGAAGTTGGAAGTGTATGTTTCTTGTAGCTCTGGGAACAGAGTAATCGAGCGAACTCCGCGATGCAACACATTTGTTCTTTTCGTATCGCAGACGGACAGTTCAGTTATCGGCTTCAAAATCTTGTAAAACCTTGATTTCTCAGCTTTATTTGTCAAATATAATAACCCAGTGGTTGTAAAGTACCTGTAGGTGATGTGACAGTAATATACACCCAAAACAGTCATCATTGTGTGTTTATTTTTTCATTGATATTGGCTTTCTGATGGACAATTAAAAAGTGGCGCGACATCGCGACGCTGTTCCAAAATTTGCCAAAATTAGGAGTAAGTGTATTGTTTTCGCATATCGGTATAGTACCAATACACTAGTACTCAGAAAACATTGTTTTTCTTTTCCTCCTGTGGCATAAAGCATATTTCTTGACTGACCGTTCCAAGCCAGTACCCTTTTGCCTGCCGACCATTCCAGAGTGGCATACATGTTGGTATAGTTATTTATACGTTGGTTGCAATCGTCGGCGATGACTATCTGTGCGGAAGTCGGTTGTAATTCATGGTCAAACATGCTGACAAAATGCTGACATAATCTCCGACATTTCGTAAATTGATTCTGCAATGCTTTGCAGAATGTTACATCAGCATACTTGTGATTTGACAATTTCGAGGTAAAATGAATTGAAACTAGAGGATTGTTTTTCAGACAAAAAACATATGTCTCCCCCAATACCACCACTGCATGTTATCAGGAATTGGAAAAGTAGAATTTAAGGCAGCAACAGCATATATGTAGCTACCTTGTATTTTCTGCATACTTTTGAAGACACGCGCGACACAAGTTGAATATCCCCACTTTTCACTAAGTCAAGGGCCATAACTCCGTGAATACTGGATGAATCCGCATCTAAAACACCAGGTGCGCAACTTCACACGATGACCAGTATTCCTGTAAAGTTTCGCGACTGTAACTGAAATACTTTTGGTGATACGCGCGACACAAGTTGAAAATCCCCAATTTTCGCTAAGTCAAGGGCCATAACTCCGTAAATACAGGATGAATCTGCATCTAAAACCCCAGGTGCGTAACTTCACACAATGACCAGTATTCCTGTAAAGCTTCGCGACTCTAACTGAAATACTTTTGGAGATACGCGCGACACAAGTTGAAAATCCCCACTTTTCACTAAGTCAAGGGCCATAACTCCGTGAATACTGGATGAATCCGCATCTAAAACCCCAGGTGCGCAACTTCACACGATGACCAGTATTCTTGTAAAGTTTCACGACTCTAACTGAAATACTTTTGGAGATACGCGCGACACAAGTTGAAAATCCCCACTTTTCGCTAAGTCAAGGGCCATAACTCCGTAAATACAGGATGAATCTGCATCTAAAACCCCAGGTGCGCAACTTCACATAATGACAAGTATTCCTGTAAAGTTTCACGACTGTAACTCAAAAACATTTGGAGATATGCATGACACAAATTTTGTGACGGACAGACGGACGGACGGACGGACGTTCTAACATTTCGGGTTTATGAGCTATTTGTTCTTTAAAAGATCAAAGGAATAGCTCCTAAATTTCAATAGAATTAGGAGCTTACGGAATGAATCAAAGGAATCTATTGTCTTAGGCTCCGCCCCTTAACTCTTAACTCCAGGATGTTAGCCCGGACAGACGGACGGACGGACAGACGGACAGACGGACAAACAAGCCAAAACCAATATGTCTCCCCATTCATGGGGGAGACATAATAATCAGTGTAATGCGTAAATGTTCAAGTGGATGCCGTCGGAGGTCATTAATAGTTCGGCATAGCAAACAACTTATCCGATGATTTGACAGCAGGCAAATAGAGAAACGGATCTTGGGACAGGTGTATTCTGAATTAAATGAAGCCACACCTATTCTATGCTGATTGCTTGAATCCATTTTGTTTATCTGTCCTATATGTCCGGATGTCAATAATAATGCGAGAGAGAGAGACAGAGAGACAGAGAGATGCGGCCGCTGTAACCGCAGCGCGTCTGCAGCTTGCGCCTCGCCGACTCGATGAGAGAGAGAGAGAGAGAGAGAGAGAGAGAGAGAGAGAGAGAGAGAGAGAGCAGCACCGCCGCGGAAAGACGGAGATTGCGTCTCGCTGACTTGATGAGAGAGAGAGCGGCCGCTGCGACTCCTGCTCGCGATTTGCCCACTGGATGAGAGAGAGACCGAGCGAGATTGCCGCAGCGGCCGCAGCGTCACCTGCTCGCGTCGTGCCGACTGGATTAGAGAGAGCGACAGAGAGAGGCGGCCACAGCCGCCACTGTACGTCTCCTGCTCGCCACGTTTTCCCATGAGCTGGGTGTGTCTACCCGTAAATAATAATATGCTTATTAATGTCTATTGGTTTCACATCATATGTCCGTTCATAATAGAAAACAGGGCGGTAGAGGACCATTAGAGCAACGCATATATGAAATATGAAGTTGATCCGTGAATGGAAAGAAAAATTATAAGATATTTACCTGAGCATTAAAGTTTTTGAAGCACCAAGTATGTGACCTTGACCCTGGATTTGGTACAGGGCGGTAGAGGACCATTAGAGCAATGCGTATATGAAATATGAAGATGATCCATGAAAGAAAACAGAAATTATAAGATATTTACCCGAGCGTTAAAGTTTTTGAAGCACTAAGTATGTGACCTTGACCCTGGGCTTGGCGGGGGCAGGACGAACGTGGATTTGGCACAGGGCGGTAGACGACCATTAGAGCAACGCGTATATGAAATATGAAGTTGATCCGTGAATGGAAATAAAAATTATAAGATATTTACCTGAGCGTTAAAGGTTTTTGAAGCACCAAGTATGTGACCTTGACCCTGGGATTGGTGGGGCAGGACGAACGTGGATTTGGCACAGGGCGGTAGAGGACCATTAGAGCAATGCGTATATGAAATATGAAGATGATCCATGATCCATGAAAGAAAACAGAAAGTATAAGATATTTTACCCAAGCGTTAATGTTTTTGAAGCACTAAGTATGTGACCTTGACCCTGGGCTTGACGGGGCAGAACGAACGTGGATTTGGCACAGGGCGGTAGAGGACCATTAGAGCAATGCGTATATCGTGTTCGAGTTATGCTCTGGATACAAAATCAGAGCACGAAACAACAAAGGGAGATAAGTAAACAAGAATTCCGCGGAATCAGATGCCTCGCCTTGTCCCGCCTTGACCTCGAGCCTGGGCCCGAAAGCAATTTTCACTGGCCCGAACATATTATACAATTATTGACTAGTGAACCATAGAATATCAGATTATATTCTATGGCTCACTAGTCAATAATTGTTTTATTATATGATAATAGTCTGTATATAGCACTTACGACCTTATGCTACTAGACAAAAATTGAAAAAGAATTTGAAAAAAAAAATGGAAAAAAAAGTTTAAAAATTAAAAATAAATAATGCTTGCTACTGGAGCCCAGAATTTTTTTTTTTTTAATAGTCCTATATTTATCTACATATATCTGCACAGGTCCACATAATGCCACAATATTTTCAACACAGTTTACGGAAATGTAATATATCATTTACCTGTATAAATTTTACCTGTAAGTGGTCAGTGGTCAGTTGCACATGCTAGCACATGCACAGGTGAATAGTCTGTATATAGCACTTACGACCTTCTGCTACTGGACAAAAATTGAAAAAGAATTTGAAAAAAAAAATGAAAAAAAAAAAATGGAAAAAAAAGTTTAAAAATAATAATGCTTGCTACTGGAGCCCAGATTTTTTTTCCAGTCAAATTGAAAAATAATTTGAAAAAAAAAATGAAAAAAAATAATGAAAAAAAAAAAAAAAAAAATGACAAAAAAAGGTTTAAAAATAATAATGCTTGCTATTGGAGACCAGATTTTTTTTTAATAGTCCTATATTTATCTACATATATCTGCAGAGGTCCACATAATGCCACAATATTTTCAACACAGTACCCAATGTAGTGATTTACCTGTATAAATTACCTGGTCAGCAGTGGTCAAGCAGTGGTCAAGCAGTGGACATCTGCACATGCTAGCCCATGCTTAGCACATGGTTCTCCCAGTTCTCTACAGGTAAGGTGTACAGAGCACACGAGAAAAGGTATACAGAGCAGACGAGAAAACAGGTCTTCATGCATTATTGTCCAGTTTGTAGAGTGCGCAAAACAAAAAAGGGAGATAACTGAAAAATTAGCTACGCAAGAGTTGTCATTCTTGTGCGCGACACACCTCCGGGTCGTGGTCTATGCATGTGTGAAGTTTCATGAAAATATTCCAAAGGGTGGTCGAGTTATGCTCCGGACAGGAAATCAGTGAGCGAAAACAAAAAAGGGAGATAACTCAAAAATTAGCTATGCAAGAGTTGTCATTCTTGTGCACGACACCTTCGGTTCGTGGTCTAATTGAATGTGTTAAGTTTCATAAAAATATTCCAAAGGTGGTCGAGTTATGGTCAATCAGTGCGCGAAACAAAAAAGGGAGATAACTCAAAAATTAGCTATGCAAGAGTTGTCATTCTTGTGCGCGACACACCTTCGGGTCGTGGTCTATGCATGTGTGAAGTTTCATGAAAATATTCGAAAGGGTGGTGGAGTTATGCTCCGGACACGAAATCAGTGCGAGAAACAAAAAAGGGAGATAACTAAAAAATTAGCTATGCAAGAGTTGTCATTCTTATGCGCGACACACCTTCAGGTCGTGGTCTATGCATGTGTGAAGTTTCATGAAAATATTCCAAAGGGTGTTCGAGTTATGCTCCGGACAAGAAGTGTCTGCGGCGGACGCGGACGCGAACGCGGACGCGGCGCGCTGTCAAATCCATAGTATCCCCCGACGGAGTCCGGGGGATACAATAACACACACCTGATAAAGTTAGCACCGAATGAGGTTAGCACCGAATGAAGCTGCGCGTCTCATGCTTGAGTCTCGCCGACTGGATGAGAGAGATGGAGACAGTGAGAGGCGGTCACAGCGGGAGTACATGAAGTGTTATTTTTCCGACACATACTATACTGGAGTATGTGAAGTATCCAGAGTCCCTCATATGTTGATTGCGGGCACGTATCACTGCAAATATACCTGCATATTGCAAGCTACATGTACAGTCTGCCACGGATAATGCGGGTGTTACGTTTCCGATATAAACTATACAGGAGTATATGAAGTCTTCTGTGTTTCCCCCATGATGGTTGTATCGGCACAGTCTGTCTGATCTAGATCTACACACTACACTGTTCGCCAGTCATCAATAAAACGCCCGCCATGTTTCAATATCAATATTGCTTCAAACTATCAATATTCATCGGTATCAGGCTACATGAGTGTGATACATTGTACTTGATCAAGAGTAACACTGATCACAACTCCCATAACGTCAGACACACCGGCTATATAGACCCGCTTCTAACTACGTTTTCCTACATATCTCCGTAACTACTGGAGCAAGTGAAGGTGTCCGTGGAAGAAGGGGGCTGCATGTACCTCCCTCGTGGATGACTGTCTGTTTCACAAAACCTGTCCGAGCTACACAGATCAATAAACAATTGAAAAACATGCTTCTTAATCGGCAGTTTATGGATTGTCGGGTTACAGGGGTTCTGGTGTACTATAAGATGTGTTTCAGTGCTTTGTAATCATGAACATACATTACCAAAATGGATACGTAACTGGGACACTTCGAATTAAAGCACACTGAGGTTTCATGAGCATCAGACTGCACTATTCGTTTCCAACACGTTCAGCACTGCGACATACGTAACATTGAGTAGAGGAATGGGGCCTATGACATGTGTGACTCCTTGTCTGGTGGCAAGATCAGGATTTATACTGATGTCGTGTCCTGCGTAACACAACATTGCGGGCCACAACGAATGATGTTACATTGCATTACAATGTAGTTGTGTAACTCGCTGTGCTTACATTCTTACTTCTATCAAACATATTTGTGTCTTTGACTGGACTAATAGGGCTTATGGGATTTGTGACCTAATAAAGGGGGCCGAATAAACATCATCTATATTCGCTACTAACCGTATATACATCACAAAGTAGCATAATAAACTGGCACTTTTGTTTTGGTGCTCAGTTTGCATATAATTACAATGTAACCGGGTACCAGCCGTACTAGCTTTATTTTCTTAACTTTGACCTCTCGTCATGTGACCAGTGGGTTCAAAATAGCAACGGAAAAAGTGTCTCACTTCACCTCAATAGTGTTAGAATAATTTTAGAATTACTGGACCGATTTTCACAAACTAACTATTGTTTTCTTAGACCATTTCCAAGCTATCTAGCCGGGTTTCGGAGTGAATTTCTAAAAAAAGTTGTTTTTCGACCAGCTTCTCGAGCTCCTCCACCTTGTCAAAACTGTCCCAATTCAAATCGATTTTTCGCAAAAATTTCAGAATTACCGGACCGATTTGAACAAACTAGCTCTTGTTTTCTTATTTGATCATTTCCAAGGTAGCTAGCATGGTTTTGGGGCGAATTTCTAAAATAAAATGTTTTCCGTTCTGCTCATTGTCCTCCTCATCCAAGACGGCCGTAATGACGTTAGTCAGACAACTTGACGTTACGTCATAAATCAACGTAAGCGTAAGCGTAAGCGTAAAATGGGTTGCGGTATAAAGTAAATACATGGTTAGTGCCTTAGAATATAAAATATATTCGGTCCCCCCCCCCGACAACTTTATTGGGGCTCGCTAAAGCTCGCCCCAATAAAGCTGTCTAAGGCTCAACAGAATATATTTTATATTCTAAGGCACTAACCATGTTACATGTATTTACTATATATATTCCTTGTTATTCGTGGATGTTTCATTGGTGGAGATGCGAGCATTGCATATCCTGATCAGACTGTGCGGACCACATTTACCAAGTGACTGGACCACATTACCGAATGACGGGACCACATTACCAAATGACGGGTCGACATTACCAAGTGACGGGACCACATTACCAAATGGCGAAACCACATTACCAAATGACTTGATCGCATTACCAAATGGCGGGACCACATTACCAAGTGACGGGACCACATTACCAAGTGACGGGACCACATTACCAAGTCATTACCAAGTGACGGGACCAAAATACCAAATGACGGGACCACAATACCAAATGGCGAGACCACATTACCAAATGACTTGATCACATTACCAAATGGCGGGACAACACTACCAAATGGCGGGACCACATTACCAAATGGCGGGACCACATTACCAAATGGCGGGACCACATTACCAAATGACGGGACCACATTACCAACTGATGTAAGCCTACATAAGACAGTCATGGCGTTCCATATTAGGGGATATAAACACAATAGTTTTACGTTGGATGGGCGTATCCATTATGAATTTAAGGACAGTGTAAATATTCCGTAATTTTCAATATGATCTATACAAATGTCTAAAAGCCATTAGCTGATATAATGAAGAAATAAAATACTAAAACAATTGTCTTGTACAGAAGGTCGTCCGTACATCATTTGCGGAACAAAACCTAATATTATGTTATTTTGAATAAATGTTATTTTACTTATACGTATCTTTCAAAATGACTCTGGAAATCATCCAGATTGTTCTACACCCGTTCCTATGTAACTCGTATTAGATAGAAGATCGTATATGAATTATTTAATAATGCTTACACTTTTCTTAAGGTCATACAGGAAATACACATTCAACGTATTGCGTTTATATCCCAGTACATTACATTACATGGTATCTACACATTTATTACATTGACTGTAGTATGATTTTAATACACCATGTTATTTTACACTACGAATACAAATGTTATGCAACAAATATAGCTTATAGAACCTTCATTTTGATCTTCGGCATTACTCCAAGATTAATTTATTCAAGATTATTGTAAATCTGACACATACAAGATCGCATACAAGTGTTATCATAAGATTACAACTGTTGGGCTGAATACAGTCAGTCCTGAAATTAGAATAACCTGACATCGTGCCAGGTCCATACCACACCAAAGTCACTTGGCCTCTTCCCCAAAACGAAATAGGATTACGAATAATCGTAATACACAAGGCGTATATTAACCAGATTCAACTGTCACATACCAGAATGCCAACGACGTACGTGAGGGCCAAAGCAGATCCCCGGTCGGGATTCCGGTATGGATGAAAAGGATGAACACCGATCGTTAAATTACCCATCGCATGCTCCCACTAGCCACCCACGTATACATATAAAGTAAATGCGCAGATAGTGCATGTAAGATAGTGGATGGAAGAGTTACATAACTGTACATTTATGTTCAATGTCAGTAAATGTAATCGTACGACGAATTATAATCTACTCTAATCTTGTCAATATTTGTCAATTTCTTTATTTCAAAATACTTGACTATTGTGTTTGAAATCAAGAAGCTTGATCGGCTGAGCCTGAGCCGTGTTGCAGCTCAGGCTCAGATAATCAAATTGCTTGATTGCGAGTTGACTTTGTCAATAGATTTTCAGAAACGTTTATACATGTAACTTGACAAGATTACCGCAGGTGGTTGCGCATTGTAGCAAAATGTTGACTTATTAGTAGAATATTTGCAATATAATCGAACATATGCCGCACGCAGTGTATGGCAACTTGAATGTTTGTATAGAAGACATACTCCGAAGCTGAAGAAAACACAAATGTTACACATTATCTGACTATGACAGCAGAAATTGGGACTTATTGCATAGTCGGGTCTCATTATGATAGAGATATATTGCAGAGCTCGACCGGGATTCCCCTGCGCCAGTGCAACCCAACTGGGGTATAGAATATACAAATCCTCGCAGCAATAACATGTCAACATGATAGTTCAACTTGAAACAACAATATAAGCAGATACAGTGTCACAGCTGCAGTTCTAACACTCGGTTTGGTTAACGTTAGGCCAGAACATATGAAGGGTTTCCTTCCGTCTAGCACATGCGATGTAACTATAATTCGCACAGGCACTTTGTGGTATGAACGACAAAACGCTCTTACATCATACCCATTTTACTCTGATATTAAATACCTAGAAGGTAGGAAACTCGCCCTATTTTCAACCAACGGAAATGGTACTAGGGTACATTGGACCCGGCTCGCTCGCTAATTCAGTAATTGTAAAGCGCGAAAAGACTGGGACGCGTTACAATTACTTAATTGGTGAGCCGGGCCCAATGTAAATAATCCACTTCCGTTGGTTGAAAAGATGACGAGTGTCGTACCTTGTAGATATTTAATATGGAAGTGAAATTGGGCATGATGTAAATAGGTATATGTCGTTCATACAACAAAATGCCTGTGATAATTCGTTGGGCAATGCATTCATAATATTTGTAATTAGAACTAGTGTATATATCCAAAAGTGGCAAACCAGCTATCTATTGAACATTTTGATGTCTTCAATATTCGCCATATAGTCAATGAACCTTCTGTATGTTTTAGCACATGATGCAGTCTCCCACATGTGTCTGATTATGGAATATGCAAACGGCTCATAAGCTGGGTCCCGTTTCACTAAACTTTGTACGATAAAAATGTTCGTACGAATATTAATTTGCTTTTCACAGTAACGTGGCTGCTTAATGCTAATTTTTCCGCATACATGTACACATTATTATACATGTATGTGAACACATCCATTAAAATATTACCAACATCGCCTATCAGTGCAAACGTTTTCTAATTTCCAATTCAGAACTTACGAACTTCTTAGTCGTACGAAACGGGTCCCTGTACCGATCGTAGATGCAAGAAATCCTGGCAGAATCCTAATTTTGCCCGTCTATGTCAGTTTGTTTGTTTGTTTATTGGTGTTTAACGGCCTATCAACAGCTAAGGTCATGTAAGGCCGAGCAAACAGGTTCGATCCCGTTTTAACCTGCTGCATTGGGGGGGAAATCCCAAAATCATAACGGAATATTTACATCGAGATACAACATATTCAGCCCTGAAATTAGAATAACCTGACCTGGTGCCAGGTCCATACCGCACCAAAGTCACTTGGCCCCTTCCCCTATTTAAAAGTAATACCGGTAGGATTATTCTTCACATACAAAATGCCAAAAAAGTATGTGAGGGCCAAACCAGGTCTCCAGTCGGGATTCCGGTAAGGATGAACCCCGATCGTTAAATTACCCATCGCATGCTCCCACCTACCACCCACCCGTCTATGTCAGATAATATGTGTGAAACAACTGCAGTTACACTAGGTTTGATTCAATTTGAACCTGAATTGGTAGATTTCCGATCATTCTGACGTATGTGATGTAGTTACAATCGGTTCGCGATCTCGCAAAAACCCGACTTATTGTTTTACCGTTGCGGTCCGTGTAGAGCCATACCAGTCTGCGCGTCGCGCAGTCTGGCCAGGGTCTACACTGACCACCATGCATAGAGCGAACCATTATGCGTGTCTCAGCGAATACTACGGATTACTTAAACACGGAATACAGCACATGCCGAGTGATACCAGTATTGGTCCGAAGTGAAGCAGGCCCGATTGTGTCGGACCTGGGAGCGATTGGTTTGTCTTGGTTGCGCTATTCAATTATCAGGATACATCAGGGGAGCTCAGTGACAGATTTAATTTCCTAAACCAAAGACGAAACAGATATTCACCCGATCGTGAGAATGTATACAGGGTCTGGGAAAACAGGAGCATTGCTACCGTGCCCAATGTATATACCGCCAGTATCTATAGACAGAGGGTGGGGTCACGTGGTTTCCGAACGGCGTGACATCATGATTTGTAGATAAGTTTACAGTATATTTCCTGTTGTATATTTCTAACGGAATGACGAATTTTTATGAAATACAGCGCAGCAAATGTGCTACAGATTGCTGTTTATTGTTTAATGCGCTTTAATCTCCTAAGTCTGTGTTTTGACGAAGAATTTGTTACCGTCAATGTAATTAAACAAAAATAGAGCACATGAATGTAAGAAATAAACGGTACTCGATTCTTCGTAGAAATCATAGAAGTTATCGTAAAATACACAGGGAAAATATTGTTTTAGCAGTAAGATCAATATTTGAAGGAATTTCGTAACTACGGAATTGTCAACAATACACGTATGCAATGTTTCTCAATAAAATGACGGACAGGCAGTGTGTGATGATACTGCGATGCCCAACTTTTAGCTACACTGGTTACAAGCATATACTGGGCCACCGGTTCAAAAAGAGACCTTATGATAGTTGTGATAAGCATAGTCCCAGATCAGTCTGCGCATCCGCAACAGTCCAAAATATAATAGGTAGGGTCGTTATTTATTATTATTATTAGTATTATTATTGTTTAGTACTACAAAAGACAGACACGTGTACGTGTCAGTATGGCATACTTCTTGCTTGATTTGAGGGATATAACAAATAGTAAACCAGTTTGCACATGGTTTCATGGCGAAAGTGACCGACATTGGGACTTTTTTTGTATTTTTGTTAAAAACGCGTAACATAGGTAGGGTCGGCAGCATATCGCTGGTAACCCGAATTCTCTGTAACTTACAAGTCGCCCTGCGTTACAGACAGATAATTCGGGTTAATCGCTGTGTAAGCTTGGGTTCCACGCACCACATGCAGGCGCGGATCCAGGATTTCGGGAATGAGGTCGGAACTTATTAATTGAAATAGTTTTTCTACATGTATATTTTTGAACGAGCAACGCTCGTTCGTCGACCGAGCGGAGCTCGTGAGACTGGTAGGGGTCAGGGGACATGCCCCCCATGGGGGGCCTATCATAAGTCTACAGTGTAGCTGTGAAAAAGGATCTGGTTCTGCAATTGTTGTAACTGGCGTAATAGGCCAGGCAAAACTATAATTGGCGGGCAGCCATTTTGGTCGCCATTTTGAGCGCCATCTTGACAAAATATATGTCAGAAATATATGATCTATACGATATTCGACATTTTGAGCTCCATCTTGACAAAAAAATATGTAAAAAATCTACGATCTATACTACATCCTTAAATCTAGTATTTTAGATTGTTTAGTAAATTAACAAGATTGCTTGTTTTTCTTAATATATAACCATAAAAAAGCACTATTTCGGCCGCCATTTTAGGCGTCCATCTTAGAAGCACCAGTTAGAAAATCGGAGACTTTTTTTATAGTGTTCAGTGTATTTTTCTAGAACTTTTGGTGAAAAAAATAGAAAATTAAATTTCCTTATTTTGTACAAAAAATAATTTATAATTATTGGACTATAAAGAGCACATTGTCAGTCAATGACACTTCTTGAACCATTGGCGCGTCATCTGTACGTCCATGGCTCCTGGAGCCAACATTACAATCAGTTTGTAAATATTTGTAGAGCTTCGTGTAAATTGCCCGAATCGATTTCCCAATCAAGTCTGCTAATCGAATACATGTGGGCCCCGGATGAACAAAAAGGCACCAATAAACGACGTATGCGACCAGCGTAGCCCCAGATCAGTCTGCGCGTCCGCCCAGCCTGATCTGGGACTACACTGTTTACCATTCATTTGCGAAAACAGGCTACCTGCCATGAGCAAATAGACTATGTGCTTATACATCTGAGCGACAATGTAAGAGGACCAACACCTCCAATAGATATAAATTTCGTGATGTACATTTCTTCGGCCGGCAGTCCATGTAACGTCGCCATTGTCCTCATGATTGGCTAAATCGTCGCCCTAGATATAGCGTCATTCAATGACTTTGATAGAACTTCAAGATTCAAGTTTGATAGTATCCACTACACATGGGGGAAATCGAAGTGTCAGCAGTTGTAACGCAACTATTACAGTGACTATCCGCAGATCTTTGTTCATTTTTAAAACAAAAGTGTTCAGATACGTGTACCATTACATCTTCGAAGCGTTAGTGAGTCATATGGTGATCATCGCATATTTTTTATTTAAGTTTGTTTTGTTTGTTTATTGGTGTTTAACGGCCTATCAACAGCTAAGGTCATGTAAGACCGGGTCGAACCCATTTTAACCTGAAGTATTGGCGGGGGGGGGGGGATCCCAAAATCAGAACGGAATATTTACATCGAGAAAATAGATATTCAGCCCTGACATTAGAATAACCTTACCTGGTTTCAGTTCCCTACCACATCAAAGTCACTTGACCCCTTCCCCTAAAATAGGATTAAGAATAATCGTAATACTCACATACGGTGTATAACCAGATTCAACTGTCACATACAAAATGTCAAAGACGTATGTGAGGGCCAAACAAGGTCTCCAGTCGGAATTTCGGTAAGGATGAACCCCGATCATTAAATTACCCATCACATGCTCCCACCTGCCACCCACGTTTATTTAAGAGCATTTAATCTGAGTTTAATTAGTGTAATCACGTTGTTGTTGTTTTTTGCATACATGACGAGTGTAATAAATACAAGATACATGTACAAGATAATACAGAAATATAACGTCATCACAAGGTAGTTTTTTGTTTCAATTGAACAAAGCAAGATGGGTTTTAATTATACTCACATTTGTTTGAAGAAAACAACTGGTATATTGTTTTCGTCACGAATGTCCGTCCGTCTGTCCGATCGCACGGGAATGCACTTGTTTGGTACCGAGAACAATAGGTAACTGTAAATTCCATTCATTCCGTTGCTTGTTGGGTACTTGGAACAATAGAAAATATCCTTATTTTGTACTTAGAATACAATATAAATAAAAAAAACAAGTGCCCTCTCGTACGAATGTCCGCTTGTACATCCGTCCGTCAAGACTTGACATTTGATATGTAGCTTCCTTATACTGTGCAAGTGTGCACAGTGAATAGTTTTAGTTGACCCTGGGTCATGGATTATCTCCACCTTTTGGACTTTGAAATTTGGAAAAGTGGGTATATTGTGATGGTGCGCAATCGACCTCCCTCTAGTTTAATTTGCTACCATCATATACGTGTACGATACCCAAACTTGATGTAAATTCTAACTTAATAAAATGTGTGAAAGTGCTTTAAATGGTAGTAAATCATGTGGTATTATTAATTTCCGCACCGCATACTTCTGCTTCGACAGAATCTAATTTTATACCATCATTCACGATCATTATCACGTCTGGTGAGGACTATTTGCTCACCAGTCATGACCTTACTCGATTATTTAGCTCCCTGTTGACACAGTCGGGGTTTCCAGCATCGGCGGCTCAAAAACGCTCAACTCTGTTTGCCGTCCTTGAATACTTTAAACATTTCATCATGCGTTTGCACATCGTGTTTGTGTTTCCTTGGCCAATATTCGTATTTGTGGCTGTGATTGGAGAAATGGGGCTTATGGGATTTGCGACCAGTGTAGATCCAGATCAGCCTGTGCACAATGAAACACCCGTCGTGCTTCTAACAATGACTATATATTCATATCACGCTACAGGAGTGTGCTATTTGATCTGTAGCTACACTGGTCATAAATTCCATATGTGCCATTTATCCTGTCACAGCCACGGTGTTTTATAGGTTGTGGCGTGGCTTCCATTGGACTAATATTACATTGCTTAATACATATTATCCCTTTCAACCTGTGATATGTTACTGTAAGAATGAATCCAATCGCCACAAAATAATTTTCAGAATAATCCATTTATAACAAGAGTGGTGAAAGTCACAATATATACCCGTCGAGGCATGGCAAACCATCAAGGGGAGATAACTCACTGAAACCAATAGGGTTATTCCTCTTGCAATGACAAAAATGTGTAACAATATGTTGATCCGTCAAGTAGAACTCTACTGTCTGTTCCACGAAATGCTGCCCAAGATTTAAGCTGCTTATTTTTTTATATTAAACAATGTAAAACTATTTTTTAGAAATGAGCCTACTTTTTATTTCAAGAAAATCAGTCTAATAACAAAGTTTCGAATAAACAGGCATGGATGGGCTTTTGCCTTATAAATTCATTTAACCGAATTTTAGTTGTTGACAATAAAACGAGAAACTACTATTGCAATAATCACTTCCGGTAAACAACAACAACAACTATCATTGCGAACTGAACACGAATTCTTAAGAAATTTGTGTATTAACATCATTTCCTGGCATATTTCCTGGCATATAACTTAAACAATTTGCATTAAAATATATCAATTAATCATTTAATCTTCATATATTTAGCGAATATCATTCATCCATAAGGTTCCAAGTCGATCTGATACTACTGCTAATACGTCCTAATGTATCGTAAATTGTGAATGCTAACGAACTTGATTTGATTAACCTGGTGACCTTCACCAACCAATCAGTGTTTAGTAAACCAAGTTGTCCGCCGGAAATTCGTCCGGCAAAGAAACTGGCTCACAGGAAGTGACTGTATACTTACGCCGGAAATGACATATATATGGTGTTCCCAAGTCATATTAGAGAAGGTAGATTTACACCGGTGTAGATGTGTGAGGATATCTTCAAATAATTGTGCGTGGTAGGAAGAACAGCGTGCCAAGATACGAAAGCTGTAGCTGATGATGATGACATCATGTTGTATTTTGACCAAATTCTCTGCATTTTCTTCTGCAATTCTTGTACGAACACCGAGAAATGGAGGCTAGATTCCTTTATTTTGCAACCTGGTAAGATTTGCTCTCATAAAGACAAGGTTAATGTCTGTTTTATGATGAAATCCAGCAAGCAGTTCGATGCTAGAAAAATGTTGAAAATCTGATCGCACGTGACATTTTAACATTACAATCTTGCATTCAATTCTTGATTTAGGGCTAGGATAAGGATACAGAAGGCGCAAAGTAAAGATGTGCACAGAGGCATATACATAACCATACATACACAGAGGCATATACATAACCATACATCCTTGTGGCCGCCAAGATAAATCATCCGACAATTTTAACTAGATGGCCGCGGCCTGCATGTCGCGCCTTGTGACGAGGCATGGACAGTAAAAAAAGAGATATAGTATAACGAAAAACTTTAACGAAAAACTTTAACCGGACACACGTACGTACGTATGTACACCAAAGTGCCGACTATATCGCGCTTTCCGCAAGCGGGCGCGAAAAAAACTTTAACCAAAAACTTCAAAGTAATTTGACCTTGACATTGGGCACAAGGGCCGCACGGGAGGGGGGTATAATGAAAACATAGATGATGATAAACACCCATGTGAAGTTTTAAGGTAATGGGCAAAGCAGTTGCAGAGATATATTATAACGAAAAACTTTAACCAAAAAACTTAACCAAAAAACTTAACCAAAATCTTTAACCGGACACACGTACGTACGTACGTACGCCAAAGTGGCGACTATATAGCGCTTTCCGCAAGCGGGCGCGACAAAAACTTTAAAGTAATTTGACCTTGACATTAGGCACAGGGGCCGCATGGGTGGGGGGGTAGAATGAAAATATGGATGACGATAAACAGGTATGTGAAGGTTCACGGTAATGGGCAAAGTAGGTGCATAGATATAGTACATAAACAAACTTTAACCAAAAACTTTAACCAAAAACTTCAAAGTAATTTGTCCTTGACATTGGGCACAGGGGCCGCACGGGTGGGGGTAGAATGAAAATATGGATGATGATAAACACCCATGCGAAGTTTCAAGGTAATGGGCAAAGCAGTTGCAGAGATATAGTATAACAAAAAACTTTAGCCGAACAACTTAACCAAAAAACTTAACCAAAAACTTCAAAGTAATTTGACCTTGACATTGGGTACAGGGGCCGCACGAGAGGGGGGTAGAATGAAAATATAGATGGTGATAAACACCCATGTGAAGTTTCAAGGTAATGGGCAAAGCAGTTGCAGAGATATAGTATAACGAAAAACTTTAACCAAAAATCATAGCCAAAAACTTCAAAGTAATTTGACCTTGACATTGGGCGCAGGGGCCGCACGGTAGGGTAGAATGAAAATATAGATGATGATGATAAACACCCATGGGAAGTTTCAAGGAAATGGGCAAAGCAGTTGCAGAGATATAGTATAACGAAATACTTTAACCAAAAAAATTAACCAAAAACTTCAAAGTAATTTGACCTTGACATTGGGCACAGGGGCCGCACGGGAGGGGGGTAGAATGAAAATACAGATGATGATAAACACCCATGTGAAGTTTCAAGGTAATGGGCAAAGCAGTTGCAGAGATATAGTATAACGAAAAACTTTAACCAAAAAACTTAACCAAAAGACTTAACCAAAAACTTTAACCAAAAAACTTAAAAAAAAAAAAAAAAACCAAAAAAAAAAAAAAAAAAAAAAAAAAAAAAAAAAAAAAAAAAAAAAAAAAAAAAAACTTAACCAAAAAACTTAACCAAAAAACTTAACCAAAAACTTTAACCGGACACACGTACGTACGTACGTACGTACGTACGTACGCCAAAGTGCCGACTATATCGCGCTTTCCGCAAGCGGGCGCGACAAAAATGAAGTGGGTTTTCCCAAGATTAACATGTATACATACCAAAGTTTGCTACGATTCATCAAGTAGAACTTGAGTTATTGCGTGGACAAGCAAACAGAGTGCGAACATTAAACATGGCCGCCAATGGGAGATAACTCATCATACAATCAATAGGGTTCTTCATATCGCTGCGATAAACATGTACACTGAATGTGGCTATGATCCATCAGTCAGTTTCACCTGTTCTGCCATTTGACAAAAAACTCAAAATGTGAAGTAGATATGATATAATGTAGCTAATCACATACAGAAAAGCCAGGAGAACGGACTCCTATCAATTATATTACACAAAACTGCAAAATATGTTAGTTTTTTGACAAGTTTATGTCTGTGTTTTTAACAACATGAACCACAATTATAAATAGCTTCATACACAGAAAATCTCACAGTGTATCGCTTTTACATGGCAAACCACACAACACATACCATATATACCCACTACTGTAATATGCTATTAGCTATCAAATCCAGTGACATGTAAGCAGTTACCTGAGTGTATTGTCCCTGGTGTCTACTCACCTACTGGTGATCGAATCAAAAATCGAGATAAACTTTGCGCATCTACTCATACCAAGGAAGTTCCATACCAAATGTCTGGTCTGTAGTTTCAGGTTTAAAGCTTTCAGGGTGTACAAGTTTTACGAGTTACAAGAAAAATTGGAAAATTCTAAGTCGAAAAGGAGGAAATAATCCATTACCCTGTGGTCGAATAAAAAATCGAAATAAACTTTGCGCATCTACTCATCATAGGGAAGCTACATACAAAGTTGCCGGTATGTAGCTAGTACGGTTTAAAAGTTTAACGAGTTATCAGGTTGGTGCCAGACGCCGCACGGGACGGACGGACAATGGTAATAACACTAGAAAAGTCCTTTCTAGAATAGGGTCTGGCGGAATAGACGTTGTAATTAAGGACCCGTGTGACCCCTGATCATCATATCATTATGAGTCAAACATAATTACTCCCTACACGTGATGGAATGTACTATTGGTTGCAGTCTGATAGAATTTTGCAAATGTAATAACAGTTTCATCTTAAATACACTGTCTATGAATTTGCCGCCGGTCTGATTTATTTTCATTTATTATTGAAAGCTTAAGTTTTTCAAAATGTTCGCATAACCGTACTGTGTATATTCCTGCATACTACTTTCGTTATACACGGAACTGATGCACGCGCGACAGCATGCATTTTTATTTCGAAATGGAACGTAGTTTTTAAAGTTAAAGTGCCAATTTCAAAGCTATTTGTGCTACATACCAGTCACATATAATTCCAAGGTATCTAGTCAGTTTCGTAGCAAAATTCCAAAATGTTTCGTTTTGCGACCCTCCCGTAGCTGCACCAGCTCATTTTGTCCCGTGTTAAATACCCATAGAGAAATTATATTTTTCGCAATGAAATCAATATTTGATGGAATTTCATGAAATAATATTTGTGGGAAGGGTGACTTTTTTTGTTATATTTATTGATGAAAAAATAGTCACAGTTAAATATGTTTTTAGATTTAATGAGTTTAATAGCCAAATGTTCGTCGGCAGAAAAATGTGGAACAGACAGTAGGATGTCATCATAGACGGGTGCTGTTGTCCCATGATCCGGAAGACTTACCCTTATTGCACCAGAATTGGTCCAGCAGATGGTGAGATATGCAAACAGTAGCTTGGAGCGAGCGGAAATATAACGTTCGACAATGTCCAGCCGTGGATAAATGTGTGCTGTGGAACGAGGGAACTGTTGAACCACAAGGCCGTAGGCCGCGGGTTCAAACAGTTCCAGAGTGTCACGGCAAACGTTTACCCACCGCTGGACATGGTCGAATGTTATTGTTACATTTCCGTCGGAAATATGCAATTTGAGCATTTATGCAGTAATTTCGGTACTTTACACCGCTTCCATTCAAACGGCTGATTTACACATACATATTGTGGGGCCGCAGTACATGTCGCGTGATGCCGGTGCCCCATCATCCGCATAAATTTCAAAATTTCAGTGCGACCATTGTGAACTGGTCTGGTGACGTAATGGCGCGTTCTAGTAACGTCATGAGACACATGCATTACGTATAGTCTCAACCATCGTGGCTTGTTTTATAATACAGCACGCCACAATAGGGCGTTGAACGAGTGGGTGGGCGTAAAACATTAATTTAATCTTTAATAGTAACCCATCGGGAATCAGCAGTTCATGAAACCTGCCAAGTATAATATGCAGTTGTCATGGCAGCGGTGTGGCAGTTAGTTGGGTATGTATTCAAAGATTAATTCTATATAGTATCCGGCTCACGTAGGGGGCGGAGTTATGGGCGTGTTTATTGCGTACGGGGCGGCGACCACTTTCACTGAACTACAACAACTACAATAATGGCGGCATGCATTGGCGCTGCCAATGCGCTGTATTTATCCGCCGGAGAGTCTGCAATTCGACAAGCGAATGCGTTCATATGTGACTGCAGACGTTGTCCAGATTCATAAAAGTGAAAACTCGGAATTTGGAAAAACCTGGTAAGTGGTAACCTGCTGCATAAGCAGAAGGTGTACAGTCGGGTCGGACCACGTGGTCAATTTGTCAACACAATGATTGATTGGCATTGTCATCTATGTACATGCACATGTATATTTCTTATGTAAATGCACATATGTATTAACACATGCATATATACCAATGCTATATTCGGTATAACTTGCAAACCTTTATGTCATGGTGGATGCAGTGTCATGGGTTTTCGTGTTTGATGGAATTTTCAATTCTAAATACAATATGGCAACTGACTCTTATTGGGTATCGTACAGGAAAATTAAAGGTAATGTTGCAAATCACTTAGATTTTATCTGTAGAAGCAATAGTCCTGATTCTTCGGAAAACTTAATTTCTTCTGAAGTTCTGGTGATGTAGACGTTAGAATAGTTCAGCAACTTTGTGTTTGTTGTTGTTGCTGGTGTGCAAATAAAGAGAATAACAGATTGCAAAAATAGATTTGCAGCCAAAATCATCAGTATCTGGACTTTATGGCCAAAGAAGCGGCTGTTTGCAGAATTAAGCAACACCAAAGCTGAAATAATATATGTAGCTACACATATTCCGCTTTATAGGCAACACGTTGTCCTATTCACTACACCACAGTGCATAGTAAAAACGTGCGTAATAGCATTTACAATTCGCGCAATAAAATATAGGAAAAACCTGCAGGGGATTGACATTCATACTTCGCTATATTGTTATTGATAGACTATACTCCAATATGACACGAAAATATTATCACAAACTCTCCTAATAAAGTGTTGATTAGCAAAATTCTAAGGTCACTCTCACATGAAGCAGAAAGTAAACGGAGCATCTTCAATATGGCGGGAGATGGATCACACATGACTAGGTTAATGCTATAAGATATCTGGTTCGGCGAGGTGTAGGCGTTACCGTAGGAAAACGTCATACAACGCGTGATCGTTTCACTGCGCCTCTCGCCGTTGTGGTATGTCTGAAAATCAGCCGCTGACTTTTCAACGCGTGATCGTTTCACTGCGCCTCTCGCCGTTGTGGTATGTCTGAAAATCAGCCGCTGACTTTTCGGCTGACTTTGCTGAAAAGACAGCGAGGACAGGTAGACATCGAAAAAGAGGCACGAGACCGATGTCTCATCGGGGAGTTGTAGCTGTAATATGCAATGAAGTAAGGAGTATGGTAGGCTAATGAATAAAATGAAAACATAAAAAAAACAATAGTCCATACATGATAGAACCCAGTAAAACAAATATATAAACACATCGGACTACACAAAAAGTGGAGTATGTTCTCAAAATGAAAACATATATAGATATATTGGTCTGCTGATTTATGCTGAATACTGGTTAATGTAGGTCCCGGTACAGTCCACACGTCTGTATAGATCCTAGTGGGCTATAGCTGATGATTCTTTCTGGACATCTGGTTCATGTAGGTCCTGGTACAGTCCACATGTCTGTGTGTATAGATCCTAGTGGGCTATAACTGGTGATTCTTACTGGATATCTGGTTCATGTAGGTCCCGGTACAGTACACATGTCTATGTGTATATATGCTAGTGGGCTATAGCTGGTGATTCTTACTGGACATCTGGTTTATGTAGGTCCTGATACAGTCCACATGTCTGTGTGTATAGATGATAGTGGGCTATAACTGGTGATTCTTACTGGACATCTGGTTGATGTAGGTACCGGTACAGTCCACATGTATGTGTGTATATATGCTAGTGGGCTATAACTGGTGATTCTTACTGGACATCTGGTTCATGTAGGTACCGGTACAGTCCACATGTATGTGTGTATAGATGCTAGTGGGCTAAAACTGGTGGTTCTTACTGGATATCTGGTTCATGTAGGTCCCGGTACAGACCACATGTCTATGTGTATAGATGCTAGTGGGCTGTAGCTGATGATTCTTTCTGGACATCTGGTTCATGTAGGTCCCAGTACAGTCCACATGTCTATGTGTATATATGCTAGTGGGCTATAGCTGATGATTCTTACTAGACATCTGGTTCATGTAGGTCCCGGTACAGTCCACATTTCTGTGTGTATAGATGTGAGTGGGCTATAACTGGTGGTTCTTACTGGATATCTGGTTCATGTAGGTCCCAGTACAGACCACATGTCTATGTGTATAGATGCTAGTGGGCTATAGCTGAGGATTCTTTCTGGACATCTGGTTCATGTAGGTCATGATAGAGTCCACATGTATGTGTGTATAGATCCTAGTGGGCTATAGCTGGTGGTTCTTACTGGACATCTGGTTCATGTAGGTCCTGGTACAGTCCACATGTCTGTGTGTATATATCCTAGTGGGTTATAACTGGTGGTTCTTACTGGACATCTGGTTCATGTAGGTCCCGGTACAGACCACATGGCTATGTGTATAGATCCTAGTGGGCTATAGCTGATGATTCTTACTTGACATCTGGTTCATGTAGGTCCTGGTACAGTCCACTTGTCTGTGTATATATCCTAGTGGGCTATAGCTGGTGGTTCTTACTGGACATCTGGTTCATGTAGGTCCTGGTACAGTCCACATGTATGTGTGTATAGATCCTAGTGGGCTATAGCTGGTGATTCTTACTGGACATTGGTTTATGTAGGTCCCGATACAGTCCACATGTCTGTGTGTATATATGCTAGTGGGCTATAACTGGTGATTACATCTGGTTCATGTAGGTACCGGTACAGTCCACATGTCTGTGTGTATAGATGCTAGTGGGCTATAACTGGTGGTTCTTACTGGATATCTGGTTCATGTAGGTCCCGGTACAGTCCACATGTCTGTGTGTATAGATGCGAGTGGGCTATAGCTGGTGGTTGTTACTGGATATCTGGTTCATGTAGGTACCGGTACAGTCCACATGTCTGTGTGCATAGATGCGAGTGGGCTATAACTGGTGGTTCTTACTGGATATCTCGTTCATGTAGGTCCTGGTACATTCCACATGTCTGTGTGTATAGATCCTAGTGGGCTATAACTGGTGATTCTTACTGGACATCTGGTTCATGTAGGTCCCGGTACAGTCCACATGTCTGTGTGTATAGATGCGAGTGGGCTATAACTGGTGGTTCTCACTGGATATCTGGTTCATGTAGGTCCCAGTACAGACCACATGTTTATGTGTATAGATGCTATACCTTAAAGGTACATGCGCACGCAGTAGGCACAAAATGTTCTTTATAGGAATTAAATAAGTGTATAATTATGTCACTATTCCACCAGTTCTAAAAATGACGAGTGCCCGCTATACAAATATAATCATTTATTAATTAAAAATTACTGTTAGCGACGCGCGGCGGTAACAGTCTATTTTGATAATGTGCGGGGACGACGACTTTCACATCACGGCTTGCGGTGCGCATGCGCAGTATACTACGCGAGCCTGTAGGCTTCCCAATATGTAAACAAGAATATCAACATGTCGAAACGTCCAGGACGGAAATTGTATGAAACGGCGTCGGCCAAAAAAAGGCGAAAGGTCTGAGGGACAGGCAGTACAGAGAGAGAGAGAGTGGTTAATATTGGCGACCAGATCACCAAATGGAAAGAGTTACGTGGAGATTTAGATTTGGACTCGAACAGAGATTGTTGTTCTCAACTTCCGATACTTCACTGCGCATGTCAAATATGTGATATGATTGACCGTGTCACGTGACGCGTGTTGGTAAAAATAGTACGAGGTCGGAAAATACCCTTTCTGGTCGCGGCATATAAAATGCGATTTAACACGCGCCGTAATTAAAAATAACTCGTTGGTGGGTAGAACAATGGTTCCTATATGACAGAAAATGAAAAGTAGTAGTACAGTGTAACCTGCTGCGTGGGCAGGCATTCGTGTGCCGACAGGCCACATTTCATGTTATATATTAATTTCCGGACCAATCCGATCGTCACAAAATTATTTTCAGACTAGTCCATTTATGAAAAGGGCATGTTTTTGTTGTTCTCAAAAACGTGAATATTACTTGCAAAAAGTGCAGATCCTGATGAGATGGCTCGTCACGAGCCGGCTCATCTGGATCTACACTATTTGCCAATACCACTATACAGGCCAGTGGTGTTGAAAGGGTTAGATTAAATACTAATATAATTATTATCTCTTGAAACCGTAAATCATGTGTTTCTAATCTGTTTCGATAGGTTTTACTACTGCTCTTTATCCATCTGTCCATTAACATATTTAAACATTCCGCATTGTCCAGCCAATGTTGGCTCAACTTGATGGGGATGGCAGAAGCATTTTTAGGTTTGTTAAAGGTACATGCCCACTCAGTAGGTTATACTATAGGGAGACGGATAGCTTTGTATATTCTGTAGACATTTTCTGGCAAAATAAACATTCATTCACCATTACCCCTCGTATCATTATTATACATTTTATAAATTTCCACACTGATATCAGGGGCGATAGCCGTGTTTCCTTAAAATATTAGCGGAAATTTAACGGCTATTTATTCACTGTATTTATTTGTTGGTGTGCAATGATCATACTTTATAATCTGTCGAAAATATTATTTTTCAGGTGAAGCATTTAATTAGTATAAATAATTAAAAAAAGATCATGCCTAGTTTGCATATGAAAATAGCCTGATACCACCGCGAGTCGCTATCAGTAAATTAAATATTACTAAATGATTATATCTGTATAGCGGGCACTCGTATTTTTTAGAACTGGTGGAATAGTGACACAATTATACACTTATTTAATTCATATAAATACCGTTTTGTGCCTACTGGGTGGGCATGTACATTTAAATTGGACGGTTTACATATAGATAAAACTAGTCGTGTGAATTGTGACATGCTCAATTGAAGGGATTGATGAGGTAAACACTGACCTGGCGCTGAACCGACCATTAGGATTCATACTTTTATTGTATTATCAACACACTACTGGCTGAGCAACACAGGCCCATTTATACCTTTTGTTTGTGTATGAATGTGTATATTTTAGTCGATAATTATAATTAGTATATCGTATTAGTATATGACCCGGTTGTTAAATGAACGTAAAATCGATATAATCAACCAGGGATTGGCTGTGGCTCAGGGGTTAGAACACCTGACTTCCAATCCGGAGGTTGTGGGTTCAAATCTCGCCTTAGGCATAAAACAATACTTTGATAGTATTTCCATCCCACTGGACTATTGGATGAGACTTTAAACTGTAGCCTTCTATCTATATGAACCTATATGATCATTATTTTGTTTATTTCTCCATAAAGATATATGTTGTTACCACTCATTTGAACCGTCTCGTCGAGACGGTTCAAATGAGTGGTAATAACATATACTTTTGAGATGAAATAAAGAAAATAGGATTTTTTTCCATAAAAAGTTTCATACTACTTTCAGATGAGACTTTAAACTGTGGTCCCGTATCTATATGACCCTAGCTGTTGGTGAGACGTGAAACCCGTTCACTTTCACTTTTTTCTTCCTTGGTAACAATCATATTACTTTTAGGGAGTTGGACTGTGGATAGAATACAGAACTTCAATACTGAAGGTTGTGAGTTCAAAACCTACCTACCAGGCCATGAAAATATTCCGTTCTGATTTTGGGATCTTCCCCCCCCCCCCCCCCCCCCCCCCCAATGCAGCATATTAAAATGGGATCGAACCCGTTTGCCCGGCCTTACATGACCTTAGCTGTTGATAGGCCGTTAAACTCTAATAAACAAACAAACTAAGGATACGATAATTTTTGTTGAAAAGATCATTATTTTGTTTATTTCTCCATAAAGGTATATGTTGTTACCACTCGATTGAACCGTCTCATCGAGACGGTTCAAATGAGTGGTAATAACGTATACTTTTGAGATGAAATAAAGAAAATAGGATTTTTCCTCTTAAAAAGTTTCATACTACTATAATTGTATCCTGTCTTTAATGGGTTAAATAATGCCAACTGTGTAGAAGGTGGATGGAGTAATTTTTATGTACCCGAAATTTGGGGGACATTCATGTATATGAAATATACATGTGTGTCATAATTGGGCTGTCCGATGACAAAATGTAATATTGTAACAAGAAATATAACATTCGATCAGCTGTCGTAACTCTTTGCATGCTAGCAGTGAAGAACAACAGCCAACAAGTTTGGAGTATTTTTTCTTGGAATTTCATTAGGTTTGAGGCGGCTTTCCGCTGCGCCGAAAACCTATTGTATTCGTTGGTTTTTTTTTTTTTTTTTTTTTTTTTTTTTTTATTCAGCCCTTCAGTCTACAGCCCAAACCGCTGGTCGGATCGACTTCAAATTTTGTATACCGATTCGCATCAACAGTGAGACGAGAATAACGCAATTTTCAGAATTCTCATGACGTCACTTTTTACGAAACCGGAAGTGACGTCATATATCATATAATTCCCTATAACTTCCTTATTTTCCAACCGATTTCAAAAATTATTTTTGAATTGTAAAGCTGCGAGAATTCTCTATCTTCGCTTCGCTGACAATGTTTGGCTATCTGCTCAAATGAGAGAGCTATAGACATGTGAAATTGAGAAAAATGAAAAAAATCAACAATTTCAGATTTTTATTTTATTTTAACGGGTGGTCTTTGAAAACAGTTTCCAATTTTTACATTAATCTCAGCAACATAATTTTTTGACAGCGTCACGCGGGACATTCATCCGCACAGAAGATGATATTTTTCAGAGCAATGGCTTGAATAGTTCTGATTCTATTGTCTTTCAAACTTGGACGTTTTTTTTCAATTTTTCAAATTTGAAATGGTCATATCTTTTTTATTATCTAACCGATTTCAAATATTGTTTTTGCATTAAAAAGCCAACAAAATTCTCTATCTCCGTTTCGCTGGTAGTTTTTGGCTATCTGCCCAAATGAGAGAGTTATAGGCATTTGAAGTTTTTTAAAAAAATTGAAATGGTCATAACTTCCTTATTATTCAACCGATTTCAAATATTTTTTTTGCATTAAAAAGCCAATAAAATTCTCTATCTCCATATCTCTGGTAGTTTTTAGCTATCTGCTCAAATGAGAGAGCTACATGCATTTGAAGTTTTTTTTTTCAATTTTTCAAATTTTAAATGTTCATAACTTTGTTATTATCTAACCGATTTCAAATATTTTTTTTCCATTAAAAAGCCAACAAAATTCTCTATCTCCGCTTCGCTGGTAGTTTTTGGCTATCTGCCCAAATGAGAGAGTTGTAGGCATTTGAAGTTTGGTTCTTTCATTTTTTTTTTCTTTGTTGTTCAACATAATCATGATAATTATACCGATGAAAGCCGAAACAGGCCGAATGCCTGTGGCTGCGGCTAAGGTGGCAGTCCTCGGGCGATTTGGTTAGTTTCGAATTTTTCCTATGGGCCTTCTAGTAAATACATAAAAAACACATGTCTGTGGCTTATGAAAATGTTCTACAATTAATTAGCCAACATCATATGATGTTTTCCACTGCATAAAACACTTTTTTGCAAAAATATGTGATTTTGCTTGCATCTGTGTCATGCTGGCATGATTTCAGTTGCAGAAGAGTGCGAAACTGCTGCTCGGAATTTTCGTCCGAAATATTGGCAGCCATTTTATCTGTCAGAAAGGCAGGTCTGCTGCTTGAAAACAAAACGGTCAGTACCAGTACAGACTATGATCAGTGTGACAAGGTGGGATTGCAGAATTGGTACAATGAGCAAGTATTAGTGCAGTGTCCGCATGGGATATTTGAAATCCATGTTGTGAAATGTGTGTCCGCGGCCAAATAAATGCAGATTTGGGCACATTTTGTGTAAACATAGCAGAGTGCTGACAGCCTGTGCATTATGTCTGAGTTTGCGTTTGTTGTTAACATAGCTCTTGTACCTATCAGGTAGTAAGTGCATGCATCAAACAGATTATGTGATTATTTGAAGTTAAAATATTCCTAAATTTGTTTCGGCTGGTGTCGCGGGCCCGAAAAGTCCATAAATTGCCTAAAATGTGTTAGGACTGCCACCTAAATCCTTTGATCTTAGCAACGTGTTAAGTTCATGAGGTCACTGTCTAGAGTTGGATGGCACACTTCGCGTGTTAACTCTATGCGACCACTGACCAGCGTTTGTTAAAGGTACATGCCCACGCAGTAGGCACAAAATGTTCTTTATAGGAATTAAATAAGTGTATAATTATGTCACTATTCCATCAGTTCTAAACATTACGAGTGCCCGCTATACAAATATAATCATTTATTAATTATCAATTTACTGTTAGCGACGCGCGGCGGTAACAGTCTATTTTGATAATGTGCGTGGACGACGACTTTCACATCACGGCTTGCGGTGCGCATGCGCAGTATACTACGCGCGCCAGTCGGCTTCCCAATATGTAAACAAGAATATCAACATGTCGAAACGTCCAGGACGGAAATTGTATGAAACGGCGTCGGCCAAAAAAAGGCGAAATGTCTGAGGGACAGGCAGTACAGAGAGAGAGATATAGTGGTTAATATTGGCGACCAAATCACCAAAATGGAACGAGTTACGTGGAGATTTAGATTTGGACTCGAACTTAAACAATTTTCATTTTATATACGAACTGACATGCTGTGAGTGCTTTAGAATCGTCTCAACTTCAATGTCAGACTAGGGGGTTAACGGTACACATTTCGTAGAACGTTATATAATGAAAAATGCTTAGGATAGTCAAGCGATTCTGAAAATACAAAACTTTATTTTTTCAATTTCATTGGAATTGCATCAATTTTTTTTGAGTTTCATATGTTTTCGTCATTGGCAATGTCTTCTAATCACTTTGCCAATGTACGTTTGTCAGTACATCAAGCCTCAACCCGTTGATGCAGCTTCAGCTGCTCTAATTAGTATTGCGTCCTCCGGATTCGTCCTCCGGACTCAGTTGTAATGAAATTCCAAGAGACATATATCTGCTTACGACAAGAAACATATTGGAGAAAGACTATATTTCCATAGTTTCAAAATCGTTGCATGTTTTACATGCCAAGAACGGTATAAAGTAGGAGACGGATTTTTTGGAGGGCATGGGAGACGGGGTGAGCTTACAGTCACCAAGTGAACTTACATTCTGCAAGTCATCCCAGCTATTGCAGTGTCTTCTGTGCCAGAGTGGCTGGTGTTGAATGCTAGTCTGTTATAGGCCGTTAAACACCAACAAAGAAAACCGAACAAATTGAACCACGCTTCACTTGACTCCAAGTGTCTAATTACATCATAGCATTCATTCGGGAATTTCTGGACATCCACTGTATTGTGAAAATATTTTATGTAGTTAACACATGGGCCACCGGCTGAAGAAATAGAAACTTACAAGCATTACGAAAAAAGGGCACTAATTGGAGATATATATCTTTGCACACTGACACAGAATGATTAGATTTTATTTGATTTACTGGTGTTACTAATGCTACTCCATGGATGGATTAACGACCAGTGTATGCACTGAGCTGAATGCAGGCTGAACTGCGGCTACTCGGTCGCATATATTGTAAAGTTCCCTTTTCTCAGCCGGTGCCATATACACTATTAAGGAACATTATAAGTTTGCCGAATATGATTTCGAACAATTGTTTTGTATTGTAAATGATATTCAAATGCTAGGAAAATTTTTGTCGCGCCCGCTTGCGGAAAGCGCGATATAGTCGGTACTTTGGCATACGTACTTGTGTCCGGTTAAAGTTTTTGGTTAAGTTTTTTGGTTAAAGTTTTTCGTTATACTATATCTTTTTTTTTAGTGTCCATGCCTCGCCACAAGGCGCGACATGCAGGCCGCGGCCATCTAGTTCAGGAAAGTAGGGGGAGACGGCTTCTCTTTTCCTCTGAGATTTATGTTATAATAATCTGTGAATATTTAAATATAGAAATCATATTCAGTGAACTCGTGTTTGATAAAGTTGATTATCTAATATTTGTATATGCCTGTATGAGCAAAAATAAATTATATGTAATATGTGTGTGTGTGTGTGTGTGGCGTGTGTGTGTGTGTGTGTGTGTGTGTGTGTGTGTGTGTGTGTGTGTGTGTGTGTGTGTGTGTGTGTGTGTGTGTGTGTGTTCAATAAATGTATTGATTATTTGGCATTTTATTTAGTGTTGTCTTTGTGTGTACCGACACCATTTTTATAACTGATGCACAATGTCATAATGAGGTAAAGCGTTTTTGTCGAGCCCTCTTGCGGAAAGCGAAAAATAGTGATCACAATAACGTCCGGGTGTCCGTCCGTCCGAAATCTGCGTTAAAGATTTTAAATACCTTATATCTCTGCAGTCCTAAGTCACATTGACTTGATAGACATGTGGACTGTACCAGGACCTACATGAGCCAGATATCCAGTAAGAATCATCAGTTATAGCCCACTAGGATCTATACACATACACATGTGGACTGTACCAGGACCTACATGAACCAGATGTCCAATAAAATTCACCAGTTATAGCCCACTAGGATCTATACACATGGACATGTGCACTGTACCAGGACCTACATGAACCAGATGTCCAGTAAGAGTAAGAATCACCAGTTATAGCCCACTACAGGCCCGTAGACAGGAGGGGTCGGAGCGGTCGGACGACCCCCCACCCCCGCCCAGCCTCCAGGTCCACTTTTTTAGACCCCCTAGATACATCGGGCCCCTTGGGCCTTCGAAACGACCCCCCCCCTTCAAACAGGTCTGGCTACGGGCCTGCACTAGGATCTATACACATAGACATGTGGACTGTACCGGGACCTACATGAAACAGATGTCCAATAAGAATCGCCAGTTATAGCCCACTAGGGTCTATACACATGGACATGTGGACTGTACCAGGACCTACATGAACCAGATGTCCAATAAGAATCACCAGTTATAGCCCACTAGGATCTATACACATAGACATGTGGAATGTACCAGGACCTACATGAACCAGATGTCCAATAAGAATCACCAGTTATAGCCCACTAGGATCTATACACATAGACATGTGGAATGTACCAGGACCTACATGAACCAGATGTCCAATAAGAATCACATGTTATAGCCCACTAGGATATATACAAATAGACATGTGGACTGTACCGGGACCTACATGAACCAGATGTCCAATAAGAACCACCAGTTATAACCCACTAGGATCATGTCCAGTAAGAATAATCAGCTATAGCCCACTAGGATCTATGCACACAGACATGTGCACTGTACCAGGACCTACATGAACCAGATGTCCAGTAAGAACCACCAGCTATAGCCAATTAGGATATATACACACAGACATGTGGACTGTACCAGGACCTACATGAACCAGATATCCAATAAGAATCACTAGCTATAGCCCACTAGGATATATACACATAGACATGTGGACTGTACCATGACCTACATGAACCAGAAGTCCAATAAGAATCACCAGTTATAGCCCACTAGGATATATACACATATACATGTGGACTGTACCAGGACCTACACGAACCAGATGTCCAATAAGAATCACCAGTTATAGCCCATTAGGATATATACACATAGACATGTGGACTGTACCGGGACCTACATGAACCAGCTATCCAATAAGAATCACCAGTTATAGCCCACTAGGATCTATACACATATACATGTGGACTGTACCGGGACCTACATGAACCAGATGTCCAATAAGAACCACCAGTTATAGCCCACTAGGATATATACACATATACATGTGGATTGTACCGGGACCTACATGAACCAGATATTTAATAAGAATCACTAGTTATAGCCCACTAGGATCTATACACATAGACATGTGGACTGTACTGGGACCTACATGAGCCAGCAATCCAATAAGAATCACCAGTTATAGCCCACTAGGATCTATACACATAGACATGTGGACAGTACCGGGACCTACATGAACCAGATGTCCAATAAGAATCACCAGTTATAGCCCACTAGGATATATACACATGGACATGTGGACTGTACCAGGACCTACATGAACCAGATGTCCAATAGGAATCACCAGTTATAGCCCACTAGGATCTATACACATAGACATGTGGAATGTACCAGGACCTACACGAACCAGATGTCCAATACGAATCACCAGTTATAGCCCACTAGGATCTATACACATTGACATGTGGACTGTACCGGGACCTACATGAACCAGATGTCTAATAAGAATCACCAGTTATAGCCCATTAGGATACACATGGACATGTGCACTGCACCAGGACCTACATGAACCAGATGTCCGATAAGAATCACCAGTTATAGCCCACTAGGATCTATACATATAGACATGTGGACTGTACCAGGACCTACATGAACCAGATGTCCAATAAGAATCACCAGTTATAGCCCACTAGAATCTATACACAAAGACATGTGGACTATACAAGGACCTACATGAACCAGATGTCCAGTAAGAATCATCAGATATAGCCCACTAGCATCTATACACAGACATGTGCACTGTACCAAGAACTACATGAACCAGATGTCCAGTAAGAATCATCAGCTATAGCCCACTAGCATCTATACACAGACATCTGCACTGTACCAAGACCTACTTGAACCAGATATCCAATAAAAATCACGAGTTATAGCCCACTGGGATCTATACACATAGACATGTGGACTGTACCGGGACCTAATTGAACCAGATGTCCGATAAGAATCACCAGTTATAGCCCACTAGGATCTATACATATAGACATGTGGACTGTACCAGGACCTACATGAACCAGATGTCCGATAAGAATCACCAGTTATAGCCCACTAGGATCTATACATATAGACATGTGGACTGTACCAGGACCTACATGAACCAGATGTCCAATAAGAATCACCAGTTATAGCCCACTAGGATCTATGCACGTAGACATGTGGACTGTACCAGGACCTACATGAACCAGATGTCCAGTAAGAATCATCAGCTATAGCCCACTAGCATCTATACACAGACATGTGCACTGTACCAAGACATACATGAACCAGATGTCCAGTAAGAATCATCAGCTAAAGCCCACTAGCATCTATACACAGACATGTGCACTGTACCAAGACCTACACGAACCAGATGTCCAGGAAGAATCATCAGCTTTAGCCCACTAGGATCTATACACTCAGTCATGTGCACTGTACCAAGACCTACATGAACCAGACGTCCAGTAAGAACCACCAGCTATAGCCCATTAGGATATATACACACAGACATATGTGGACTGTACCAGGACCTACATGAACCAGATATCCAATAAGAATCACTAGTTATAGCCCACTAGGATATATACACATATACATGTGGACTGTACCATGACCTACATGAACCAGATGTCCAATAAGAATCACCAGTTATAGCCTACTACTACTAGGATCTATACACATAGACATGTGGACTGTACCGGGACCTACATGAACCAGATGTCCAATAAGAACCACCAGTTATAGCCCACAAGGATCTATGCACATAGACATGTGGACTGTACCGGGACCTACATGAACCAGATGTCCAATAAGAATCACCAGTAATAGTCCACTCCACTAGGATATATACACATGGACATGTGGACTGTACCAGGACCTACATGAACCAGATGTCCAATAGGAATCACCAGTTATAGCCCACTAGGATCTATACACAGACATGTGGACTGTACCAGGACCTACACGAACCAGATGTTCAATACGAATCACCAGTTATAGCCCACTAGGATATATTCACATTGACATGTGGACTATACCGGGACCTACATGAACCAGATATCCAATAAGAATCACGAGTTATAGCCCACTAGGATCTATACACATAGAAATGTGGACAGTACCGGGACCTACATGAACCAGATGTCCAATAAGAATCACCAGTTATAGCCCATTAGGATACACATGGACATGTGCACTGTACCAGGACCTACATGAACCAGATGTCCGATAAGAATCACCAGTTATAGCCTACTAGGATCTATACATATAGACATGTGGACTGTAACAGGACCTACATGAACCAGATGTCCAATAAGAATCACTAGTTATAGCCCACTAGGATCTATACACATAGACATGTGGACTGTACAAGGACCTACATGAACCAGATGTCCAGTAAGAATCATCATATATAGCCCACTAGCATCTATACACAGACATGTGCACTGTACCAAGACCTACATTAACCAGATGTCCAGTAAGGATCATCAGCTATAGCCCACTAGCATCTATACACAGACATGTGCACTGTACCAAGACCTACATGAACCAGATGTCCAGTAAGAATCATCAGCTAAAGCCCACTAGCATCTATACACAGACATGTGCACTGTACCAAGACCTACACGAACCAGATGTCCAGGAAGAATCATCAGCTTTAGCCCACTAGGATCTATACACTCAGTCATGTGCACTGTACCAAGACCTACATGAACCAGACGTCCAGTAAGAACCACCAGCTATAGCCCATTAGGATATATACACACAGACATATGTGGACTGTACCAGGACCTACATGAACCAGATATTCAATAAGAATCACTAGTTATAGCCCACTAGGATATATACACATATACATGTGGACTGTACCAGGACCTACATGAACCAGATGTCCAATAAGAATCACCAGTTATAGCCTACTACTACTAGGATCTATACACATAGACATGTGGACTGTACCGGGACCTACATGAACCAGATGTCCAATAAGAACCACCAGTTATAGCCCACAAGGATCTATGCACATAGACATGTGGACTGTACCGGGACCTACATGAACCAGATGTCCAATAAGAATCACCAGTAATAGTCCACTCCACTAGGATATATACACATGGACATGTGGACTGTACCAGGACCTACATGAACCAGATGTCCAATAGGAATCACCAGTTATAGCCCACTAGGATCTATACACAGACATGTGGACTGTACCAGGACCTACACGAACCAGATGTCCAATACGAATCACCAGTTATAGCCCACTAGGATATATTCACATTGACATGTGGACTATACCGGGACCTACATGAACCAGATATCCAATAAGAATCACGAGTTATAGCCCACTGGGATCTATACACATAGAAATGTGGACAGTACCGGGACCTACATGAACCAGATGTCCAATAAGAATCACCAGTTATATAGCCCATTAGGATACACATGGACATGTGCACTGTACCAGGACCTACATGAACCAGATGTCCGATAAGAATCACCAGTTATAGCCTACTAGATCCATACATAGACATGACTGTAACAGGACCTACATGAACCAGATCCAATAAGAATCTCCCTATGTGGACTGTAAACAGGACCTACATGAACCAGATGTCCAATAAGAATCACTAGTCATAGCCCACTAGGATCTATACACATAGACATGTGGACTGTACAAGGACCTACATGAACCAGATGTCCAGTAAGAATCATCATATATAGCCCACTAGCATCTATACACAGACATGTGCACTGTACCAAGACCTACATTAACCAGATGTCCAGTTAGGATCATCAGCTATAGCCCACTAGCATCTATACACAGACATGTGCACTGTACCAAGACCTACATGAACCAGATATCCAATAAAAATCACGAGTTATAGCCCACTGGGATCTATACACATAGACATGTGGACTGTACCGGGACCTACATGAACCAGATGTCCAGTAAGAATCATCATATATAGCCCACTAGCATCTATACACAGACATGTGCACTGTACCAAGACCTACATTAACCAGATGTCCAGTAAGAACCACCAGCTATAGCCCATTAGGATATATACACACAGACATATGTGGACTGTACCAGGACCTACATGAACCAGATATCCAATAAGAATCACTAGTTATAGCCCACTAGGATATATACACATAGACATGTGGACTGTACCAGGACCTACATTAACCAGATGTCCAATAAGAATCACCAGTTATAGCCTACTAGGATCTATACACATAGACATGTGGACTGTACCGGGACCTACATGAACCAGATGTCCAATAAGAACCACCAGTTATAGCCCACTAGGATATATGCACATAGACATGTGGACTGTACCGGGACCTACATGAACCAGTATTCAGCATAAATCAGCAGACCAATACATCTATATATGTTTTAATTTTCAGAACATACTCCACTTTTTGTGTAGTCCGATATGTGTTTATATATTTGTTTTATTGGGTTCTATGGACTATCGTTTTCTATGTTTTCATTTTATTCATTAGCCCATCGTACTTCTTACTTCATTGCATATTACAGCTACGACTCCCCGATGAGACATCGGTCTCGTGCCTCTTTTTCGATGTCTACCTGTCCTCGCTGTCTTTTCAGCAGTCAGCCAAAAAGTCAGCGGCGGATTTTTAGACATACCACAACGGCGAGAGGCGGAGTTATACTATCACGCGTTGTATGACGTTTTCCTACGTTAACGCCTACACCTCGCCGAACCAGATATCTTATAGCATTAACCGTATTCAAACAGCAATTTGTTTTATTATCGCATAGTTTAATTATATTATTAAATAAATAGTATACAGTTTGTAAAAGCGCTTAAATCGTCTTGTAGCATAATGAACGTTAATACCGTTGGTATATAATGATCGCTTATATAATTATATATATATTCATTACATTATATTATTGTAACTTTAAAATCATAGGAACCCGACTGACAAAAAGGTAGCATCGAAATGCATTGGCGAGCAGCGTCGCTCCATATAAGACTGCTCGTTTGTCTTATATGGTGCTACACTTTTCGCTATGCAGCAACTGACCTATCCCTGTCGCTAGTGAATAAAGACTAACATATCGTATGCCGTTGTTTACTTTTATTTATAATGATGACTTTGTTTTCCTTTTCTATGGAACGCCAAATCTACATACACTCAAATCAGTAATGTGCTAGCTCTAAATAAATAGAGCTAGTATTACATATTTAGAGCTAGCTCCATGATATCATTTGATGAGCTATCTAAATAATTTGGAGCTAGCCCTAAATATTTGATGCTGTCTTTAATTATTTAGAGCTAGCAATACTTATTTGAGATGTAGAATTAGATTTAGCGATCCAGGAATTTAGAGCTAGCAATACTTATTTGAGCTTATGTAGATTTGGCGTTCCATGAAATCTACTTAAACGCACATACTTGTATTAGTGCTAATTATACATAATTAGAGCTAGCATTAAATATTTAGAGCTAGCTCTAAATTATTTAGAGATATCTTCAAATGATTTGGAGCTAGCTCTACGTATTTAATGCTAGATCTAATTATTTAGAGCTAGCATTAATTATTTGATTTTATGTAGATTTGGCATTCCATACGTTTCGGTAGTATTGTGCTTCACGGGCGAGTAACGCGAGTGAGTGGGTATTCTTATATTTAAGTGAGTGGGTCATATTTCTATCTTATTATACCTCATTGCAATGTCATTGCATTGCATTGGTCAATTTCATATCACGTGATGAAATAGTCTATGGTGTCGCTCGCTTCACAACGCAGCGCTCAATATTGGAGGCAAATATTACAATAATATCCTCCCGTCCCGGAAATACCCGAAGCGTAATTATGAAAACAGCCGAGATCTGCCTCGGCGTTTGAATCCGAAAGTGCGAAGGCATACAAATGAAATGACAACAGAAAATGGGCTCGTACCCGGTTCGTGATATTCCGGTTATAATATTGCAATAGAAAACGGGTACCAGTCCAGCATTCGTAAACAATATGGCGGATTCTTCATATTAACTATTCGGTATAATAAATATAAATACCGCTCTTGGATGAGGGGAGTATTGTGGATTATCAATCTCCCTTCGAAAACAATATCTCCCGAGGCGATACTCTGGAGATATTGCTTCCTCGGGGAGATATTCCACATTATTCCCCTCAACTAAGGCAATGTGTATGATCACGTGGTTACAACAACAACAACAACAAGTACTGAAACTTCCGATTCAAAGTACGTATTCTTTTATTTTGTTCTTATTATGTAACGGATTTTGATGAAATATGGCGCATCAAACGCATCTTGTAATACGCATTTGGTGATGTCCGTACTTTGGCCCAAACGTCCGTCGCGGAAATAGATTCTTCGCAAAAACGACATTAGTATGTGCCGAACTCACAGGACCACCAAATGCAGCTCATGAAGACGCGTTTGCTGTGCCATATTTCATCACAATCCGTTGCCTATTAAGGAATACATCAAATAACACTTGCTTTGGGGTGGGCGCGCTTTCAACACTTTCAACGATTGTTGTTGTTGTTGTAACCACATGATCATGCACATTGTGAGGGCAGTATTTATATAATCACTACTGTGTCTACAGTGTATGCAATCAGGAGAGTCATCTACATCTACAACCATACAAGTTGGCGATGGTTATAGTTTACCTGATAATGTCATGCCGACGGTTCGTGACGACGGTATCGATGGCCGACGTGGGAAGCCGACATGGTATAGGGTGTAATTAATGTTGGAGGCCGCCTCCGTCGTAAAACACAGTCGACCGCATATCACTCAACATGTTAATCAATCTTCTAAACAGAAGGAGCGTTTCTTACCAGACGTAATCTACTGGAGAACGAAACTATGTCGTGTTCGGCCAATATAGTCTCATGTACACTTCTCGCCAGGCGCAATATACCGGAGAACGAAACTATGTTTCTCTCCATTCACAGCCACATATCAGTTGGAACTGTTCAGCTTAAGTAATGTGGAACCAGTCATACTAAATATTGACGTCACTGATATGAACATATGCTATTACATGGAAACTTGAGTACGGTGCACGTTATAAGCATTTCGGGTTTTCTTTGATGGAATGGCGGACAGTGACAGATCCTGATCAAAACGCACGAGCCACATCCAGGCAAAACCCATAAGCCACATTTCTCCAGTCACAGCCACATCACAGTGCGGGTACCACGTGACAGTTTGCTCAGCAAGGGCACGAACAACAATCGCGGATCGACCCGATCCAGGAAAGATTTATTATCATAATTTTGAGTAAACCTATTAAAATAACAGAAATCGTGTACGAGAGCCTTGCCAGTTGAAAAACCCAAACTTTGCTCATTATTATATTGCTAAAGACGGCCTTATTTTGTCTAAAAGTGAAACCGCGTACGTGCGGGACCGAAAACCCAGTGACATTTTACAATTCCTTAGAAAACTGCTATTATAGCTGGGAGGATATGGTGCACGAATGACACACGGTCATAGTACAATACTAAAAGATGTTGAGAAATAAAATGCAGATTTGACCATGTTTTGGCACCAAACACGAAAATGCTAATGAGGGGTCACAATTGAATAGGACTAATAAGGGGTCACACAAAATGCAAACAAAAATCTGCGACAAATTTCGATTCTTAAATTGAAGTCTAGCGCTAACTTTATATGCAACATTGATTTATGTCTGCCCCTTTCGTACCTTGACAATGTTTGACATGTTATTCGCTGAAAGGCGGTCTAGAGATATACCGATATACTTATAGGAAAGTACAGTGATACCAACATAAATTTAAAATTTTACCATAGGAAATATCTCAAAGTACACATGTATTTATAATTTTCTCTAACCTTCATTCCTTTTGTCGACTCAACACTTTTAATATTTTTGTTTAAGTATTATAACATTTTTTTTTACCAAAACATTAGGGCATTTAGGTTCATAAATACTGTATAAATCTAAACTTAAATCGTTTTGTTTTTTTGCTAATCTGTTTCATCACTTGAGACGGATATCTGAGGCACAGTATCTTTAATGTTATTTAACAGTATATTATTCAAAGAATTTAGCAAAGCATTGTCGAGAATTAGCAAAGAAATATGAAAAGGCCTTGCCGCTTTCACTGGCACCATGGCCACAGGTCGTTTTTATATATATATATATGTGTGTGTGCTCGTGAAGGCCGGGAACCATGCACAAACGGATTACCAGTCTTCACGTACATTGGTAACTTACAATGAGTGAGCCGGGCCCAAGTTAAACCAATCCACTTATGTTGGTTCAAAAGATGGCTGCCGTCAACCCTTAGAGACGATTGTAATATAGGAGTAAGTCTTGATATCACGGCGGGTTGTCGTTCATACAACAAAGTGCCTGTGTGGTTGTCCTTGTGCTAGTGGTCGCAGTCTGTGTAGTTTATTTCCAGTACAAAAAGTACTTACTGTTCATAAATATTAGTTCGATTACATGAACTGTTTGATACTACCGGTAAAATGTCTCTCGTGGTAAGACTCAATACATTTACTTTTGTACGTTCAGGTATCGTTTCAGAAATGTTTGTATGCCCTTGGGAAGTCCTTGGCACACATAAGTAGTTTGAGGCGCCACGTACGGGGTCACTCACAGCTGGGTATCTACCACTGATGTGGCCAGTCCTTTCAGGTGATGCCAAGTACATGTACATACAATCATATTGATATGCTCTAAATGTATTAATTGGCGAATTATTAAAATGATTAATTGTTGTGAACGCCATTATTTCACCGTCATTTGTGTGTCTGCTATATTTGGCCATCGCGAATAGTCGACAGAGAACACATCCGAAATATTTCCAACATTTAATTGAAAATATTATGTAAATGCATCTGTCAAGGAAATATTGAGTTGAACAAGCAGAGTTGTCCGAGCTTGCAAGGACAACTACGCCAAACGTACGGTAGCGTCTTTTTGGTATTGGAGGGTCCACAGGTGATTCTAGCGTGTCTTGGATAGTCACTGATATGCACCATGATATCGCATGGAAACTTGAGAACCATTGCACGTTCTGCGAGATATCCAAAATCTGCAAAAGCCAATTAACACGAGAAACATGTAAACGCGTTTGACGATATTTGCCTGTCACATATAGCATGCTAGACGGTACGAATATTTGACAGTTCGTCCCAGAGGAATGCATGAATTTGTTAGAAACAGAAATACTAATGAAATCGATGTTTAATTCCAGGGTTATTATCTTTGAGTTCGGCATGAGGATCTGTCAGTCATGGTGAGTTTGTTTGTTTGTCATGTTTGTTTATTGGTGTTTAACGGCATATCAACAGCTACGGTCATTTAATGCCGGGCCAACGGGTTCGATCCCACATTTAACCAGCTGCATTGCGGGGGGGGGGGGGGAATTACAAAATCAGAACGGAACATTTACATCAATATATATTCAGCCCTGAAATTAAAATAACCTAACCTGGTGCCAGGTCCATACCACCCCAAAGTCACTTGGCCCCTTCAAGAAAGCCAAATACGTACTTGAGGGTCAAACCACATGGAAGGTAATATCCGCCATAATTCTATGTGACTTGATGCTTGCGTACTGAAGACATTACAACTTATATTCATGTTATTGCATACGTCATTTGTATTTATTACATTTGAAATCTGCTTGTTGTAATTGTATTTGTCTTTCTTACATGTCCATTCTGCTGATTGCTTTGTTTATTCGTCTTATTTACATTACAATTATTGATAAGTTCTTATTCGTGTCCCTGTTTTATTGCACTAAGCATTTGCAATAGAAAGTAAGAACAAAGCACTTAGCACTTTGAATAAGGCCGAAAGCAGTAAGGACAAAGCCGCAGGAAGTTAGCATCAAGCCACAGTCCGAAAGCGGAAGCCGCAAGCAGAAAGCATCAAGCTACAAGCAGAATGATGCAAGCAATATATGGGTTAGTAACTTAGTAGTGCGTCATTATGACGTCATTATGACGTCAGATGGCACTGCTGTCTGCTCAAGTAATTCTCCCTCTAATAAATTATAGTCCGACATCTGATTGGCTGTTCAAGTCACACCTATAATTTTACTATATACTTTAACCGAATCCCATCCAATAAGGCCAGTCTCTCCTACTTCCACTATTCATATGGATGTTGTGGGATCTACTTGTACATGACCTGCAGCCGGTCTGTACTGGTTCTGCATGAATTAAACAATAGGTTCACTTATTCCTAAGAAAGAAAAATCCAACCTCGTCATGTCCCCCAATATTGTTTACATTTGTATTGGCCACGGAAACTCTGTTTACATCACATGACCAACACCCCCACATGTACCTCAAGTGAAACTGGGTAGTAATGGATCTAGATTTGCAAGCAAACTGTGTCAGTGACCTCAAAACACCCGCACGATTGTGTTCATACTGGACTACTATTACCCCCTTGACGATTTCGCACCATGTATTATTCTCTAATCTATATTAACTAAATTGCATACGTATGTATGGTGTTTGACTTACTGATGTGTTTTATACATACATGTATCCTCATAATTAAAATTACATATGTACGTAATTGAAAACAATCACATTTTTATAATAAGTTACACATGTGGTAACTTACACAGGTTGACTGTCAAACTCGTATATGGCCCGTTACCGATGCAAACCAATAACCGTCAGGGATCAGACTAAGGTGGCCCACCACCATTGATTTTCCCTAAAACACTAACCCGTTACCACACATTTTGCTATTCTCTGCTACTTTCATTTTTCTTATAGATGTTGTGGGACCTATTTTCCAATAACCTGCACTTATTCTGCTCTGGATCTTGACTAATTAAAATATTTATTTAATTATTGTTGAAGCTGGGGTCCCATCTAGTAGGTACACATTTTTCTTTATAAAAATTAAATAAGTGTTTAATTGCAACTAGTCCACCACTTTTAAAAAATAACGAGTGCTAGCTACACATGTTATTTAGTAATCTTTAATGTACTCATAGAGACTCGCGGTGGTATCAAGCTAGTTCCATATGCAAATGATGCAGTATTTTTAAATTATTTATATCAACTAAATGCTGAATAAATATTTGTATCGACATATCATAAAGTATGATACGACATATCATAAAGTATGATATTGCACATCAAAAAATAATAAATGGAATAAATAGTTGCTTCCGTTATCATTTTAAGGAAACACGGGTATCGCCCCTGATATCAAACTGGCATTTCGCGTTTGATATAAAAAGTATAATAATGTCAATTAGTACGTCTGGTAATGGTAAATCAATGTGCAGTTTGCCAGAAAAAATGTCAGATTGAAAGAATAAAGAAAAACATGTCTCCCTGGCATGTAGCACTCTAGGTTTAAGGTTAGAGAAATTGACACCAGTTTTAGCATATTTGAAGCATTTAAAAGAAAATACTGAAATTCGCCGAGTAAAGATTTTTTACAAGTTACAAGGCACGTTTCTACGTTCGCGTTGTGAATTTATTGTTTATTGGGGGGTGCAACCGAAAAATAAACGCGGGGCAGCAGCAGCATCATCTGACAGCAGCCACAACAACAACAATCTGAACTACAATCCTACGCTCATTCGATAAGCTTAGAGGACACCAAATGGTGCAAAATCGCCCAGGTATAAAACAATATTGCGGATGTTTTGAGGTCACAGACACCGTTTGCTTGCTAATCTTGATCCATTACTACTCAGTTTCACTTGAGGAGCATTTTGGGGTGCTTTTAACACCAGTTTTCAGCATATTTGTAGCATTTAAAAGAAAACACTGAACCTGTTGGTCACGTGATGTGAACAGACTTTCCGTGGCCAAAACATGTAAACACAATATATATTGGAGGATATGACAAGGTTGGATTTTTCTTTCTTAGGAGTAAGTGAACCTATTGTTTAGTTCATGCAGAACCAGTACAAACTGGCTGCAGGTCATGTACAAGTGGGTCCCACAGCATCCATACGAATAGTGAAAGTAGGAGAAGAGACTGGCCTTATTGGATGGCATTCGGTTAAATTATATAGGAAAACTATTTGGTGGTGTCTAACCATAATATAGTCAAGTATTGCAAAATAGTTACACCCCCCCCCCCTAACCCGATCTCCTGGATCCGCGCCTGACATGACGAGGTTGGTCCCACAACATCCATACGAATAGTGAAAGTATGAAAGACTGGCTGGGATTCGGTTAAAGTCTACAGTAAAACTATTTGGTGTATTTTAACCTAAACATGGCGCAACAGAAAAGGCGGCATCAATCTACATCAACACCGTTAGGGACATGGAACCAATTTAGAGAGCAACGCATTGTAGGACAGGTACCAACATATTAAATACTTTTAGGGAGAACTATTTTAAGTTTTAGCAGCGCACCTGGCGTCATAATGGTTGTTCCCAAATTACTGTTGCAATTATTGTTGTCAATGGGCGTGGCTTAGCGAGCTAACAAAAGCGCATAGCAAAACAGCGATGCAATAATCAATAATGGAACTCCGAATGTCACTTCCAGTGAAGCATCAAGCTACTTATAATGTAATCAACACAAACGCATTGAAACAGTACGAATGAACAAAGCATCGAGCCACATACATAGAAATGTAATAAGACGGATATAACTTAGAATGTCAACAGCCAGCAAGCATCAAGCCACATACAATTGTAATAAGACGGATGGAACTTAAAATGTCATCAGCCAGCAAGCATCAAGCCACATATAATTGTAATAAGACGGATAGAACTTAAAATGTCATCAGCACGCAAGCATCAAGTCACATAGAATTATGGCGGATATTACCTTCCATACAAACCAGGTCTCCGGTCGGGGTTCCGGTAAGGATGAATCCAGATCGTTAAATTACCCATCGCATGCTCCCAACCAACCACCAGCAGGAGCCCGGCCTTCGTGCGCATTACAGTTACTGAATTAGCGAGCCGTGCCCAAAGTAAATAATCCACTTCCGTTGGTTGAAAATATGTATATAGTCCGGGGGCAAATGTACATATATGTATAAGAATCCGGCACCTCATGTTCATTTTTGGCACCCGATGTTTGTATGAGCTTGAATGTATAACGTTTCCAAAAAATGCGGGTGAATTTTTTTTAAATCATGTTCAATGTCATTTCAAGGTCATTGAACTTCATGCATGTTTGGTGTCCGAATAGTGATATGTATAGGATAATCTGAACTTCCCATTGACCCGGTAATGGCATAAATTGCTAAAAAAATCGAACTAATAGCTATTATACATGCTGCTAGTAGAAAACTATTTGTTTTGTCCACGCATGTCGGTCATATTTTCAAGATTACCGCCAGAAAGATACGTTTTCAGATAGGCTAGACTATTTGACACGTAGAAGCGTAAATGTATGTGTATATGCCTATCATTTCACCTCATGGTATCTTGCAAGAAGTATTTTGATACCGTTTCGCATACACTATCATCTTTAAATTTCAAAATGGCCACCAAACTGCCTTTTCATAAAAACATTTGCAGCTATTATTAATATTGCCTTATATAAAACCATTACATTACGGCAATTATTTCAACATGGTCTGCACAATAAAACGATTTCCCCAGGATCAACCTGTGACAAAGCAACACACATAGATATTTGGCTTAATTGAAACATGTACACACATTTTTGAACATTCTTTAAAAAAAATTGCCAATGTGGTTATAAGGATTCGCTCACATGATTTAGTATCCACATACATTAAATGGGTGTATAGAGTGCTCATGGGTATCCCATAGCAGGGACTAGTATCTGGGATATATAAGTCTAACCATGTATGACGGCCTTGTTAATGTGCTGTATGATGTGCTGTAGCAATGGCACGTTTGAAGGAGATGATATTCCTGACATCTGCATAGACTGAATTAATTTTCGTCGGTGCAATTCTCATCGGTTTGTACTGGTATATGCAAACACATAATACAAGTAGCTACAAGGAATCTGCAATTCATTTCACATGTTTCCATCAATTGAGTCTTCATTTTCGTGTTAATCTGATACATAAGAAAGAGCATACTTAATCTGATACATAAGAAAGAGCATTCATTTCCGAGAAAATAATATTTGCATATCCTATGATAAACTCATGTATATGCAGAAGTGTGCGAGTTGAAACAGCGACTGGTTATTCTAAGTAATTTAGTCATTGTAATAACTTAAGTTTCCTCATCTGGAAAGTCACCAAACTTGGCTGTTTCTCTACATGCAATACTAGCACTTGTTTTAAGCAAGTGTAAACTGGAAAGTATACACCATGTAGACAATGGACACCTGGAAAACAAGAGCACACATGCCCTTGGGTTACACTAAGTATGGTAGGGGGACAGCAGTAATCGAAATATTCAACGAGGCACTTAACCTATGTCGTATATTTATGAGCTTCTATTGTATATGTAACGAAATATGTCCGAATGCTCTGTATTCAGAGCGATACTCAGCTTCTTAACGACGATTGTTCTAGGATATCCGTTGCAACGTTGAACGTACGTATAAAGCTTATGCGCGTATGCCATAGCATGTGCTACTCATGTCAACTATAAGTCATAGTGCTTGCATTGTCATATTGCTTGTATGTTTGCTACGGTGCCCAAGAGCCAGTATGGCTTAGACAATCAACTGCAGTTCATAGCGGGATGGCACAACAGACTGCTGGTTGCCAAGGCAGTATATATTAGGAAATATATATAATGTGATGTCATTCTCATTAGGAAATTTATTAATTTCATTATTGTACTTATATGATTATGAGGTGTCATTGTATTGTCATACCTTATATGGAAGTTGTTATTTTGATAAGTTGGTGATATTAGTACATGGAAAACACTTTTCTATATATAACCTTTATTATAGTGGGAGTACTACAGTGAATCCATCCTCTCTGGGATGTCACACGCATCCTGCTTTGCGGAAAAAATAGACGCGGTCATATGCATGTACATGTATTATGGGGGTCATGTAATCTGGGGGTATGTGAATACGGATGGAAGTAAGTGTGTCCATCAATAAATGATGACTAGTATAGTATATTGCTACAAATGTTGATGAGGTAAAGATAACTCGCAGCACCGATAGGGTCAATTCAGTGGAAAATAGCGGTGTGTTGCCATCTATGACATGTTGTTACAATCAATCTATTCCACTGTACATCTTTACGCCAAGCTATTAAAGTGTGATTTGACGTATCTGGGTTAATTATTGACATAGCCACAATGTGACAGGTCAACTAATTTAAAGCACCAACTATAATATATGTTCATTCTCCCTTCCATGTCGGTATCATGGTTGCTATTAATATACGGATTGTCTTGTATGTAACCATTGACATTATACAATGTAATATATTCCTCGTACATCTATTCATTATTGGAATTCCAGTGTGCTTGTGTTTTATGAAACATTCATTTGATCCACATTATAGTTTCTTCTTTTCTTGAAAGTCTCTGTTACTAATCAGACACCGTTAGTTGTGATACCGTTTTATTTGAACTGCAAATAATGCTTTAATACTCTCTGTATTACAACTGATGTTGAATTTATCATCTTATATGCTTTTCATTTTAGCCGTGTGTTTCGATTGTATACATATGTTTAAGAATTATAGGTTATCATTTTAAATATTCGTAGTTTAAAATTAGGAATTTCATCGGCACGTTGGTGTGCACAGTCATAATGTTTATGTTTTCGACGATATTGACCAGACTGAGACCTTATCAACAATATACAATAACAGACATTGAGGAGACCGATCGACCCATGTTAACATAACTATAAATAAATACTAGTACACAATAGCAACAACATGCCATAGTTGAATACTGTCAATGTCGAACATGGTAATGTATTATAATTGGCTCTTTCGGTATTCCAGATCTGTTAGTTGTCGTTTTATTTTGCGTTAGATAAATAAAATACTGCAGTATTCTTAATTGCCAATGTCTTTGAGCTGGCATTCAACTTGACAAAAATAAAAATAAATACAAATACATGTACATTTGATAACTACATTTGTGAAGATATTTTGTTATAGAAATACGTGCGGAATTATGTCAAAACTTCGGAAAGTATGCATTGTTAATAGTTGAATTTAAACGTATCAACATTCTCGACCTTTCTATGACCTTGAAATTTCTATGACCGATTTTTCATTCCATAAATACATTTAGTAATATCAATATGTCCAATAATAATTAAAACTATTGACAAGTGTATGAATTAATCTGTTTGAAAGTACATTGTGTATATATATTGCATTATATTGATGTTCAATGACCTTGAAATGACATTGAACATATTTGTACCATGAAGCGCTGGTTTCTGATTGCCTCGGAAATATAACAAAACGTTAGATTTATACCAGTGTGTATTCGTGCCGATCATGACATCCACTAATACGACACTAAGTACGTCCTTTTTTGTCACGACACTAAGTAAGTCATTTTTTGTCACGACTGGTGAAAACATTAACAGTATGCCACATATCTGTGAAATATATATTTGTATGGTAATAAGCAACGATATATGTATGCCATAGTACAGAAACAATATTACAAAGATAATTTCACGCCCGTTTTCATTTGTTGACCTTGAAAATATAGTTGTGTTACCTTGACCTTGCATGATTATTGTTTCTTTATTTCTTGATTACAGTTGATCTGTAAGTATTGTTATGCATATTTAACATGAGGTGCCGGATTCTGAACAATTGCTCCCGAACTATATATACATGTATTTAATATCGGAGTAAACTTTTGTCGTTCATACTACAATGGGCCTGTGATACGCAGCTCACTAGACGGGCTATATAGGTATGCTTTTATCAGACACAGGCGATCACTATAAAATACGTCGCCATGCAATTTGTGTCCGTTTGTCCGTGTTATAATGGCAGACGATCGCCTGGGACCAGAGCTAAAGTCAATGGTTCAGCGTTTCGCCTAACGACGGCCATTTATAAGGCAATTCCGAGTGTTACACAAGAACGATGCAGTTTCCTATAGGTATAACCACACTAAAGTAGTACGTTAAAATAATAATAATCCAGATTTGTTATGCCATATACACTCCTTGCTTGCAGAAACCGGTCCGTTGATGTACTAATATACTTCACAGGCATGTTGATGTGCATCAGTTTCAAGCATATGCTTTGGGATTATTTTGTAAGTCGGAACATGTTTTTCATGTAAGGCGGTTTCAATTCCAGCCGCTGACTTTTTGCACTACCACCAGGGTGGTCACGGGAGATTGAATTTATCTCTCGTAACACTAATCAAACCTATATTTTAATTAGTGAACATCCAGAGTAGAATGGGTGTAGGTTATGTGAAATTAGGCCTCACAACATCCCTACGAAAAATAAGTAGCAGAGAATAGCAAAATGTGTGGTTATTGGTTAGTATGTATTTGAAAAATCAATGGTGGTGGTGGACCTATACAGTAGAAACTCTCTATATGTTTAACCATCCTAAATAAACAGATATACATACGGGGTATTGTCAAAAGTAGTACGGTGAATAAAATAATCCAGTGATTTAGGTCATAGACACTGTTTGCTAGCAGAACATGGTCATTTGATAATCTACTCACAAGGAGGGTAATATATATTTGACATTCATTTTCGGGTTTTTGTCACGTGTCATGAGCGAGAATGCTCTGTATTACATTATATATTTATATATTGTTTTTCTTGTATCATTTATTGGGGGTGTACGCCAAGTCAGACTATTGCCATGGCAGCGCCGTGTAGCCATGGTCGGCGCTAAGGCCGGGTTGGAGTGAACATCGACTAGGGGCGCGCTCAGTGCGAAAATAACATAATCACGAAAACAGATACTGGTCTGAGTGCACTTAAAGGTACATACCCTCTCAGTAGGCACAACACGTTCTTTATAGGAATTAAATAAGTGTATAATTGTGTCACTATTTTACCAGTTCTAAAAATTACGAGTGGCCGCTATACATGTATATAGAGAATAGTAGGTTAGTGCCGTGAATGGGAAAATATATCTGGCGAGGCTTAGGAAACTGGATGGGCGAGGCTCTGCCGAGCCTATCCGGTTTCCGTGCCGAGCCAGATATGTTTTTCCCATGCACGGCACTAACCTACTATTCTATTTATCCCGTCAACATTCTAAAACAGCATTTAAATCAACTTAATTTAGCCTTCAAAAGCGAGATAAGTTAGAACCGAATTACATCATTGGCGCACAGAACATAGTTCGATAAAGTATGGTTGTAAAATCCGTTAATCAACAGTCAGGACATTAAATTAATCAATAATTGTGTTAGACTTTAGGAACTTTACACATCGAAATATTTCACGAATAATCTTAAAATGTTACAACTATTTTGTTTCTGTTTTTTTCACCGTTCGTGAATCATGGAAATGAAACAAGAGGGCCATGATGGCCCTAATTCGCTCACCTGACTCCATGAACACCAGAGGAGAATGTGACATTGAGTTCATGTGTTTTAAAAAAATTGTGCTATTTTTAGATAGCGGTCATCTTGGATTAAGCGATGACTCTCATTTTACAAAATCTGAAAATGCTTCACCCAGCATCGGCCATGTGGTTCCTGAGAAAAAGACGTTAAAAATCTTGAATAAATGGACCTTTTGGTGGCCATCATGTATGACATAATCATCCGATTCCGACAAATATTGCACCAGAGTGATTGCCTCATTGATACCTTCAATTTGATATATGACATGACCATATTCAGTCAAAAATAAAATTTGACCCCAATTTGACCCCACGGGCCACGCCCATTTTTGAACCCGGGGTCACCATTTTAACATCTCTCAAAGAGCAATGTACATCGATCATTCCTACCAAGTGTAGTCGAAATCCGGCTAGCGGTTCATGAGAAGAAGATTTTTTAAGAATTTATGCTATTTTTAGACGGCGGCCATCTTGGATTAGCGATGACCTCCATTTTAACAAATCTGAAAAGGCTTCACCCATGGACCATAACTGTTAAGTTTGGCTACCATGGGCCAAGCGGTTCATGTGAAGAAGAATTTTGAAATCTCTAATAAAAGAACAACCTTTTGATATTTCGGTGGCCATCTTGGATGACATAACAATCCGATTTGGACAAAAAATGTACCAGAGTGATCGCCTCATTGATACCTTCGATTTTATATAACATGACCATATTCGGTCAAAGATAAAATTTGACCCCACGGGCCACGCCCATTTTTGACCCCGGGGTCACCATTTTAACAACTTTGAAAGAGCATTGTACATCGATCATTCCTACCAAGTTTCGTCGAAATCCGGCTGGCGGTTCATGAGAAGAAGATTTTTTAAGAATTTATGCTATTTTTAGACGGCGGCCATCTTGGATTAGCGATGACCTCCATTTTAACAAATCTGAAAAGGCTTCACCCATGGACCATAACTTTTAAGTTTGGCTAACATGGGCAAAGCGGTTCATGTGAAGAAGAATTTTGAAATCTCTAATAAAAGAACGACATTTTGACCTTTCGGCGGCCATCTTGGATGACATAAAAATCCGATTTCGACAGAAAATGCACCAGAGTGATCACCTCATTGATACCTTCAATTTGATATATGACATGACCATATTCGGTCCAAAATAAAATTTGACCCCAATTTGACCCCACGGGCCACGCCCATTTTTGACCCCGGGGTCACCATTTTAACAACTTTGAAAGAGCAATGTACATCGATCATTTCGACCAAGTTTTGTCGAAATCCGGTTGGCGGTTCTTGAGAAGAAGATTTTTGAAGAATTTGTGCTATTTTTAGACGGCGGCCATCTTGGATTACGTAATGACGTAATTTTAACAATTTTGTAATCCCCCTACCTAAGGACCATGACCATGAAGTTTGGTGACCATAGGCCCAATGGTTACCGAGGAGAAGACGTTTGAAAATGTTCACGGACGACGACGACGGACGACGGACACATTGCAGTAACAATAGCTCACATGAGCTTCGCTCAGGTGAGCTAAAAAAACACAAGATGGCAGCTTTACGATTTAATCCTATTTATAATGGCAACCATCCATCCCGAATTAACCTTTACCACTTGTACTTCAGGCAGGTTCAACAGATAAATGTTCTGTTGATACTTTATATTTTGTCACCGACAATGTGAAATTACAGCTTCTTTTCAACGAAATACACTCTCAAAATTCACCAGACACATCCATTTCCATTTGGGGCCGATTCAGCAACGATAGCGATCTGTCCAGAATACAAATCAGCAACACAAACACCATTTTGTTTCGTTTATTTCCTTACCTGACTGGAATCAATGGGAGCAGCCATTTTTATTTTAAATGACGTAGTAGACTTATTGACGTAAATATAAGTATGACGTCAGTCATGTCTGAATGACGCACGGAATGGGTAGAGAGCAGACGCATTTGGAAATTGAGGTTCGTAATGGAAATTGATTTGACATTCAGAAAATGACTTACACTTAATTTTATTTTCTGGGGATATCGTTTTTATTTGCCAAATTTAACCCTCACAGTCACACTGTAAACGGTTCCATTTCCATCAGACTTTTCAGTCAACTCAAGAAGTATACTGGGGAAAGTAGTCACCAACACGAATGACGCGTATGAATTGTGATTAGGTCGTATTGACAGGATATCAAATATGTTTTACGGCACCTTGTTTCACGGCACATAGGCACTGCGTTGACGGGATAAAATCATTTAGTACTTGTATTTTACTGATAGTGTCACGCGTTGGTTGGTGTCAGGCTATTTTCATATGCAAATGAGGCATGGTATTTTTTAATTATTTATACTAATTAAATGCGTCACCTGAAATAATAATATTTTCGACAGATTTATATAAAGTATGATAATTGCACATCAAAAAATAAATAGTATATATAGCAATGCCCGTTAACAGTTTAGGGAAACACGGTGATCTCCCCTGATATCAATGTGGAAAGTTACGTCTGATATAAAATGTATAATAATGCCAATCAGTACGTGGTGTAATGGTGAATGAATGTTTATTTTGCCAGAAAATGTCTCAGATTATGTCTCTGCTATAAAGACCATTTTGTGCCTGCTGACTGGGCATGCACCTTTAAGACATCATACAACGTTGACAACAAATCAAAGCACATATTCGTAATCATGCTCGAAATTACGAAAACTGATTTCACCAAAATTGTAAAGTATACTTATCTTGTTAAGTACACTTTGATTGAGAAATTTTCAATTGAAGGAAACATTTATTAATTTGTATGTAATTAAATTAACTATTGTCTGATCAAATTATTATACTGAATTTATTACATAACAACCATTTTGGCAGTGATAATGTAATAAATTCAGTATAATAATTCTGCATACTTTTAATCATCAAATATATGCAGTCGTCAGTTCTATATGAAATAATGCATTTCAGGAATTGACTCCCTCAAAGTATACTTATAAGGTATATACGTATGCTTGGCAATTGTGGTGAAATCGGATACTGGTAGTCCCGAAGTGTGCCCTGCGCAAATGCCAAAGATATCGAGTTAAATAATTTCGTGGACACATTCCGAAAGTGAGCCTATCGTCACGGGCCTTTGACTATAGTGGCCGTAGCTCCCATCATGGGACTCAAGTTCTCGCGTTCTGACTTATAAAACACATTTTCCTTTTATTTCACGCATTCAGTTGCACATTTCAGTTAAAAAATAGCTCCAAACGACTCGATCAATAGAAAGGAAATCACTATCATGACCATTTACTGACAATAAAGGTCTCACGGGACAGTGGGTGGCTAGCTTTAAAAAGGGGGAGGGGACGATTTTCTATATACTTCCCCAGCAAACACACAACGTAAACGCAACGTTACGCGAATGTCGTAATCAGGTTGCGTATTCAACAACGTTTTTAGGCAGTTGAGGTAACGTTTTAATATTACGTTACCGTAAAAACTTTGCTACAACCAGCTTTATGAAAGTGCCAATTACGTCCAATTTACGTTGTTAGCTTAACATTTGGTGAAAACATCTTATCAACGTTGTCGCAAAAATGTTTCCACAATAACGTTGCTGCAACCAATTATTTGGAAGCTCTAATTACGTAACATTTATGTTGCCATATGACGTTGCTGCAACCAATTCTAGGAAAACTCTCATTACATACTATTCATGTTGTCATATTACGTTGGATGAAAACATCAAATCAACGTTGTTCGCAAAATGTCGTTTCCCACAATAACGTTTGCTACTAACCTATTTCTTTAGGACGCTCCTAATTACGTAATATTTATGTTGTCATATGACGTTGCATGTGACTACGTAATTACAACGTTATTACCGAAACGTTTCCACAATAACGTAGCTGCAACCAATTCTAGGAAAACTCTCATTACGTACTCTTCACGTTGTCATATTACGTTGGGTGAAAACATCATCTCCACATTGTCGCAAAAACGTTTCCACAATAACGTTGCTGCAACCAATTCTTTGCGAGTTCTTAATACGTAATATTTAAGTTGTCATATGACGTTGCATGTGACTACGTGATTACAACGTTTTATTACATTTCATGCAATTATATGCATGGAATTACCTGTGAAAGAAAACCCGTAATTATCAGATTACAAATAATACACCGTCAGATTACAAATATACACCGTGAAGAGAACACCCGTAATCACCGCGTGCACTGTCCCGCACTGTGGAAATTCTGGAACTACTTTTGCGAGTTGTAAAAGGAAGTGACCTCCCGAGCGTGTGACGCGTCTGCATTCCACAAGATGGCTCAGCTGACAGACTGGGATTGGCAAGAAATAGATTTTCTACTAAGGTCAATCGGATTTCGAAGATCTACCAAGTCCACAAATACCGACAATCACCAAACAAACCAAAACAGGTTTAAATCTTAAGTTTTATCATCCAAATTCTCTGCCAATCTGCAAATCATTGGCAGACATATATCAAATTCTCCCAACCTCTGGCAACGTTGACATTCGTAACACAGGAGAAATGGGACTTTATGCCATTTGTAAACAGAATCTAGCCATGGGTCTGCTATGTTCGGCGTTCACTCAATAATACATACATGTGCGGCATGCTTCTACCAAACTGTATAATTAGTTTATATAAAATTCCCTTCAATTGTGTTTAATGACAGCCTGGCAACAGCTATGGTAATTTTCTGCTCGTTAATGTGGTCGAATTCCATATTTCACCTGATGTAATGGTGCGAAATTTCCAAATCCAATAGAGGATATATATTCCATCGTACATTTTGAATAGCGGGAAATAATACATGAGTGTGCGTCCGATTCCGAGTAAGCAAAGCGAACGAGTTGCTTGCACAGAAGCCGACGGACACCAGTGTATTATTTCCGCTATTCCACATATGTTTTCCTTTTATTGAAATAAACAACATCTTGGGATAATATATTTATTTTGGAACATAGTATATGTGCTGAAAGCATATCACTGATCAGAGCTCCAGATAAGGTGAGTATTGGAGTAAATTTTGCACACTTATTTTAGCAGCATACACAGTGATTATCAAAAGTGTGAGTACAAATGTACTCACACAAATGTGAAAATATGCATTGATTTACAAATTGAGTATTGAAAATACTGTAATAAAGTTGAATTTTACTTAGTTCAGCTGCAAATGCAACTGAAATAAGTGAATTTTTAAATATGTTTTATGGTTTTTTTATGATTTGTTCCATATTTAATATGGAAGAAAATCAATAATACATTTGTAAAAGTCAAATACGTATTGAATTTGAAATATGAGGGAAGGGGATAATACTCTTTAGATACAAACTTTATCTGGAGCTCTGACTGATTTGGAATAATACCTATACTTGGGTTTTGGGCTTTAAAAGCACTTTGGGATATCACCAATTCTAATAGGTCTCCTGTGACATCACCCATCACATACCTTCAAATGTGTGATTATCAATGCGAAATATGAATGAATGATATCACCCATTCGATTATGTATATCTTCCCCTTTCCAATAGGTGATCATCTATTCTAATGTGTGTTATCACCCATTTGAATAGGTGATATCACTAATTGTAATGGGTGATATCAACTATGCGTTTTGAAGTGGTGATATTACGAATTTGAATACATGGTATTCACACTTTTGTGTTGAATCCGCGATATCACCCATTTGAAAATGTGATATCACCTAATGGAATGGGTGATATCATCCATTCATTTTGACAAATTTGAATTTATTAGTCTTGAAAATTATTTGTACAGGTTTCGCTGTGAGAAAACCTGTAATCAACTCATTCCAAATAATACACAGTGAAGAGAACACCCATAAAATGTATGCTGATTTGCTGTTGCAGATCACACTACTGGTACAGAAAACAATGCAGGTGCAGCTGCCGAAGGATGTCATCGCTTTGTGGAGTATTCAAAAGCGGAGGCAGATGAATTTATTAACAGCATGGAGAACAAGTCAACCAAGAAAAAGACAGATTGTGACATGAGACAATTTAAAAGTTACAGAAATGTGAAGGGAGAGGAAAGGGGCATAGAGACAATACCCATGGCTGAACTGGACACACATTTTGGGAATTTTCTCTTGGGAGCAAGGAAAATTAAAGATTCTGGGGAATATGAACCATCAACACTACGGGGATTTATGGGCAGTCTGGATCGTTATTTGAAGAAAAAAGGTTGGACATGCAGTGTAGCAAAAGAATCCATTGTTTCCGCATAGTAATGCATCTTTGAAGACAAAGCAAAAGGACTTGAAATCACAGGGCATGGGAAACAGACCCAATGAAGCCGATGAAATGACGGACGCAGACATTGAAAACTTGTTCCAAAAAGGAGTACTGGGCACTCACTCACCGACGTCGTTAATAAATCTTCTGCATCTGAATTTTTAACTCGTTCTTGGAATGCGGGGCGGATTAGAACAGACAGTTAAAATGGGGGGACATCGAAGTAGGGGTCGATGAAGATGGCGATGAATTGTTCATGTGCTTTCGCTTGCTATGCATGTGTTATTTTTTTTTATTCTCCAAATAAGATATCTGAAGATTTGGAGAGAGCTCAAGTATTAAATATAAATCATTGCAAATACAATGTATGATATTCCATTGTACATGTTTAAACATGAGTAGCACTGCGGGTGAAAGCATTTGAACAATTATGGGTATAATCACTGGGAATTAATTTCAAACAGATTATTATGTTTTTTTCTCTCACAATTACATAATGCATGTATTATAAAGTGTGTAATAAAAACGATCTGATAAGTTTAGCTAAAGATAAATAATCCCAGTTATACGGATGTATTTTACTATTTCATCTATCTTTTATATATTTTGTATCCGTGTAGCCGAGACCCACCCATTGTTACAATAACAGCCCATTCTGTACTCGCGTTTTGCAAATAAAATATGAACAAAAGGTTAATCCGGGTCAAAGTATGTAAATTTCATGTTTACTATTGGTAATTGCAAGTTTTTGAAGAGAACTGTGAAGAATTTAAACGGCTCGCTCGTCACAAAATGCCAGAATACAATGGGTTGTTATTGTGACTAAATTTTACAACAGACGGCTCTCAGGTAGAAGGATACTGTACAGATAATATAAAAGGCAGATGAAATAGTAAAAGCCATCCGTGTATTTGAGATTGTGTAAGCAAGTAAAAAACATGAGTAAAATACACCAATACGCGTGTTATCAGTAGCATATTTGATAAAAATTGCCAAGTACTAAAAGGGTACTTTGAGGGAGTAATTATTTATTTGTACTGAAAAAAAAATTTTGTCATAAAAAGCAAATACCTGTTTATATTTGACGAGTAAAATTATGCAGCATTGATATACTGCATTTATCACATTATCACAGTCATTGTTTTGATTATAAAATATTGTATTGACTATTTCATTAAATAAAAATATAATTTATGTATAAATTAAAATGAAAATTGATCCCCCAAAGTACACTTAGCGTATTTAGCAATTTTGGTTAGATAGGCTACAGGAGCTCTGCAAGATAATTCAGTTGAATGTGTTACGGATACAAATGTATGTATATGTGTTGCCTAAATAAATTATATTGCTGCAAGCAATGTGCTTTGGTTCTTGTCCAAATAATGGTGCTGCCGGGTTTGGGTTCATTTCCGGGCAGGGAGCGCGACAGCGATAGTCCATTAATAAGTTTCCAGACGTCAAAGGTATGAAACACAAACAGTATGTAACTAACCAGTCAGTAAATATAATGTAGCAGCTTTGGGATCCAGTAAATGTCCAACAACTGACACTCCGCCTGGCACACCGTTCCAATTCAATGTTTCGAGCAGCAATCAGAACGAGTGTGTTTGTTGGCTTGTGCTGAGGAAACCTCGATCCAACGATAAATATTGGACGGTGAATGTCTGAAGCCGTGTTACCATGTATTTCCAGCGTTATTAAATACTCCATTATTCAAAATAAAATCACAACTTTCCGAAACTCGATATCCGCCATTTTATTTTACAGATTTAGCCTAGTTAGTGACGTCAGTTGTTATAAAAATAAGCTCCGCCCACAATAATTCATACGCATATGGAAACGCCCCCCCCGAAACATTACACAATGCATATTTGTTCGATTTTTTTTCAGAAATGTAATAAATAGGATATTCCATCGTACATGTTGGAATAGCGTGAAATAATACACTCGTGTACGTCGTCTTCCGTGCAAACAACTCGTTCGCTTCGCTTACTCGTTGTTTACGCGGAAGCCGACGTACACTCGTGTATTATTTCACGCTATTATTTTGCTGCTACCAATTATCAGAAAACTCTCATTACGTACTATTCACGTTGTCATAATACGTTGGGTGAAAACATCTTATCAACTTTGTTGCAAAAACATTTCCACAATAACGTTGCTGCAACCAATTCTTCGGAAGCTCTTAATACGTAATATTTATGTTGTCATATGACGTTGCATGTGACTACACGATTACAACGTTATTACCGAAACGTTGACGCAATAACGTTGCTGCAACCAATTATCAGAAAACTCTCATTACGTACTATTCACGTTGTCATATTACGTTGGGTGAAAACATCAGTAGTAGTAAGGGATTCAAAATGATACCACTTACCGTGATATCATTTATAACCCTCTATAATACCCCCACCATCCCCGAAAAATCAAAAATTGGTTAACGAGGATAATTGTCTCCCGACAGCAAATTTATGAATTTTTGGAGAAAATAATTTTGAAAAGAGGGAGTCAAAATGATACCACCTCCAACCAAAAGTTGTTGGTGGTATTGTAGTCCCAATTATATTGGTAATTGACTTTTGAAAAAATATATTGGTGCCATAAATACATCATGTTTTTTTCACGTCCAATTGAACAGATACATTTCATGGGTTATAATAAAATATTATTAGAGAAAATGGATAATACAATACAATTGGAATTGAAAGTTTTTAATGACTGTGTTGAAGAAGTTTACGAAGCTTACGGGGGTTATGATCCTGTATATAAATTCAATAAAATGAAAACACTAGGCGATATCGAATACATGAAATACCAGCGTAATTTATTACGCTCCGATAAAAACGTTGCATTTACAATATTATACCGGCAATTATGTCAACTATACAAGAGGCAAATACAAACATTAAGACGGATAATGCGTATCGGATATGAAACTAAGGTGTATTATATAAAATTGTTAAAACCCAACGATTCGTTTACGAATGTACATTTCTACGATATCGCTTATAAAGATATTGAAAAATTATTATTGAACAGAAAAAAAAAATACTAATTTTTTTATAGCCGAGTGTATTTTCCTTATCGAAGGTATGTAAACGGGCTATCTGGAATTATTTTTCATCAACCTCGAGCGGTCTTATAGGAACGCCGTTGTCATACTTTGAGTGTATTTTTCCTTATCGATGGTATGTAAACTGGCAATCTGAATTTATTTTTGTATCAACCTCGAGCGGTCGGATAGGAACGCCATTGTCATGCAGTTGTTTACCATAGCGACCACATTTGTAGGGATAGAAATAAAAAATGTTTTAGCTCCCGTCGAGACTCGAACTCACGACCCACGTATAGAGTGTCGCCTTAACCACACGACCACGAAGGCTGTTATGATAAACACAACCTAGTGTTGTACAATTATCGATTTACACAGGCGGTGTGTACACAGGTTATTTATAAACACTTAGAGAGGTTAACGAATTTACGGGATGGTTCATTATTTCATTAATTTTATAATTAATTTTATAATTTTCTTTAAATTAATTATAAAATTATTAATAACTTAAAGCTGAACATCCCCTATAATTACATTAGAAAACATAATAATTAATTAATATAAGAAAACAAATAAAACACAACTATTTTCACCAACAAAGTCAGGGGCTGGCGCGGGTTCGAGCCTCGGTTGGAGCTAAAACTTTTTTTCTTTTTTTTTAAATTGTTAATAATTTTCCTAAAATTAATTAATAAATTGTTTACTGCACCAATATAATTAATTTTATAATAAATTTAAAGAAAATTATAAAATTAATTATTTAATAAAAATATTAATTTCCTCCGACTTTATCTACAAGTTTTACACTAAATTTATCCCAATCAGTACTCAAGCTTGGGCATGGTGGCGTGTGCTTTGATTCTAATATCATTTTTTAATTTTTCATATCTCCCCATTTCTTCCACTACGGATTCAAACTCTAAATTTGATATGTTCTTATCGGCCAACGCTTTGGACACTATAACGTCGATGCTATTTTTCTTAGACCTGGCGAGAACGGATATTCTATCATGTTTTCTACATTTTTTCTCGAGTTGTCCACCCGACGCCCTAATTACCATACAAAGTATTCCAGTTAAACCGGTAATTCCACTCAAAACCCCTGCAAGTGGAACCGTTACAATTGTAGATAGCGTTGCAGCAGTTCCCGCACCACTCATTACAGATAAACTTGCCAGAACCGTACTAGATGCTTCAGCTATATTCGCCGCGCGCTTATATTTTTTAGCGTGTCTTTTTCTATTTCTATATTCTCTAACTAAAATATCCTGCATAGCGACGATATTATTCAACCTAAAATCTGAACTTCTTTCGTTAATTGTACACAGTGTTGATGGAGTGGTATTGACAATTGGATACCGTGTTGATGGAGTGGTATTGACAATTGAAGCGTGATTCGTTCATGATTTTCAATATATTAGTATTACAAATTAAGTTCAATTAACAATGAGACAATAGTGGAAGAACTCTCTGGGTCACCGATTTTCTTAACAAAGTTAATAACACTACCTTCGGAAAGTCTAATTCGATCATAACCGGCGAACGCCAAACCACCGTCGAACTATCTCCAGCGATTTTAGTGACTCCACTCCCCCACCTCCCTCCCGTTCTTCCCCCATCTACTACAAGATTTATCGTGACCGCGCCCACAGGTTTACCATTAGCATTAACCGAGCAGACCGCCATTCGGATAACTGTACCTGCAGCTGTCATGGCGTATCCCCCACATTTATTACTCGCTTTGGCACCGAACGAATATTCATAGTGCCCCTCAACCAATGGGCCCCGCTTCTCAGCCCAAACTGTTATGTCACGTTTTAGCGTTTTCATTGTTTGCACCAATCCGGCAACCGCCCCGATAGAGGTATGGGCCTCAGTACGAATCTTATAAGAGGCCTCCTCAAGAGCTTTGGTCGCGGCTCTACGATCATGTTTCAGTTTATCGGAAACTTCGGTTATCTTTCCGTCTAGTTCGGTAAGTGTCGCTTCTCTGCTGAGAGAGTCCTCTAAGCGCAACGCATCATAAGCCTCCGTAATGGTCGCCTGGTGGCCTTCTAGGGCTTTTTCAACACCCGACCGGGCCTCTTTTTGAAATTCGGTTATTTTCCCGTCTAGTTCAGCAACCGCCGCTTCTCTGATGAGAGAGTCCTCTGAGCGCAACACCTCATAAGCCTTCGCAAGGGCTGCCTGGTGGTCTTCTCGGGCTTTCTCAATACCAGTTCGGACCCCCTCAACACCCAACCGGGCCTCTTTTTGAAATTCAGTTATTTTTCCGTGTAGTTCAGCAACCGCCGCTTCTCTGATGAGAGAGTCCTCTGAGCGCAACACCCAATAAACCTCCGTAATGTCCGCCTGGTGGTCTTCTCGGGCTTTCTCAATACCCGTTCGGACCCCCTCAACCCCCAACCGGGCCTCCTTTCGAAATTGAGAGAGTCCTCTGAGCGCAACGCCCCATAAGCCTCCGCAATGGCCTCCTTGTGGTCTTCTCGGACCCCCTCAACCCCCGACCTGGTCTCTTTCAGAAATTCGGCTATTTTTCCGTCTAGTTCAGTAAGTGTCGCTTCTCTGCTGAGAGAGTCCTCTAAGCGCAACGCATCATAAGCCTCCGCAATGGCCTCCGCAAGGTTCACCTGGTGGTCTTCTCGGACTTTATCAATACCCGACCTGGTCTCTTTTCGAAATTTGGTTATTGTTTTGTCTAGTTCAGTAAATGCCGCTTCTCTGATGAGAGAGTCCTCTAAGCGCAACACATCATAAGCCTCCGTAAGGTCCGCCTGGTGGTCTTCTCGGGCTTTCTCAATACCCGACCTGGCCTCTTTTCGAAATTTGGTTATTTTTTGTCTAGTTCGGTAAGTGCCGCTTCTCTGATGAGAGAGTCCTCTAAGCGCAACGTATCATAACCCTCCATAAGGTCAGCCTGGTGGTCTTCAATATCCGACCTCGTCTCTTTTCGAAATTTGGTTATTTTCCCGTCTAGTTCGGTAAGTGTCGCTTCACTGATGAGAGAGTCCTTTAAGCGCAACGGATCATAAGCCTCCGTAAGGTCCGCCTGGTGGTCTTCTCGGACTTTATCAATCGCCAACCGGGCCTCTTTTCGAAATTTGCTTATTTTTTCACCTAGTTTGTTTAGTTCCGTATGCGCTTCTTCACGACTTTGTGTATTCACAGCCAGGGCATATTCTCTAAGTTGTGATAGTAGACTCCTGTGAATATTGTCCGTGGCCGCCGATATAGTTCTATTGATCAAGGCTTTTGTTTTTTGGGTAGTTAAAAAGTCGCCCTCTTCGGGATGAATACCCCTTCTGTCGGTTCCAAATTCTTTGAATTTGTCACCCAATCGGAAGAACTACCTGGTCCGTATATACTCATTTCAATAATGTTGATAATATATATATAAATTACGAACATGCGTTTAATTCTAAATAATTTTCTTAAAATTAATTAATTTGAAATTTCTAGGACGACCGAAATCGGGTAATCGTTCTTCAACTCTCGCCCTTTATCATCAAGAATAGAAATCTTCAACTCGTGGATGTGTCCCGATTCCAAAACTTTCATCTCGGGGTGTGGGAAGTCTAAGGTCACAGTCTCCCCAAAGAAACAGTCGCTGGCGGGCACGGTTTCAGTAATGTGCTGGGAGTGCCGTCTACCGTGTTGTACGATGTGTTCACCCGATCCAGGTGTACCCCGAGAGTTTTCGTGACGGCGAAGTTTACTGGGGTATCGCCGCGGTGCTCGCCCACGGGAAGACAAAGTTCAACGGGAACTTAAACCCTTCCTCCTCGTTGTAAGGGGGTGCAAATTTAAATACCTAACATTGAGGCCAACCCCGGGGAGATCCTAAATTTTTTTGGTTTTCAGCGGACAATGCGCATGCCCCGTGGCTTTTGAGACTGCGATAGGGGGGGGGGCTATATCAGGCATATTCGTCGCGATTAAAGCGTGGACATCTCCGAAAAACCCCAAAGGCCAGGAAGTAATAACGCAGGTTGTTTCCCAAGGCGTCTCGCTACATTTGTACGATCGGGGTTATTGATAATATTCTAAAAAATCTCCAACATCTCCGAATAGATAGCCTCGGAACGTTACAACGTTTTTTCCTTTCCCACCCGACCGTGAAACGTGATGATCTAAGGCCTACCCGGCGTTGTCCCGCAGCAGTTGTCTATTAATTTTTTTTGAAGTTCACAACTCCCTTTTTGAACATTAGTGATAGTAGCAAATATAATATCTTTCAATGGATACCAAAAGCATTTAGCTTTAATTTCTAATGCAAAGTACGCGGTCGGGTGGTAAATACACTCAAAAGACGTTGTTAAAACCGCCTTGTACACCCAACCGTAACGGTTAGACCGGACAGTGGCTTTGTCATCAACTTCCCCGACATCTTTGAACAATATAGGCTGCCCAAGATTACTACGATGGAGGCGGTAAACGGGTGGGTAAAAGCAAACACCGATGCAGTTTTGGCAGAACCAAATAAATTTCGCTGTATAGTGCGCAACAGCCGGGTGTGGAGTTTCACATAAAGACCATCTGACATCCAAGAATGTCCATACTCAAAGAATGTGTCTACACTTTCCAAACGTGTATTAATATATTAGGAGGATTCTCAAAGAACTAGTATTTTCACTACCTCAAGACGACGCCCTGGGATCCCATTTCCAACGCATATACCGTATGGCGTTTGAAAGACTGTGTACGAATAACGTTTCAAAAAGACGCGGACTGGAGACAGAGAAAGCATTTCCCTAGCCATGGCACCGGCCTCGGGGACGTTCTCATTCGGGGCCAGTCCGGGAATTGGACCGCAGACTGATTTTTAGACACGACACTCCGGTGGACAACAATCGTCAGTCGGAACGCCGGGAATTTTGACCCCGCGACTATGACTTTCGGGCCGGAAGTTCTGGAGGGTCGGCACTGTGGGTTGTTTTCTTGTAAAAATGTTACCTCCGAAACGGGCTCACGTCGATTACATACAGCAGGCTGCTGAGGTTTCAGAACGCGTGGGGTACATTATGTTAGATAAGGGTTCTAGGGTTCACGCAGGCCGGGGTTACTCGCGTCAACGACTCCATTCGCACGTACGTCTGGGCCATCCTCGGCGCACAGAAGCAAACTCGCAGTTCTATTCTGGGCACGGGAACAGCGTTGATGCACAAAAACATCTTAGCACTTTGTAGAGGACGCCATCTCAGCTAGGGTGGACCTGGAGAAGGCGATCAAGAATTATCAAGACGTTTTGCAGAATGCCAGCACTCCTGTTAGACTATGTATTTGGACTAGGTCTTTATATGGCGCCGAGCAATAATGATAAACTACGAGACGACCCGGTTGACGGTTACAATAATCAGATCGTAATCGCCACCGCCAATCAAAAAATCGGGCCACAACGGTCACGTGAACACGGAAATATCAATCAAGCTCCCACCAGATGCCGGGGTTCAAACAGTGTTGAGGTTGTAAAGTGGAATACCGATTTGCATAAAAAACCCCCAAAACACAAAATGGGATACATCTCCCTCAACACAATCGAACCCAGTACCCCCAATTCGTAAATTTGGATTGCACCAATCGAGTTCCCCCAATCAATCATCAACAAATGTTGAAACAGGTGCGGAAACACCAATCGAGATTTGGAAAAGCACAACACACGAGGAGAAATTAGGGCTCGTCGTCGCCCTCGTGGCGATCGGACTATTTACGCTTTGGTTTTAGGAACTCTCAGCCTGCAAGCGAGCTTCTCTTTCGTCCCGCAACGACCGCAGGCGTTCGGTGATCCGCTCGGTAGATTCTCTATCGCCACCGGCTTCCTCCAGTTTTCTTTCTTCTAGCGCGATATGTTCATCCAGCGACGAGAGTTTGGCGAGGTTAAGGAAAAGTTCGACCCGCCCGTTTGCATAAACCTTATCGAGGCCCCGGAGTTCGTGAAGAGGTAACGGTGGGGTCCATCAGTTGAGTATTTCGTTTTCGCTGAACGTGGTCTCCATCGTGTTTTAAATAAGCGTCGGTGGCTACTCGAGGGGAGTTCGCTGAGCTCAACAGTTTCTATATCGGCGTCCGTCTTCGCCATCGTTTCGTCGTCGGTAGACTGTAGGGGGCCTCTACATCGGCGGGTCGGCATAATTTTTTTTAATTTTTTTTACCCTTTTCTTCCAATCTACGAATCCTAGTTCGCTCCTTATGATTTCACCACCGCCCGGTTTCCTGCAATTGTGCTCAGTGCGAGGGGGTTTAAAACCCCGGTCCTCGTGTTGACTAATGGGAAGATTTGATGCTGCTTTTTAGTCGCAATCTACCGTTCAGTATCAAATTCGAACTTGGGAGTAGTCCGCGGATCGACGACGGGACCAGACCGATTTCTGCAAAACGGTTGTAGTAGTCGTCTACAGCTCCCTCGAGTAATTCCCGACTCTGACTAGTAGGTTAGCGCCACCTAATCCCCCGATTGCGATTGGATTGGAACTGAGGCTGTATCAAGGGTGTTTTCGTCATTATAATCATCATCATCAACCATCGAGGTAAATCGTCTCTGCCGATTTCATACATGTCATTAATCGTAATCAGCCATCTTTATAACTTCTTAAAATTAATTAAGTATTAAAGAAAGACAAAACCATACGGGTTTAAATTTGTTTCACACTAAATTGTCTTCGAGTCATACGGTCGCAAACTCAATCATACCGCAGACTGCTGAGCCCTCGGGGCAAAAGCTGTGAAGACAGAGTGTCGTTATTACGAACAAACCCATCGACGATCGACCAGAACCAGAGCTCTTGGTCCGCTTCCCCAACCCCTCGGAGCTAAACGACGTCATTTTGCCGGGGACTGTTCGCCTCGCTTTCACTATTTTTCGCTAAACGTCGACGGACGAGGACGAACCGTCGTTCAGAACCTGGGTCGCGCCATCGTCAAGAAGACCATGATAAAGATTTCTGGTAAAATGAGGTGATGTTACGATTTTTTTCGATGACAGCGACGTCTCCATTGTTATCAGGACCAATATGGAAGACGGCGCAAGAGCGCGAAAAAAACGCTGTCTATCAGGGTATTGACACCAGCAAAAATAAGAACATAACCAAACTTAGAATCGGGACTGGTAACAAAGGCAGATAACACCGCGAGCGACAACGCGTCGCGGGCGCTTACGGCAATCGCTTCTACATCCCGCTCGACTTTGAGTTGCTGGAGTCACATGCCTACTATCGAGTGGCTTTGTTTGGCTGACCGCCTCAAATACGAACTAACGTTCAACGACTACGCCGCCGGGGAGTTCTCATAAGCCACCGACATGTTATCGACGATATTGATCGATAAATGTTCGCTGGAGTACGACATGGTCACGATGCCAGAACTCGTGCAAATAATAGATCAGAACTTAGACGCCCGGGCACGTTGCCATACTTTACGACCGAGTTCTTCGCCATCGCAAGATGACAAAAGACAAAGGCGACACATTGTGGAATATTAAATGTCAACATACACGCCCGCTCGATGAGGAATATAAACTTTTGATGTTGTTCGAGGATGGCTCCGGTTTCGCGTTCGGTGCTACCGAAAAACCGCTCCTATAACCCCAAAATCACGAAGCCCCCTAGAGGTGACGATCGAGGGAGTACCCAATCAACTCTACAGCGCGGGTCTTTTTCGCGCGACCAGCAGTGGGGACGAAGTAAGAAAGCAGTTTGGCTGTCCGGCTCTAAGCGCTCCCCTCCCCGGAGGTTGCCGCGGTTACCAAAGATCCTGCATCTATCGGCCGTCTCCTCGCGTTGTTCCTGAATAACCAAATACGCGTTATGGCTAGGACATGCGAGCCAGCGACGACGACCAAATACAGCCCATCATTCTAACGATTTATTAATTAATAAATTTTTGAAAAAAAATAAGAAAATTAGGCAATCAATTACCAATTCACGATTGGAGATGCCCACTCTGCCATAATATGTGGGCAGACGGATGTGGAAAAAAAACGGTTTTCATCCTAGACTTGCTCGAGGGCTCCTACCCCCTGCTCGCCCTTTCGTCACATTGTGATCCTGTGTCCCACTGTGCGGCACAACGATACTTATCAGCGGCGCCCGTGGAAAAATATGGGACCGACCCTGAGGATACGTTATTGACCCCGGTGATAGGCTTCACGATTGGCTGCGTGGTTTTATACAAAAAGATTCCAGGTGAGCCCACCCTATACGTGATTGACGATTGCTCGGCCCAAGGCGGCGATGACCAAAAAGAAGGGACATGCTCTCCGAGCTCGATTTTCATGGCCGCCATGCTAGGCAAAGCGTATGGATATCCACTCAAAAATGTACAAACGCCGTCCTCAAGGATCTGCGCGAGCAAACGAAATGGGTCGCCATCTTTCACTGCAAGGACCGAGACTCTTTCGATGACTGTCTCGAGAGAATGACGTTATCCCCCAACGCGCGAGGAAGCTCCTGGAGGTACGACGAGATGCTTTCGGAAACTAAGCACGCCAAGCTTTCTGCTAAGACTGATCAACCTAACTGCTTATGAAGTTTATCATAATTTTAATAATTAATTAGCAATTTACTTAACGCTCGTTTAGTAACTGCCGAGTAAATGCTTAACAAATGCTTAGGCAATTACTGAACAATGCTGAACAAATGCTGAACAATGCTGAACAAATGCTTAACAAATGTTGAACAAATGCTGAACAATGGTTAACAATGTTAACATTTGGGGTGCTCCGCTGCGAGCTTTTGTTTGCGAGCATAATGGTGACCATAAGTATCGGGTGGTGCGCTTGGCAATATTGTTAAAGTGATGAGACTTGTAGAATAGTTAAATTATTTTTAATAAAATTTGCAATAATGAACTGCGACGAACTTCTCCGATCAGCTAATGGAAGAAAGCTCAAACGTCCGACTGCCAACATCCTGAAAGATAATGAAACATCAACTCCGACAGAGCAATCGGGATCAACTCCAACTCCAACGGCGGTTGGTATTGGGTTGAGTGCAACGACTCAGAAATGAAAATGGAAAATGCGGCGCGACGAGAGCGGCTAGCTGCGCTGGTTGCTGGGGGACAATCGGAGCATTATCTCGGTAGGCGTCTCTCAGTTTTTTCAGTGGATAATGATGTCAGATGCGGAGATCGTAAAATGTATGCGCGAATACGAATCAAATGTTAGGTGAAGATGACAAAAACTCTTGGATCGGCGGCTATTCATTTTGTAACGCACCGCCGTAGTATACTTCTCCCTATACCAAACACCGCGGGATTGATTGACGATCTAGAGACTGACCCATTTAAAGGTCACACTCTTAGAACAGCCTCTGCTCAATTTATCACAAGTTTGGGAATGTACTAGCTCCGCGACAACCGCGTTTATTACCACGGTAACATGTCAAATTTTTGACATATATGCCCACGAACTATAAGCCCTAATATTAATATCATAAATGATGACACAAGACACACCTGCGAGAGTGACGGAACAGCAATCTCCACCAGCGTTGGGGATTGTTCCAACCCAATCGAACCCGATTGCAGCACTTTCCAACTCCGATTTGAATCCTCCAACCCAATCGCGATTGGAGTTGGGGGTTTGCACGACTAAAAACCCCAAAAAACCAAAAAAGGCAGGCCACTGGGAGGGCGGCGGCTGCCACCCGAAAAGTTAAACAAGATAAAATACTCGCCGAGCTTCGAGAGGCTAAACAGTCGTTGGGGGACGGAGACAGCAAAACATCTGAAGACAGAGCAATCGGGTTCAACAGTGTTGGATGCCCCGTGCAGGCACCGGGGCGGGATCAACTGATCCTGAGAATAGTGCTGCAGTAGCCATTGCTTGTCGTAAAAGGCGACTAAACTGGCTTAACGATTGGGTTCAACAGTGTTGAGTACAACAACACCCCCAATTCACGAATTGGAAGCACACTCAACACCCAATCGAGGTTGGGCGAATCCGATTGAACCCCAATTCACGAATTGGAGTTGGGTTGTTGGTGGTGGTATGGCAGTTGTTGGTGCCCTGTGCGTTTGGGAATACCCCCTATTACACCAATCCTTATCGAAAAAAACAAACCCCCAACCCCCAACAATTCATCCAAAAATCAGTTACAAAACACCAATCGCGATTATGGATGCGCCCCATTTAAAAACATTGATCGCGATCCCTTTTTATATGCAAAAATTAATTATAATGGCTGAACAAGATGGTAAAAATTGTTAGTGAATGCGCCTTTTATCACGCCGTGGTGAGATAAGGGTTTCAGGGTATCGGGTATGCTCGACTATCAAAGATGGCCCTAGGAGGGTCCGCTCCAAAATTGGACTTTACTGTGAGACATAGGGCTCGCGACCTTAGATGTAGCGGCCGCAGTTTGGACCCGAGATTATCTAGTTAAAGCTGGAATTCTACCCGTTAATATATGGAAATAAATGGCTTCAATCGCAGTAATAGTAGGTGGGGCGCTTGTAAACGCATTGGCGTTCAGCGGTAGCAACTTTATATTCTCTAAAATGAGAAGCTCGAACGTGGATGAGGAGCGCAAGCGTCACGATTTAGCTGTAGAACAACTCAATAGCGCAAAGGAAGCATGGTCGAAAAAACGAACCGCCCATCTGGACTGGGTCAACGAAGAGCTTCGCCGCGAAAATCACGCCGCACAAGCTTTTCAGAACGTTGAAGAAGCCAACCGCGAGTACGCGCTGGCATATCCACACAAAAGTCTCGATCCAATTGATCGCGAGCCCCAACTTTCAGATTTCTATGTACCGTCAGAGCCCCAAAAAGATCGCGAAATCGCGTTCATCGTCGTGGGAATGGGTGTGGTGGGTCTCGTCGGCTACTATATTCAATCGAGATTTTAAATTAATTAATAATTTTTACAAAATTAATAATTATTTTAGATAATTTTTTTTATAAATATATATATATAGAGATATATAGAACGATGTCAGTTGACGAACTTTATTTTGCTAAGATTGATGTAGGCTACACTGCCCTTAAACACCGTATAGCTGGTGCAAGGGGTATGATTCGTTTGGCCCGAAATTCTCTCGAGACGTGGCGCGAGGACGAAAAAGCGGCCACACTTTTCGCAAAGTGGATGTTAGATTCCTCCACCAATCCTGGGGGTTTGGATTTTCCCAAGTTCCTTCAGAACTTAACCCCCAATCGCGATTGTACTTCCAACAAAGGTTTATTATTAACGACGCAGTTACCGGACGATCTGGCGGGGGCATGTTGGAGATTGTCCGATATATTAGAATACATCGCATACGATGAACACGCGCAAACTTTTTACCAAACTATCGGTTCGCCTAACGTGCAAGCGGCCATCAAGAACCTCGCCTCGGCGACCAAGGTTTCAGAAAACGCTGTCAAGGAATGGCTCAAGAAGCAGGCCATCTATTTACCCGCGCCTCACAATATTCCGCGCCCGAAATTCGACGTGCCGGTGCCGAACCAAGTTCACCAAGCGGATCTCCTGTTTCTCCCTCACGATCGTGTCGGTCGCAAGACGTACAAGTACGCACTGACAATCGTTGACGTAGCGAGTCGTTATAAGGGGGCTGAGCCGTTGGTCACTAAAGAGTCTAAGGAGGTGGCCGAGGCTCTTTCCCGAATATATAAGAGGAGTCCTCTCAAATGGCCGAATCTTCTCCAGGTCGATCCCGGCCGCGAGTTCATGGGCGCGGTCTCTCATCTATTGTCTAAGCACGACGTTTCTGTCACACGCGGCCGGGTCAACATCCACCGAGACCAGGGAATCGTGGAGCGGTTCAATCGAACCCTGGCTGAGAGACTGTTCGGACACCAATACGCCAAAGAACTTGTAGACCCTCATTCACGATCGACCGAGTGGGTGGCCAGACTGCCCGCCGTGGTCTCCGCACTGAACGGAGAGGTGACCAGATTGATAGGTAAGAAGCCTGTAGATGCTATCAAGTTTAAAAGGGTGACGAGCAAGCCCTCTGCCGTCTCGCGCGGACGACCCGTTGGTTTAGAGGATCAACGGCTTCCATCGGATATTGACGTCCGGTACCTCTATCAACAGGGAGAGCTCGAATGTGGCAGCAGCCGCGCGACTGATCCCGTGTGGTCTCTCAATTATGGTGCCTTCTGACACCCAGCTACCCCCGGATCGTCAGAGTCTTTAGATTGCTAATTTTCTTAATTTTTTCAAAGTTATTAATTAAATAAATCATTAGAGAGGTTCTGTATGTATTCCGTCTGGTAACACGCGTCTTTTATCGTAGTATGCCGAAGTCCTAATTTTTGTTGACAGTACGTTTTCATAACGCCGTCTTTCATTTTAAATCCTCTATTTTGTGCTACATCTATAATGTGTTTTCCATCTTCTGTAGTTTCACTTAGTACTCGTTTATATCTATCCCAATTTAAATTGTTAGTTCTCTTGGACATTCCTTTCGCAGAGTTTGTATTAATATAATTATTTTTTTCTACAAAGTAACACTTACTAGATAACGCTATCGCCCTATCTCCGCTAAATTCCATTTTGAAAAGTCCGGGCTCTCTTTCGCTCCATTTATCCCAAGCCAACCATTTCTTTTTTTCTTTTTCAAACCCGTCTAGTAAGTTAGGTCTAATCAATTCCTCTATCGTGTTTCCACTAACTCCTATATACATACTATCTGTATCCATCTGTATTAATTCAGAGTCTTCTCTTTTTACGTATTTGTCTAGAAATTCGTAGTAAAATTCCAACATTCTCAATTTAGCTAGTTGATAAACCGCTATTCCACAATGGAATGGTCTCTTTACCGCACACCGGGGTTTTCTTGAAGATATTTCGTACGCATCTCCTATCTCTTCCAAATCGTCAAAGAATGCAGATCTTAATGCTTTGTCAACACAGGTTTCGTTTTGTGTATATGTCGTATTTAAATGTCTCTCCGTTGCCTCTATCATTTTTCCACAACACGAGTTTCCTAATAATTTCATTATGTCGGCTACTGGTTTCTTATTTGGTTCTACATCACCTGTTCGTCTTGCGGCTGTAACTTCTTTTGCGAACCATTCAAATTGTTTTCCGCTAATATAATCTATAACACGATGAATGCCAGTTATTTCTAGGCCGTGTTTTAAATACCATTTCAACATTTTTTTCCATCTCCTCTTGTTCGGCCAGTATCTTTTAAATATTTTAACATGTGTGTGGGAACTTCATCAACCTCTACTTCTTTGTTTATAAATATTGGGGACATTTCAGAAAACTTATCCTTTAAGTTGTGTGGAACTTCTATATCCTCCGCAAACCCAAACCAGTCTCCAGATTAAACTCTTTTACAAAACTTTTTAATAAATTTAAGGTTATGTGGGGTATCTATATGGTGTATAGTTTCTCTCCCAAACGGCATCTCTTTATTTAACGTAGATAAATATAACGCGTTTGCATCGTACCCCAAAACAGCCTTGCAAGGTTTGGAACCTACTCTAATATTTGAAACACCAGCTTCTGCATATCGTGTAAATATTATTGATGGACCGCCAACTAGAGCGTCCTTCATCATTTCGTATGTTTCTTCTTTTGGTGCATATAGAGCATCCTCCGGTATAATCGTCTTTGAAGATTTTTGTTCTTTAATGGTTCCTCTCAATAAATATTGTATAGCTACTCCAGGTAGTGTTACCGCATCTTTGAAAATATCCACACCTCTGTGTTTATAAAATTCACACATTTTTTTCACCAGCTTCTAGGAACGGTGCTACATCTAAATCGTTAAATATTTCAACCAATCTCTGAAAGTTTTCATATTATTTTCTTCGAAAATTCTACGACATTTACTTAATTCTGTTTCATCTATAACATTTTCACAGATAGTTTGGAATACCAATTCTCTATATCCGGTAGTCCTGGGGTAATACCAGTTTGTCTGGAGAATCGAACCACTCATAAGGAAAGAAAGATTTCTGTCCTTTGCATTCGTAGGCTTTTATCCAACTATCGTAACTTACACCAGGTCCTAGATAAAGTATTACATCAAGAAATCTAAACTCTGGAGTAAATAGAAATATTGTTGCGTTTGCACGTTTTCCGACCATTACTTTCTTTGTTGTTGATGCCAGTTCGCCTACTAGGTATTTCTTTATTAAGTTGATATCGTACTTACTGCTGTTAAAACCTATAACCGGTACTTGCTCTATCCACAGTTCGATCTTGGCGATTTGGTTTTTACGTAAATGTTCTGTATTAAACCCATATCTTGACCACACTTCTTCTCTTATAGCTTTTCCAATGACTTTCAAATCTTCTACGAATTTTTCTATAAGTTTTGAGGGATCTTTATCACAAATATGAGTTACTGTTCCTGAGAAATTATCTCCTATACTAACGCTTACCGGAACGTGCTCTAGATTATTAACGAGAGTTTCAAATTCTGGATTGAGATATGCCTCGAAATCGTATACTATCTGATATGGATAAAGAGTAGTGTCGCAACCGATCTTTATGTCTTTACCCGTTCTTTTAAATTCGCATTCCCACATAACTACTAGGTTGAATTCTTTGCTTCTTCTAATAAATGTATTTCTTCTCATAGTGGATGCGCGTTCTTCTTTTCTATGCTTTGCATGAATCTCACACCCGTGCAAGTAACAGCCGTGATATTGATATACGGTATTGGTTTCCGTACAGTATCCATCTACTGGAGCTCCTAAAACCCATCTTTCACCCCCGTGTCCACACTGTTTGTGGTGAATGTGAATTCCCTCGCGCTTTTCCACAGAGTACATCCAATCGATCGCCCCATAACTGTTAAAACTTTTTGGGTAGAACGCTTTCTCGAATGACGAACGCGGGCGCTCTAAATAATTACCATCACATATTACTTTTGTCTCACCTTTCATACATGTTGGTCCGTGTCTCTTCATATTACTCGCTTTCGTGAATTTCTGCTTGCAATTATCGCAGGCGTAAATTTTAGATAGGTTTTGAAGTTTTTTTTATCAGAAATGCGTGATTATTAAACAGTCCTATTGTCATTGGTTTATCACCTATTGCCTTATTGTGTGCTGGCACCTTTTTCAACCACCATACGTTACATTCGGTGGGTTGATATACTTCTATACCGATTTTAAAAAACTCTTCAACCTTTTTCAGATCTGAAAAAGGAATTGGTGAAACCACATTACTACCAAAATATTGCTTACTAAGTTCTTTCGCCATTTCTGTACATCTGTCGGGTCTTTTATCTGTCATATGCATAGCTAGACACCTGAACAGACAAAGGTCGTCATTATACTTATCTAAAGAATACATACCTTTTTTATTCTTCAGCCATTCTGGAAGTTCTCCTCCTGCTGCTTCTTTGGATTGTAGTCCCAAATCTTTACGAAAACCTCTACCCATCTTACAAACTTCCACTTTTTATTTGGTATGTCTATTTTATCGGACATTATTCGTGTTTGCTCCTTATCTGACAGCCATTTTTTAACGGTTTTCATTGATGATAGTGGTTCGCTACCGAGATTTTTGTGCATTATTATAGTTACAGGTTTTCCATTTTTAGTTTCCTCCATATGTTCTAGCTTGTAAGAATATGCATACTCAAATCAAATTGGAAAAATTGGTTGTTATATAAGGAGCGAGTTTATCGGACATGCGTTCAGACCCGTTAATGTCAATGTTTTCACGAAAGGATAATGTAACTACCCGTCTTCCATTTTTTACCTTTTCCAATGTTTCATCGTGAGCCCCAATATTTATTCACCTTTTTCCACTATCGCGCGAACTATAGATATTTTCTTATTATTTGGTATTTGGTCACCTGTTATTATTGGTGCTTGAAGGTTTTATTACACTAGCCCTTAACTCCGCAATACTTTCTTTTTTAATTCTGTTACCAACTTCCTCCGCTTTGGATATATTATTAAATGCCCCTCTTTTATAGGCGCGGGTAAACCGCTTCATAAACACCTTATTCTTTGTGGCGTTTATCAGCTTTGTCAACCCCCTAACTCTCAACCGTTTACTATAAGCAATCCCTAGAGATTCGGCTTCTCTTCTCAAACTTTCTATTTCTGCTCTAGTTTCTGGCGTTATCATATTTTCTGTATATACTTTTGTATATATACTTTTGTATAACCTATAAAATTTATCTGTTTCAATTGGACGTGAAAAATTTTACATCATGTTTTTTTCACGTCCAATTGAACAGATAAATTTCATAGGTTATATACATATATAATGGAGTGTGTGACTTGTTGTAAGACGTTTACGTGTAAAGACTATCTACGAAGGCATCTAGCGAGACGTAGAAAGTTTCCTTGTGTCCCCCCACAATTTCAATGCCCCAGATGCCCTTGTAAATTCGTTAGTGCCCAAACTCTTTGTAGACATAAACAACTACGCTGTCAGGTGGCTAAAGGTGAACGTGGTAGACTAGAGCTGGTAGAATTAATTGCTGATCTGCGAAATAAATTAGCTATATCGGAGGAGAAAAATGAGGTGTTGGAATATAAACTATTGTACTTGCATGAATGATTTGGACTTTTTTTAAAAGTCAATTACCAATATAATTGGGACTACAATACCACCACCAAGTTTTGGTTGGAGGTGGTATCATTTTGATTCCCTCTTTTCAAAATTATTTTCTCCAAAAATTCATAAATTTGCTGTCGGGAGACAATTTTCCTCGTTAACCAATTTTTGATTTTTCGGGGATGGTGGGGGTATTATAGAGGGTTATAAATGATATCACGGTAAGTGGTATCATTTTGACTCCCTTACTACGACTACATCTGATCAACGTTGTCGCAGAAACGTTTCCACAATAACTTTGCTGCAACCAATTATTTAGAAACTCTTATTACGTAACATTTATGTTGTCATATGACGTTGCAAGTGACTACGTAATTACAACGTTATCACCGAAACGTTGCCGCAATAATGTTGCTGAAACCAATTCTAGGAAAACTCTCTTCACGTACTCTTCACGTTGTCATATTACGTTGGGTGAAAACATCATCTCAACGTCATCGCATAAACGTTTCCACAAGAACGTTGCTGCAACCAATTCTAGGAAAATTCTCTGCACGTACTATTCACGTTGTCATATTACGTTGGGTGAAAACAGCATCTCAACGTCGTCGCATAAACGTTTCCACAAGAACGTTGCTGCAACCAATTCTAGGAAAACTCTCTGCACGTACTGTTCACGTTGTCATATTACGTTGGGTGAAAACATCTTATCAACGTTGTCGCAAAAACGTTTCCACAATAATGTTGCTGCAACCAATTCTTTGGAAGCTCTTAATACGTAATATTTATGTTGTCATATGACGTTGCATGTGACTACACGATTACAACGTTATTACCGAAACGTTGACGCAATAACGTTGCTGCAACCAATTATCAGAAAACTCTCATTACGTACTATTCACGTTGTCATATTACGTTGGGTGAAAACATCTGATCAACGTTGTCGCAGAAACGTTTCCACAATAACTTTGCTGCAACCAATTATTTAGAAACTCTTATTACGTAACATGTATGTTGTCATATGACGTTGCAAGTTACTACGTAATTACAACGTTATCACCGAAACGTTGCCGCAATAATGTTGCTGCAACCCATTCTAGGAAAACTCTCTTCACGTACTATTCACGTTGTCATATTACGTTGGGTGAAAATATCATCTCAGCGTCGTCGCATAAACGTTTCCACAAGAACGTTGCTGCAACCAATTCTAGGAAAACTCTCTGCAAGTACTATTCACGTTGTCATATTACGTTGGCTGAAAACATCTTATCAACGTTGTCGCAAAAACGTTTACACAATAACGTTGCTACAACGAATTCTTTGGAAGGTCTTAATACGTAATATTTATGTTGTCATATGACGTTGCATGTGACTACGTGATTACAACGTTATTACCGAAACGTTGACGCAATACTGTTGCTGCAACCAATTATCAGAAAAATATCATTACTTACTATTCATGTTGTCATATTACGTTGGGTGAAAACATATGATCAACGTTGTCGCTGAAACTTTTCCACAATAACTTTGCTGCAAACAATTCTTTAGAAGCTCTTATTACGTAACATTTATGTTGTCATATGACGTTGCAAGTGACTACGTAATTACAACGTTATCACCGAAACGTTGCCGCAATAATGTTGCTGCAACAAATTCTAGGAAAACTCTCTTCACGTACTATTCACGTTGTCATATTACGTTGGATGAAGACATCATCTCAACGTCGTCGCATAAAAGTTTCCACAAGAACGTTGCTGCAACAAATTCTAGGAAAACTCTCTTCACGTACTATTCACGTTGTCATATTACGTTGGGTGAAAACATCATCTCAACATTGTCGCAAAAACGTTTCCACAATAACGTTGCTGCAACCAATTTTTTGCAAGTTCTTAATACGTAATATTTAAGTTTGTCATATGACGTTGCATGTAACTACGTGATTACAACGTTATTAACGAAACGTTGACGAAATAACGTTGCTGCTACCAATTATCAGAAAACTCTCATTACGTACTATTCACGTTGTCATATTACGTTGGGTGAAAACATCTGATCAACGTTGTCGCAGAAAAGTTTCCACAATAACTTTGCTGCAACCAGTTCTCTAGAAGCTCTTATTACGTAATATTGATGTGGTCATAATACGTTGCATGTGGCTACGTGATTTCAACGTTATTACCGAAACGTTGACGCAATAATGTTGCTGCAACTAATTATCTGAAAACTCTCATTACGTACTATTCACGTTGTCATAATACGTTGGGTGAAAACATCTTATCAACTTTGTCACAAAAACATTTCCACAATAACGTTGCTGCAACCAATTCTTTGGAAGCTCTTAATACGTAATATTTATGTTGTCATATGACGTTGCATGTGACTACGCGATTACAACGTTATTACCGAAACGTTAACGCAATAACGTTGCTGCAACCAATTATCAGAAAACTCTCATTACGTACTACTCACGTTGTCATATTACGTTGGATAAAAACATCTGATCAACGTTGTAGCAGAAACGTTCCCACAATAACTTTGCTGCAACCAATTCTTTAGAAACTCTTATTACGTAACATTTATGTTGTCATATGACGTTGCAAGTGACTACGTAATTACAACGTTATCACCGAAACGTGGCCGCAATAATGTTGCTGCAACGAATTCTAGGAATACTCTCTTCACGTACTCTTCACGTTGTCATAATATGTTAGGTGAAAACATCATCTCAACGTCGTCGCATAAACTTTCCACAAGAACGTTGCTGCAACCAATTCTAGGAAAACTCTCTGCACGTACTATTCACGTTGTCATATTACGTTGGGTGAAAACAGCATCTCAACGTCGTCGCATAAACGTTTCCAGAAGAACGTTGCTGCAACCAATTCTAGGAAAACTCTCTGCACGTACTATTCACGTTGTCATATTACGTTGGGTGAAAACATCTTATCAACGTTGTCGCAAAAACCTGAGCACAATAACGTTGCTGCAACCAATTCTTAGGAAGCTCTTAATACGTAATATTTATGTTGTCATATGACGTTGCATGTGACTACGCGATTACAACGTTACTACCGAAACGTTGACGCAATAACGTTGCTGCAACAAATTATCAGAAAACTCTCATTACGTACTATTCACGTTGTCATATTACGTTGGGTGAAAACATCTGATCAACGTTGTCGCAGAAACGTTTCCACAATAACTTTGCTGCAACCAATTATTTAGAAACTCTTATTACGTAACATTTATGTTGTCATATGACTTTGCAAGTGACCACGTAATTACAACGTTATCACCGAAACGTTGCCACAATAATGTTGCTGCAACCAATTCTAGGAAAACTCTCTTCACGTACTATTCACGTTGTCATATTACGTTGGGTGAAAACATCATTTCAACGTCGTCGCATAAACGTTTCCACAAGAACGTTGCTGCAACCAATTCTAAGAAAAAATTCTCATTACGTACTATTCACGTTGTCATATTACGTTGGGTGAAAACATCTGATCAACGTTGTAGCAGAAACGTTCCTACAATAACTTTGCTGCAACCAATTCTTTAGAAACTCTTATTACGTAACATTTATGTTGTCATATGATGTTGCAAGTGACTACGTAATTACAACGTTATCACTGAAACGTTGCCGCAATAACGTTGCTGCAACAAATTCTAGGAATACTCTCTTCACGTACTCTTCACGTTGTCATATTACGTTGGGTGAAAACATCATCTCAACGTCGTCGCATAAACGTTTCCACAAGAACGTTGCTGCAACCAATTCTAGGAAAACTCTCTGCACGTACTATTCACGTTGTCATATTACGTTGGGTGAAAACAGCATCTCAACGTCGTCGCATAAACGTTTCCAGAAGAACGTTGCTGCAACCAATTCTAGGAAAACTCTCTGCACGTACTATTCACGTTGTCATATTACGTTGGGTGAAAACATCTTATCAACGTTGTCGCAAAAACGTTTGCACAATAACGTTGCTGCAACCAATTATTTGGGAGCTCTTAATACGTAATATTAATGTTGTCATATGACGTTGCATGTGACTACGCGATAACAACGTTACTACCGAAACGTGGACGCAATAACGTAGCTGCAACCAATTATCAGAAAACGCTCATTACGTACTATTCACGTTGTCATATTACGTTCGGTGAAAACATCTGATCAACGTTGTCGCAGAAACGTTTCCACAATAACTTTGCTGCAACCAATTATTTAGAAACTCTTATTACGTAACATTTATGTTGTCATATGACGTTGCAAGTGACCACGTAATTACAACGTTATCACCGAAACGTTGCCGCAATAATGTTGCTGCAACCAATTCTAGGAAAACTCTCTTCACGTACTATTCACGTTGTCATATTACATTGGGTGAAAACATCATCTCAACGTCGTCGCATAAACGTTTCCACAAGAACGTTGCTGCAACAAATTCCAGGAAAACTCTCTGCACGTACTATTCACGTTGTCATATTACGTTGGGTGAAAACAGCATCTCAACGTCGTCGCATAAACGTTTCCACAAGAACGTTGCTGCAACCAATTCTAGGAAAACTCTCTGCACTTACTATTCACGTTGTCATATTACTTTGGGTGAAAACATCTTATCAACGTTGTCGCAAAAACGTTTCCACAATAACGTTGCTGCAACCAATTCTTTGGAAGCTCTTAATACGTAATATTTATGTTGTCATATGACGTTGCATGTGACTACGCGATTATTACCGAAACGTTGACGCAATAACGTTGCTGTAACCAATTATCAGAAAACTCTCATTACGTACTATTCACGTTGTCATATTACGTTGGGTGAAAACATCTGATCAACGTTGTCGCAGAAACGTTTTCACAATAACTTTGCTGCAACCAATTATTTAGAAACTCTTATTACGTAACATTTATGTTGTCATATGACGTTGCAAGTGACTACGTAATTACAACGTTATCACCGAAACGTTGCCGCAATAATGTTGCTGCAACAAATTCTAGGAAAACTCTCTTCACGTACTATTCACGTTGTGATATTACGTTGGATGAAAATATCATCTCAACGTCGTCGCATAAACCTTTCCACAAGAACGTTGCTGCAACCAATTCTAGGAAAACTCTCTGCACGTACTATTCACGTTGTCATATTACGTTGGGTGAAAACAGCATCTCAACGTCGTCGCATAAACGTTTCCACAAGAACGTTGCTGCAACCAATTCTAGGAAAACTCTCTGCACGTACTATTCACGTTGTCATATTACGTTGTGTGAAAACACCTTATCAACGTTGTCGCAAAAACGTTTACACAATAACGTTGCTACAACGAATTCTTTGGAAAGTCTTAATACGTAATACTTATGTTGTCATATGACGTTGCATGTGACTACGCGATTACAACGTTATTACCGAAACGTTAACGCAATAACGTTGCTGCAACCAATTATCAGAAAACTCTCATTACATACTATTCACGTTGTCATATTACGTTGGGTGAAAACATCTGATCAACGTTGTCGCAGAAACGTTCCCACAATAACTTTGATGCAACCAATTCTTTAGAAACTCTTATTACGTAACATTTATGTTGTCATATGACGTTGCAAGTGACTACGTAATTACAACGTTATCACCGAAACGTTGCCGCAATAATGTTGCTGCAACCAATTCTAGGAAAACTCTCTTCACATACTCTTCACGTTGTCATATTACGTTGGGTGAAAACGTCATCTCAACGTCGTCGCATAAACGTTTCCACAATAACGTTGCTGCAACCAATTCTAGGAAAACTCTCTGCACGTACTATTCACGTTGTCATATTACGTTGGGTGAAAACATCTTATCAACGTTGTCGCAAAAACGTTTCCACAATAACGTTGCTGCAACCAATTCTTTGGAAGCTCTTAATACGTAATATTTATGTTGTCATATGACGTTGCATGTGACTACGCGATTACAACGTTATTACCGAAACATTGACGCAATAACGTTGCTGCAACCAATTATCAGAAAACTCTCATTACGTACTATTCACGTTGTCATATGACGTTGGGTGAAAACATCTGATCAACGTTGTCGCAGAAACGTTTCCACAATAACATTGCTGCAATCAATTCTTTAGAAACTCTTATTAACATTTATGTTGTCATATGACGTTGCAAGTGACTACGTAATTACAACGTTATCACCGAAACGTTGCCGCAATAATGTTGCTGCAACCAATTCTAGGAAAACTCTCTGCACGTACTATTCACGTTGTCATATAACGTTGGGTGAAAACATCTTATCAACATTGTCGCAAAAACGTTTACACAATAACGTTGCTGCAACCAATTCTTTGGAAGCTCTTAATACGTAATATTTATGTTTTCATATGACGTTGCATGTGATTACGTGATTACAACGTTATTACCGAAACGTTGACGCAATAATTTTGCTGCAACCAATTATCAGAAAAATATCATTACGTACTATTCACGTTGTCATATTACGTTGGGTGAAAACATCTTATCAACGTTGTCGCAAACACGTTTACACAATAACGTTGCTGCAACCAATTCTTTGGAAGCTCTTAATACGTAATATTTATGTTGTCATATGACGTTGCATGTGACTACGTGATTACAACGTTATTACAGAAACGTTGACGCAATAATGTTGCTGCAACCAATTATCAGAAAAATATCATTACGTACTATTCACGTTGTCATATTACGTTGGATGAAAACATCTTATCAACTTTGTCGCAAAAACATTTCCACAATAACGTTGCTGCAACCAATTCTTTGGAAGCTCTTAATACGTAATATTTATGTTGTCATATGACGTTGCATGTGACTACGTGATTACAACGTTATTACCGAAACGTTGACGCAATAATGTTGCTGCAACCAATTATCAGAAAACTCTCATTACGTACTATTCATGTTGTCATATTACGTTGGGTGAAAACATATGATCAACGTTGTCGCAGAAACGTTTCCACAATAACTTTGCTGCAATCAATTCTTTAGAATCTCTTATTACGTAAAATTTATGTTGTCATATGACGTAGCAAGTGACTACGTAATTACAACGTTATCACCGAAACGTTGCTGCAATAATGTTGCTGCAACCAATTCTAGGAAAACTCTCTTCACGTACTATTCACGTTGTCATATTGCTTTGGGTGAAAACATCATACCAACGTCGTCGCATAAACGTTTCCACAAGAACGTTGCTGCAGCCAATTCTAGGAAAACTCTATTCACGTACTATTCACGTTGTCATATTACGTTGGGTGAAAACATCATCTCCACGTTGTCAAAATAATGTTGCTGCAATAACGAAATGTGATGTGCTGCAACCAATTATCAGAAAACTCTCATTGCGTACTATTCACGTTGTCATATTACGTTGGGTGAAAACATCTGATCAACGTTGTCGCAGAAACGTTTCCACAATAACTTTGCTGCAACCAATCTTTAGAAAATCTTATTACGTAACATTTATGTTTCATATGACGTTGAGAGTGACTACGCAATTACAACGTTATCACCGAAACGTTGCCGCAATAATGTTGCTGCAACCAATTCTAGGAAAAACTCTCTTCACGTACTATTCACGTTGTCATATTACGTTGGGTGAAAACATCATCTCAACGTCGTCGCATAAACGTTTCCACAAGAAAGTTGCTGCAACCAATTCTAGGAAAACTCTCTTCACGTACTGTTCACGTTGCCAAATACCAAGGTGTGAAAACGTCATCTCCACGTTGTCAAAATAATGTTGCTGCAATAACGAAGTGTGATAGTTATACAATGACTTGCTTTCCCGCGTTTTGACGTAACGTTGTGTGACGTCAAATGTGACGTCATGCAAACTTTTTGAAATCCAAATTACGCAGCTGTTTCTAAGACACAGATATATTTGAGTACATGTTTGGAATGTGTTCAATCACATTAAGATTCTAGATTAGTCAAGACCCTTTCCAAATATTCAAATAACTTTACTTTGACTGTAATACAAAATTAAACATTTTGCATGATAGCTCGTGGTTTCCAAGAAAACAGGCGCGCAATTACGGGTGTTCTCTTCACGGTGTATTATTTGTCAGGAGTTGATTACGGGTTTTCTCTTACAGCGAAACCCGTGCAAATAATGTGCAAGAGTGTAATAAAACATCATCTCCGCGTTGTCAAAAAACGTTAAGTTGGGTGAAAACATCATCTCAACTTTGGAACAATAACATCGCTGCAATAACGTTGCTGCAACCAATTCTAAAAAAGTAATCATTACGTACTGTTCACATTTTCATATAGCAATACCAACGTTGTCAAAATAACGTTGCTGCATAAACGTTGCTGCAACCAATTCTACCGAAAGCTCTCATTACGTACTATTAACGTTGCCAAATACCAAGGCGTGAACACTTCATCTCCACGTTGTCAAAATAACGTTGCTGCAATAACGTTGCTGCAACCGACTCTAGGAAAGTTCTCATAATGTATTATTCACGTTGTCATATAGTCATGCGTAACAACAGCATCTCCACGTTGTCACAATAACGTTGCTGCAATAATGTTGCTGAAACCAATGCTAAGAAAGTTCTAATAACGTATTATTCACGTTGTCATATAGCATAGCGTGACAACATTATATCCACGTTGTCAAAATAACGTTGTTGAAATAACGTTGCCGCAACAAATACTACGGAGGTTATAATAACATACTTTTCACGTTCTCATATAGCATAGCATTGCGTGAAAACATCGTCTTCACATTGTAAAAATAACGTTGCTGCAATAACGTCGCTGCAACCAATTCTTGGAAATTTCTCGTTACGTATTGTTCACGTTGTCATATAGCATTGCGTGACAACATCATCTCCACATTGTTAAAATAATGTTGCTGCAATAACGTTGCTGCAACCAATTCTAAGAAAACTTCCATTAAGTACTATTCACGTTGTCATATTACGTTGGGCTAAAACATCATCTCAACATTGTCGCAAAAATGTTTCCACAATAACGTTGCTGCAACCAATTATGTGGAAGTTCTTATTTAGGTTATCATATGACGTTGCATGTGACTACGTAATTACAACGTTTGTACCGAAACGTTGCCGCAATAACGTTGCTGCAACCGATTCTAGGAAAACTACCAACCATTATGTACTATTCACGTTGTCATATTACGTTGGGTGAAAACATCATCTCAACTTTGGAACAATATACGACAGGAAAACTTTCCTGAAGTACGTTGTACCAACGTCATTATGAAAACGTCTTGTGAATGTCGTCATAAAACATAAATTCACTACGTGTAATCTACGACAGAAAAACATTCCTGAAGTACGTTGTTACAACGTCATTATGACAACGTCTTGTGAATGTCGTAATAAAACGTAAAATCACTACGTGAAATCTACGACAGGAAAACTTTCCTGAAGTACGTTGTACCAACGTCATTATGAAAACGTCTTGTGAATGTCGTCATAAAACGTAAAGTCACTACGTGAAATCTACGACAGGAAAACTTTCCTGAAGTACGTTGTGCCAACGTTATTATGAAAATGTCTTGTGAATGTCGTCATAAAACGTAAAATCACTAAACTTTCCTGAAGTACGTTGTACCAACGTCATTATGAAAACGTCTTGTGAATGTCGTAATAAAACGTAAAATCACTACGTGAAATCTACGACAGAAAAACTTTCCTGAAGTACGTTGTTACAACGTCATTATGACAACGTCTTGTGAATGTCGTAATAAAACGTAAAATCACTACGTGAAATCTACGATGAAAATGTCCTGTGAATGTCGTCATAAAACGTAAAATGACTACGTGAAATATACGACAGGAAAACTTTCTTGAAGTACGTTGTACCAACGTCATTATGAAAACGTATTGTGAATGTCGTCATGAAACGTAAAATGACTACGTGAAATCTACGACAGGAAAACTTTCCTGGAGTACGTTGTACCAACGTCATTATGAAAACGTCTTGTGAATGTCGTAATAAAACGTAAAATCACTACGTGAAATCTACGACAGAAAAACTTTCTGAAGTACGTACTTACAACGTCATTATGACAACGTCTTGTGAATGTCGTAATAAAACGTAAAATTACTACGTGAAATCTACGACAGGAAAACTTTCCTGAAGTACGTTGTACCAACGTCATTATGACAACGTCGTGTGAATGTCGTAATAAAACGTAAAATGACTACGCGAAATATACGACAGGAAAATTTTTCCTGAAGTATGTTGTACCAACGTCATTATGAAAACGTTTTGTGAATGTCGTCATAAAACGTAAAATCACTACGTGAAATCTACGACTGGAAAACTTTCCTGAAGTACGTTCTACCAACGTCATTGTCAAAACGTCTTGTCAAAAACGTAAAATCGCTACGTGAAATCTACGACAGGAAAACTTTCCTGAAGTACGTTGTACCAACGTCATTATGAATACGTCTTTTGAATGTCGTCATAAAACGTAAAATCACTACGTGAAATCTACGACAGGAAAACTTTTCTGAAGTACGTTGTACCAACGTCATTATGAAAACGTCTTGTGAATGTCGTCATAAAACGTTAAATCACTACGTGAAATCTACGACAGGAAAACTTTCCTGAAGTACGTTATACCAACGTCATTATGAAAACGTCTTGTGAATGTCGTCATAAAACGTAAAATCACTACGTGAAATATACGTCAGGAAAACTTTCCTGGAGTACGTTGTACCAACGTCATTGTGAAAACGTGCAATATACGACAGGAAAACTTTCTGGAAGTACGTTGTACCAACGTCATTATGAAAACGTATTGTGAATGTTGTCATAAAACGAAAAATCACTACGTGAAATCCACGACAGGAAAACTTTCCTGAAGTTCGTTGTACCAACGTCATTGTGAAAACGTCTTGTGAATGTCGTCATAAAACATAAAAATAGACTACGTGAAATCTACGACAGGAAAGCTTTCCTGAAGTACGTTCTGCCAACGTCATTGTGAAAACGTCTTGTGAATGTCGTCATAAAACGTAAAATCACTACGTGAAATCTACGACAGAAAAACTTTCCTGAAGTACGTTGTTACAACGTAATTATGACAACGGTCTTGTGAATATCGTCAAAAAACGTAAAATCACTACGTGAAATTCTACGACAGAAAAAAACTTTCCTGAAGTACGTCGTTACAACGTCATTATGAAAATGTCCTGTGAATGTCGTCATAAAACGTAAAATGACTACGTGAAATATACGACAGGAAAACTTTCCTGAAGTACGTTGTGCCAACGGCATTATGAAAACGTATTGTGAATGTCGTCATAAAACTTCAAATCACTACGTGAAATATCTACGAAAGGAAAACTTTCCTGAAGTACGTTGTTAAAACTTCATTATGACAATGTCGTGTGAATGTCGTAATAAAACGTAAAATCACTACGTGAAATCTACGACAGGAAAATGTTCCTGAAGTACGTTGTACCAACGTCATTATGAAAACGTCTTGTGAATGTCGTCATAAAACGTAAAATCACTACATGAAATCTACGACTGGACAACTTTCCTGAAGTACGTTCTACCAACGTCATTGTCAAAACGTCTTGTCAATGTCGTCATAAAACGTAAAATCACTACGTGAACTCTACGAAAGGAAAACTTTCCTGAAGTACGTTGTACCAACGTCATTATGAAAACGTCTTGTGAATGTCGTCATAAAACTTAAAATCACTACGTGAAATATACGACAGGAAAACTTTCCTGGAGTACGTTGTACCAACGTCATTGTGAAAACGTGCAATATACGACAGGAAACCTTTCTTGAAGTACGTTGTACCAACGTCATTATGAAAACGTATTGTGAATGTCGTCATAAAACGTAAAATCACTACGTGAAATCTACGACAGGAAAACTTTCCTGAAGTTCCTTGTACCAACGTCATTGTGAAAACGTCATTGTGAATGTCGTCATAAAACGTATAATGACTACGTGAAATCTACGACAGGAAAACTTTCCTGAAGTACGTTCTACCAATGTCATTATGAATACGTCTTGTGAATGTCGTCATAAAACGTAAAATGACTACGTGAAATCTACGACAGGTAAAACTTTCCTGAAGTACGTTATACCAACGTCATTATGAATACGTCATGTGAATGTCGTCATAAAACGTAAAATGACTACGTGAAATATACGACAGGAAAAACTTTCCTGAAGTACGTTGTACCAACGTCATTATGAAAACGTCTTGTGAATGTCGTCATAAAACGTAAAATCACTACGTGAAATATACGACAGGAAAACTTTCCTGGAGTACGTTGTACCAACGTCATTGTGAAAACGTGCAATATACGACAGGAAACCTTTCTTGAAGTACGTTGTACCAACGTCATTATGAAAACGTATTGTGAATGTCGTCATAAAACGTAAAATCACTACGTGAAATCTACGACAGGAAAACTTTCCTGAAGTTCCTTGTACCAACGTCATTGTGAAAACTTCATTGTGAATGTCGTCATAAAACGTATAATGACTACGTGAAATCTACGACAGGAAAACTTTCCTGAAGTACGTTCTACCAATGTCATTATGAATACGTCTTGTGAATGTCGTCATAAAACGTAAAATGACTACGTGAAATCTACGACAGGAAAACTTTCCTGAAGTACGTTATACCAACGTCATTATGAATACGTCGTGTGAATGTCGTCATAAAACGTAAAATGACTACGTGAAATCTACGACAGGAAAACTTTCCTGAAGTTCCTTGTACCAACGTCATTGTGAAAACGTCATTGTGAATGTCGTCATAAAACGTATAATGACTACGTGAAATCTACGACAGGAAAACTTTCCTGAAGTACGTTGTACCAACGTCATTATGAAAACGTCTTGTGAATGTCGTCATAAAACGTAAAATCACTACGTGAAATATACGACAGGAAAACTTTCCTGGAGTACGTTGTACCAACGTCATTGTGAAAACGTGCAATATACGACAGGAAACCTTTCTTGAAGTACGTTGTACCAACGTCATTATGAAAACGTATTGTGAATGTCGTCATAAAACGTAAAATCACTACGTGAAATCTACGACAGGAAAACTTTCCTGAAGTTCCTTGTACCAACGTCATTCTGAAAACGTCTTGTGAATGTCGTCATAAAACGTATAATGACTACGTGAAATCTACGACAGGAAAACTTTCCTGAAGTACGTTGTACCAACGTCATTATGAAAACGTCTTGTGAATGTCGTCATAAAACGTAAAATCACTACGTGAAATATACGACAGGAAAACTTTCCTGGAGTACGTTGTACCAACGTCATTGTGAAAACGTGCAATATAAGACAGGAAACCTTTCTTGAAGTACGTTGTACCAACGTCATTATGAAAACGTATTGTGAATGTTGTCATAAAACGAAAAATCACTACGTGAAATCCACGACAGGAAAACTTTCCTGAAGTTCGTTGTACCAACGTCATTGTGAAAACGTCTTGTGAATGTCGTCATAAAACATAAAATGACTACGTGAAATCTACGACAGGAAAGCTTTCCTGAAGTACGTTCTGCCAACGTCATTGTGAAAACGTCTTGTGAATGTCGTCATAAAACGTAAAATCACTACGTGAAATCTACGACAGAAAAACTTTCCTGAAGTACGTTGTTACAACGTAATTATGACAACGTCTTGTGAATATCGTCAAAAAACGTAAAATCACTACGTGAAATCTACGACAGAAAAACTTTCCTGAAGTACGTCGTTACAACGTCATTATGAAAATGTCCTGTGAATGTCGTCATAAAACGTAAAATCACTACGTGAAATATACGACAGGAAAACTTTCCTGAAGTACGTTGTGCCAACGGCATTATGAAAACGTATTGTGAATGTCGTCATAAAACTTCAAATCACTACGTGAAATCTACGAAAGGAAAACTTTCCTGAAGTACGTTGTTAAAACTTCATTATGACAATGTCGTGTGAATGTCGTAATAAAACGTAAAATCACTACGTGAAATCTACGACAGGAAAATGTTCCTGAAGTACGTTGTACCAACGTCATTATGAAAACGTCTTGTGAATGTCGTCATAAAACGTAAAATCACTACATGAAATCTACGACTGGACAACTTTCCTGAAGTACGTTCTACCAACGTCATTGTCAAAACGTCTTGTCAATGTCGTCATAAAACGTAAAATCACTACGTGAACTCTACGAAAGGAAAACTTTCCTGAAGTACGTTGTACCAACGTCATTATGAAAACGTCTTGTGAATGTCGTCATAAAACTTAAAATCACTACGTGAAATATACGACAGGAAAACTTTTCTGGAGTACGTTGTACCAACGTCATTGTGAAAACGTGCAATATACGACAGGAAACCTTTCTTGAAGTACGTTGTACCAACGTCATTATGAAAACGTATTGTGAATGTCGTCATAAAACGTAAAATCACTACGTGAAATCTACGACAGGAAAACTTTCCTGAAGTTCCTTGTACCAACGTCATTGTGAAAACGTCATTGTGAATGTCGTCATAAAACGTATAATGACTACGTGAAATCTACGACAGGAAAACTTTCCTGAAGTACGTTCTACCAATGTCATTATGAATACGTCTTGTGAATGTCGTCATAAAACGTAAAATGACTACGTGAAATCTACGACAGGAAAACTTTCCTGAAGTACGTTATACCAACGTCATTATGAATACGTCATGTGAATGTCGTCATAAAACGTAAAATGACTACGTGAAATATACGACAGGAAAACTTTCCTGAAGTACGTTGTACCAACGTCATTATGAAAACGTCTTGTGAATGTCGTCATAAAACGTAAAATCACTACGTGAAATATACGACAGGAAAACTTTCCTGGAGTACGTTGTACCAACGTCATTGTGAAAACGTGCAATATACGACAGGAAACCTTTCTTGAAGTACGTTGTACCAACGTCATTATGAAAACGTATTGTGAATGTCGTCATAAAACGTAAAATCACTACGTGAAATCTACGACAGGAAAACTTTCCTGAAGTTCCTTGTACCAACGTCATTGTGAAAACTTCATTGTGAATGTCGTCATAAAACGTATAATGACTACGTGAAATCTACGACAGGAAAACTTTCCTGAAGTACGTTCTACCAATGTCATTATGAATACGTCTTGTGAATGTCGTCATAAAACGTAAAATGACTACGTGAAATCTACGACAGGAAAACTTTCCTGAAGTACGTTATACCAACGTCATTATGAATACGTCGTGTGAATGTCGTCATAAAACGTAAAATGACTACGTGAAATCTACGACAGGAAAACTTTCCTGAAGTTCCTTGTACCAACGTCATTGTGAAAACGTCATTGTGAATGTCGTCATAAAACGTATAATGACTACGTGAAATCTACGACAGGAAAACTTTCCTGAAGTACGTTGTACCAACGTCATTATGAAAACGTCTTGTGAATGTCGTCATAAAAACGTAAAATCACTACGTGAAATATACGACAGGAAAACTTTCTGGAGTACGTTGTACCAACGTCATTGTGAAAACGTGCAATATACGACAGGAAACCTTTCTTGAAGTACGTTGTACCAACGTCATTATGAAAACGTATTGTGAATGTCGTCATAAAACGTAAAATCACTACGTGAAATCTACGACAGGAAAACTTTCCTGAAGTTCCTTGTACCAACGTCATTCTGAAAACGTCTTGTGAATGTCGTCATAAAACGTATAATGACTACGTGAAATCTACGACAGGAAAACTTTCCTGAAGTACGTTGTACCAACGTCATTATGAAAACGTCTTGTGAATGTCGTCATAAAACGTAAAATCACTACGTGAAATATACGACAGGAAAACTTTCCTGGAGTACGTTGTACCAACGTCATTGTGAAAACGTGCAATATAAGACAGGAAACCTTTCTTGAAGTACGTTGTACCAACGTCATTATGAAAACGTATTGTGAATGTCGTCATAAAACGTATAATGACTACGTGAAATCTACGACAGGAAAACTTTCCTGAAGTACGTTCTACCAACGTCATTGTGAAAACGTCTTGTGAATGTCGTCATAAAACGTAAAATGACTACGTGAAATCTACGACAGGAAAACTTTCCTGAAGTACGTTGTACCAACGTCATTGTGAAAACGTCTTGTGAATGTCGTCATAAAACGCAAAATCACTACGTGAAATCTACGACAGGAAAATGTTCATGGAGTACGTTATACCAACGGCTTCATGGCAACGTAACGGCAATTTTCATAAAACGTTGTAACAACATTCCTACAACGGAAAAGTGTTAGCTGGGTCACTACCGACCCTGCAAGTTACACCAGTGTGTCTAGAAAAATAGGTTTATGAATATTTCTTGACTTTGGGAGGCTTGACTAGGTGTATTTTTTAGAGTATTTCATAATTATACGAAACTGAAATGGTGTGGTGTTACAAGTGATAGAACAAGACATAACATAGTCTCTGTGTCTCATGTTTTCATGAACACATTTGATGCGGTTACTGCATTTTTATTGTGGCGCGCGATTTGTACTTCATATGCGAGTATTTTTAAATATTTGTCGCAAGAGCCTCCTTAACTGATTGTGAGAGGCAGTCAATATTGGCTATTTTCAACCGTCTCGTGATGCCCAAGCTTGCCCGACTTCGTGAATCAGACCATATTTTACGCATGTTGCGACCCACTGTGTCCCATGTGGGGCATACAAAGCTCATGGATTGTAATTTACATCATCGGTACATGTGAAGTACATTAATGAGACAAGTCACGTGAAAAACAAGTATGTGATGTCTACCACAGGTTGATGTAACGGACTAAGTATTATAAATACTGTCAGGCTCAGACAATCAAATTGCTGGACTGCGAGTTGGCATTGCCAATGTATGTTCAGAAACGTTGACACTATGTGCAAGATTTACGCAGGCGGCTGTGTACATTGGAGGCCGCTTCAATAAAAGAGAGCACTGCAGACAACCAAGCACAGCATACATATGTACAGACAATGACAAATATTGAACGAAATGTGTTTATTTAGAACTTTATTTGTACACTAAGTCTTGTTTCTGATTATGTGCGAAGCCATGAACACTGACTATATTTATTTTCTGTAAATATTCTGTTCTGATTTTGGGATTAGCCTGCTATCCATACACATGTAATATGGGATTTTACCCTGTTAACCGACCTGAAATGGCTTTAACTGATGATAAGCCATTAAACATCATTATATAAATAAATAATTACATGATTACATGTTATCTCCTTTGAGATAGCATATTATGTCACGCACATTTCTATAGGGGCAGCCATATTGTCGAGCTACGCCTAAACGGCGAGTACGACCAAGAAAACAGCGCCCTGTGCAAACTTATGGCGTTTTGGTATGTCGTTGTATCTAAAACTTCTACATATACTATTCTCTATAGTTTTCACAGTTTTGGGCTCAGTTTATCAGTTAAATTTTTGAAAATACGAATCAAGACATTTCGTGCGTATGAATACAGCAGCTATTATCTTTAGTTCTCACAGTTAGGTAGCAGTGACCAGTAAGCCGCCAATTTCGTACAATTTTTTCCGGGAGTTACACACAGTAATTTATTCTAGAGAAAACGTGTGGATTGGAATGGGTTTGCACCAGCACAGTACATTTGCCTCTGGATGATGATTGAGAAAATATGCAACTTTCAGTTTCTAGTTCCGCAAGTGATCAGATGTTGTGGAGATAACATATTTCAATACTTTCAGTAATTTGATTTATCATTTGTTCCCTATTTAATAAGGAAGAAAATCAATAATACAAGTGTAAAAGTAAAATACGCATTGCTTTTGAAATACGGGGGTATACTACTCTTTACATACATACTTATCTGGAGCTCTGTACATGATGTATTGAAAAGTGTAAATACAATTAATGTGTTTAATAGCCAAACGTTCGTCAGCAGAAAAACGTGGAACTGACAGTAGTTGTTGTACTCCCGCTCGTACGCAACTGCACTGTGGTGTTCTTAAATTATCACGCATCCTTTGAATGAAACAATTAATCACGGAGTGCTATTTTTATGGAAGCTGCATCCAATGTACACAATCGTCTGCGTTAATCTTGCTACTGAGTCTCACCCCCACCCACATACATTATTAGGTGAGTTATAGGCTTGATCATCGCCAGTAGGACGATTAACTGTCAAAGCACTAAGCCACAGTTATATCACGGTTTGTCTGCATGTACGGTGAGATAAACCGCGAGCTTTAGAGAGTGGATTGTCGATCGTACATGCGGACGAACGTGGTCTAACTGTGTTATCACATCCTCATGTCCATACATTGCCCATGTGCGGTGTAATACATGCAGAAACAAAACCAGAAAATGCATAAAAGACGTGATAATAATTATTGATTGCTTATCTAAGGTCATGTAAAGTCGGGTTATAAATGCCATATACACTCTTTGCTTACAGTAGCCGGCCAATTGATGTACTAATCTACTTCACAGACATATTAATGTATTATTTACTGTTACATCATTTTCGAGCATATGTTTTGGGATTATTCAGAACATGTTTGTCATGTTTCAGTTCCAGCCACTGACCTTTTTTGCGCCACCACCAGGTTGGTCACAGGAGATTGAATTGATCTTTCTTAACAATAACAAACCTATACTTTATTTAGTAAATATCCAGAGCAGAATATGTGTAGGTTATTGGGAAATAGGTCCTACAACATCCATACGAAAAATAAAAGTAGCAGAGACTATGGAAAATGTGTGGTAATTGGATAGTTTACATATGAAAGTATAATGGTCGTGTCCCACCTAATACACAATCGCTCGGTTGTCCGGTTAAGCCAGCCCAGTTTTTAATTCCCAATATGAATACATTGACATTTTAAGACTCCAACCGGACGTGCCAATTCAGTCGCATGGGGTGTCGATACAGACCTATGATGCTGTCTATATAACTGGGATTGAAATTCACTCTCATATCATTATGGTATTTAGACATACAGTGGAACCTCTCTAAATTGGACACCAAGAAACATGTGTGATCTTATTTTTGATGGGTTTCAATTCTGGGGTTGCCAATTCACTCTCATATCATTATGGTATTTAGTCATATATGTTGTCTAAATAACTGGGATGTCAATTCACTGTCATTTAACTATTGTATTTAGACATATCTGTCTAAATAGCTGGGGTTGCTACTCCACTCTCATATCATTATGGTATGTAGAAATATCTGTCTAAATATCTGGGGTTGCTAAATCACTCTCATATCATTATGGTATTTAGACATATATTTCCAAATATCTGAAATGCTAATTCACTCTATCATTGTGGTATTTAGACATATATGTCTAATTATCTGGGGTTGCCAATTCACTCTCATATCATTATGGTATTTAGTAATATATATTGTCTAAATAACTGAGATTGTCAATTCACTGTCATTTAAATAGCGTATTTAGACATATATGTCTAAATGTCTGAGGTTGCCCATTCACTCTCTTATCATTACGGTATTTAGACATATAATTATGTTGTCTAAATAACTGGGATTGTTAATTCAGTCTCATGTTGTAGCGATGACATAACTGGGATTGTAAATACACTCTTATAGGGCATTTAGCAAACGTTTATTTGATTTAATGGTGTTTAACGGCCTGTCAACAGCTACGGTCATTTTATGCCAAGTTAAAGGGGTCAACTCCCATATTTCACCGGTTGTGATGGGGGATAAATGCCAAAATCAGAACTGAATATTTAGAGAGAAAAATATATTCAGCCCTGAAATTGGAATAACGAGTATAACCGGATTCAAATCTCGAATACCAGAAAGCCAAAAATGTACCTGAGGACCAAACAGGGATATCGGGATTCTGTTAAGGTTGTTGTATCCTTCATGTGGCCCCATAAAGTATATGGTAATCTGATAAAACCCCTACTCATAAATAAATAGCTACTTACACCAGTAAACCATATACAGGTGTTCAATAAGTCGGTATGCAGATGATACCAGCAAGGAAATCACACCATATGCTGTCGTTAGAACATAATAATCACATTTTGATGTTTTACATGAAAGTTTATTTGCATTAAGACAACTGGCACATGAGCATGTAAAACATATACAGAAACATTTACAATGCAGTGTGATTAATGGCATAGCGAAAATATAATCTAAAGTTTGCAATGTACATGTACACATATATATATTTACGTTTACAATAGTCATATAAAGTTATGATAGTTGAGGGTGCATGCACAATACAACTATGTAAATTACTAATAATTATGTTACATACACTTTGAGACAAACCAATACAAGGCGTTAGGATAAGGATGTTTGAAAGCTTCGTGAAATCGGATACGCTGCGAATATACATTACATTATAACATATTAGACGTTATGTTGTTTGATATAAAATACGATTCTTTATGGCAAATGCCTTGTAAATAAATATGGCAAGTTTTCTAATAACCATGGCATTTTCTGAACTGATAAGGTCTATTAATTTTACCATACTTGGCTTTTCCAATAACGTTTCAAGATATAATATTTACGCAAATCTGTATACATGGTGCATTCCAAAACAAAGTGATACTCATCTTCTAGGATTGAACAAGAAGAGCAATTACGGTTTCCTATTGGTGTCCTATTGGGTTTAGTCCATCTTCCAGATTCGATTTCTAGACGATGTGATGATGTTCGTAACTGTGCCAGGGCAATACGAAATTTAGATACCTTAATATCATTTAAGTAAGGTTTAAAAGAAAATGTTGCAACATTATAGTAAAACAATGCTCTGCTACTATTATGATGTCTGTCATTTCAGTGCTGTATGAATTGGTCGGTCAGTCTTTGTTTTACAAGTGATAAGAAAATATCGATATCGCCAACCCGAACAATAAATCACGGACATGTGATGCCCAGTTCGTTTTAGCTGGATACCTTTGTATGTCATTTACAAGTAGTTCGTATACACGCTTGTTATACTTCAAGTTACTGCTATAAAACAATTTTAACCAGTATTTCATAATGTTTGAATAGCTGCGTACTATCAAATGTGTACGCCCAATCTCTCCATATATAAAAGCATTTTGTGTACACTGTTTAACACCCAAAATTCGTTTTCAGAAGCTAAGTTGGAGCCTTTCAATATTTATTGCATGTGTGAAACCCCATACGTCTGAGCCATAGTGTAAAACAGGTAGAATAAGTTTATCAAATAGATCTAGACTAGTATTTGCTTAGCAGGCACATCTACAAATTTATATAATATATTTATTAAGCTTAAAAACCGCTTTGTTTGCTTGCCCAGCCACTGTGTTTGTAGCTTCTGCAAAAGAACCACCGGTAGTAAAGACAATCTCTAGATATGTAAATTTGCTTACAATTTCTATCTCCATATCAACATAGGTAAAAACAATATTTCTTCGCAACATACCACCTTTCCTAAATATCATGAATTTTGTTTTTAGAGTGTTTACACTCAGATACCATCTTTGACAATATACATGTAAACTATTTAATCCATGTTGTAAACCATTTTCAGATTCGGCTAAAATTACAATCATCTGCATATAGTAATAACACAAATTTAGTGAGTCTATATTTATACCTCTAGCGCATTTTACGACATAGTCATGTTCTAAATCACTTAGATACATTGCAAATAGGAACGGTGATAGGCTCTCGCCTTATCGCACATCAGTGTGACAAATAAATGCATCACTGTACTGGTTGTTACATTTAACTCTAGATTTAGTCATTTATTACATAGACATCATGATATTTAATATTTGTCCTCGAACACCGAGTTGTATAAGCTTATATCACAATATATCTCTTACCACATAATCAAATGCTTTACAAAAAATCAACAAAAGAACAATCTAAGTTATGGTTAGTGTTTAACATATGTGAAATCAGTCCATGTATAAGAAAATATTGTCTACAGTACCCACTTGACTTTACATGAGGCCACACGAAGGGTACAACTACCTATTTTCGGAACGAGATTAGGAAAAGTTACTTACCAAATACGAACAAAACCTTGTCCGAGTTGCTCTTTAATCATCTGTCTAGTGCAACTAGAACTCGGAAATTGCATAAAAGTCCTCATGTTTTACTAGGTTAGCTCCCTTGGAGCTACCTAGTATAGCAGTCGTAGAGATGGAATGTCAACTATTTCTACATTTCAAACTACCATTATGAGTGCCGCATTTGCATTGCTTCATTGATGAATTTTACTGAATTAGCACATGTAAGCTAAAGAATAAAGCACACAGTCTGACTTATTTAATTATATATTTACATTAAAGTCAATGTTTTGACCTACTGTCCCATTAAACAATAGTTAACTGAACTGTCACCAGAGGTATCACACCAGTTTAGTGGAAGGATACTTCGCGGCCATTATGGCGACTTCTGAGTCATATAAAGTTAATTTATTGAATATCATACGAATTTACAGTAAATTAATGTTATATTGCCTGATGATCTCAGCTTAAAGTAACGAACGAACCAAAGTATATACATACATTAAATGTACCTAAAAGCATCAATAAGTGAGAGAACAAATATGCTAACATTGTTTTACTCCATTTTATATCACATTAATGTGTATAGGAGGGAGTTAATTTGTTTAGCTTATTTATTTTCACTTTGCGATGCTTTTTTTGTATATGTAATGTATTTATATACCATGGTCCGTCACTTCAACCTCTGGCCGAACACATACCACACATGACACACCGACGATGTGTATTGATGTCGTGTATTGAAGGAGCAAATGCTGATTATATTCAGCCGTTGATTTTTCGGCTTATTTTCTCCCAGGCACAGAGAGTAGGATAGTACATGTAAGGTTGGTGTATTGTCGTCGGTGCGATGGTGTGGGTGTCGGTGAAACGTTTTAGTAATAAATTGAATATGTTGATGTAGCTTCTGTTGATGTAGGTGTCTTCATAAATATTTAATCAATATGTCTATATTATTTTGAAATATAATGGATTGATGGTGAACATCAATTTTATTTGTTATATTATATAAGTTAGATCGGAAGATTTTCGGGTGTGCGAAGCCATGTACACTTCCATGTGTTTTTAAATTAATTCAAGTAGTACAACAACAATGGCGCATCCTTGAGCTCGCGTGAACTGTCTGACATGTGCCACACATATTTCCGGTGTTGAGTCTGGAAAAATACAAACAAAGGCAGTAGTATAAAGGGAGTCAAAATGATACCACCTGAGGTGGTATAATTTTCAACCCTCTATAATACCCCCACCACCCCCGAAAAATTCAAAAATTGGTTAATGAGAAAATTGTATCCGACAGCAAATTTATGAATTTTGGAGAAAATAATTTTGAAATTTCAATGTGCTGCGAGTGATAGTTTGTATTCCAACACCCCATTTTTCTCCTCCAATATAGCTAATTTATTTCGCAGATCAGCAACTAATTCTACCAGCTCTAGTCTACCACGTTCACCTTTAGCCACCTGACAGCGTAGTTGCTTATGTCTACAAAGAGTTTGGGCACTAACGAATTTACAAGGAAATCTGGGGCATTGAAATTGTGGGGGGACACAAGGAAACTTTCTACGTCTCGCTAGATGCCTTCGTAGATAGTCTTTACACGTAAACGTCTTACAACAAGTCACACACTCCATTATATATATGTATTTTTATATATTCAATTGGACGTGAAAAAATTTACATGATGTTTTTTTTCACGTCCAATTGAACAGATAAATTTCATTGGTTATATATACAGAAAATATGATAACGCCAGAAACTAGAGCAGGAATAGGAAGTTTGAGAAGAGAAGCCGAATCTCTAGGGATTACTTATAGTAAACGGTTGAGAGTTAGGGGGTTGACAAAGCTGATAAACTCCACAAAGAATGAGGCGTTTATGAAGCGGTTTACCCGCGCCCACAAACGAGGAGCCTTTAAAGACCTCTCACTAGCAGAGGAAGTTGGTAACATAATTCAAAAAGAAAGTATTGCGGGGTTAAGGGCTAGTATAATAAACCTTCAAGCACCAATAATTTGTCCCAAATTAGACACACAGGTCACCCAATACCAAATAATAAGAAAAGATATATAGTGGAAAAAGGTGAAGAAATATTGGGGGCTCATGATGAAACATTGGAAAAGGTAGAAAATGGAAGACGGGTAGTTACATTATCCTTTCGTAAAAACATTGACATTAACGAGTCTGAACGTATGTCCGATAAACTCATTCCGTATCTAACAACCAATTTTTATTTGAGATATTCATATTCTTACAAGCTAGAACATATGGAGGAAATTAAAAATGGAAAACCTATAACTATAATAATGCACAAAAATCTCGGTAGCGAACCACTATCATCAATGAAAACCGTTAAAAAATGGCTGTCAGATAAGGAGCAAACACGAATAATGTCCGATAAAATAGACAGACCAAATACAAAGTGGAAGTTTGTAAGATGGGTAGAGGTTTTTGTAAAGCTAATACAGGGCAGTAGGGGAATAGATTTGGGACTACAATCCAAAGAAGCAGCAGGAGGAGAACTTACAGAATGGTTGAAGAATAAAAAAGGTATGTATTCTTTAGATAAGAATAATGACGACCTTTGTCTGTTCATGTGTCTAGCTATGCATATAACAGGTCAAAAGACCCACCGACCAGATGTGACAGAAAAAGCGAAAGAACTTAGTAAGCAATACACCGGCAGTAATGTGGTTTCACCAATTCCTTTTTCAGATATGAAAAAGGTTGAAGAGTTTTTTAAAATCGGTATAGAAGTATATCAACCGACACAAGGTGGTGTTTGGTGGTTGAAAAAGGTACCCGCGCACTATAAGGCAACAGGTAATAAACCAATGACAATAGGACTGTTTAATAATCACGCATTTCTGATAAAAAAACCTTAAAAATCTATCTAAAATTTACGCCTGCGATAATTGCAAACAGAAATTCACGAAAGCGAGTAATATGAAGAGACACGGACCAAAATGTATGAAAGGTGAGACAAAAGTAATATATGATGGTAATTATTTAGAGCGCCCGCGTTCGTCGTTTGAGAAAGCGTTTTACCCAAAAAGTTCTAACAGTTATGGGGCGATCGATTGGATGTACTCTGTAGAAAAGCAGGAGGGAATTCACATTCACCACGAACAGTGTGGACACGGGGGTGAAAGATGTATTTTAGGAGCTCCAGTAGATGGATACTGTCCAGAAACCAATACAGTATATCAATATCACGGCTGTTACTGGCACGGGTGCGAGATTCATGCAAAGCATAGAAAAGAAGAACGCGCATCCAACATGAGAAGAGATAAATTTATTAGAAGCAAAGAATTCAACCTAGTAGTTATGTGGGAATGCGAATTCCAAAGAACGGGTAAAGATATAAAGATCGGTTGCGACACCACTCTTTAACCATATCAGATAGTATATGATTTTGAGGCATATCTCCAGCCAGAATTTGAAACTCTCGGTAATAGTTTAGAATACGAGGCCGAGCACGTTCCGATAAGCGTTAGTATAGGAGATAATTTCTCAGGAACAGTAACTCATATTTGTGATAAAGATCCTGCAAAGCTTATAGAAAAATTCGTAGAATATTTGAAAGTCAGGGGAAAAGCTATAAGAGAAGAAGTATGGTTAAGATATGGGTTTAATACAGAACATTTACGTACAAACCAAATCACAAAGATCGAACAGTGGATATATCAAGTACCGGTTATAGGTTTTAACAGCAGTAAGTACGATATAAACGTAATATAGAAATGTCTAGTAGGCGAACTGGCATCAACAACAAAGAAAGTAATGGTCAGAAAACGTGCAAACGCAACAATATTTTTATTTACTCCAGAGTTTAGATTTCTTGATGTAATACTTTATCTAGGACCTGGTGTAAGTTACGATAGTTGGATAAAAGCCTACGAATGCAAAGGACAGAAATCTTTCTTTCCTTACGAGTGGTTAGATTCTCCAGACAAACTGGATTACCCAGTACTACCGGATATAGAGAATTGGTATTCCAAACTATCTGGGAAAATGTTAATAGATGAAACAGAATTAAGTAAATGTCGTAGAATTTTCGAAGAAAATAATATGAAAACTTTCAGAGATTGGTTGAAATATTTCAACGATTTAGATGTAGCACCGTTCATAGAAGCGGTGGGAAAAATGTGTGAATTTTATAAACACAGAGGTGTGGATATTTTCAAAGATGCGGTAACACTACATGGAGTAGCTATACAATTTTTATTTAGAGGAACCATTAAAGAACAAAAATCTTCAAAGACTATTATATCGGAGGATGATCTATATGCACCAAAAGAAGAAACATACGAAATGATGAAAGACGCTCTAGTTGGTGGTCCATCAATAATATTTACACGATATGCAGAAGTCGGTGTTTCAAAGATTAGAAATCCAATTCACGAATTGGGTAATTCTAAAGAATTAAAAACTTGTCAGGCAGTTTTGGGGTACGATGGGTTTGCGGAGGTGGATATAGAAGTTCCACACAACTTAAAAGATAAGTTTTCTGAAATGTCCCCAATATTTATGAACAGAGAAGTAGAGGTTGATGAAGTTCCCGCACACATGTTAAAATATTTAAAAGATACTGGCCGAACAAGAGGAGATGGAAAAAAATTGGTGGGATCTATGACCGCCACTAAAGTACTGCTATACGCGCCACTGTTGAAATGGTATTTAAAACACGGCCTAGAAATAACGGGAGTTCATCGTGTTTTAGATTATATTAGTGGTAAACCCTTCGAATGGTTCGCGAAAGAAGATACAACCGCAAGACGAACTGGGGATGTAGAACCCAATAAGAAACCAAAAGCCAACATAATGAAATTATTAGGAAACTCGTGTTGTGGAAAAATGATAGAGGCAACGGAGAGATATTTAAATACGACATATACACAAGACGAAACCTGTGTTGACAAAGCATTAAGATCTGCATTCTTTGACGATTTGGAAGAGATAGGAGATGCGTACGAAATATCTTCCCGAAAATCCCGGTGTGCAGTAAAGAGATCTTTCCACTGCGGAATAGCGGTCTATCAACTAGCTAAATTGAGAATGTTGGAATTTTACTACGAATTTCTAGACAAATACGTAAAAAGAGAAGACTTTGAATTAATACAGATGGACACGGATAGTATGTATATAGGAGTTAGTGGAAAAATAATAGAGGAATTGATTAGACCTAACTTACTAGACGAGTTTGAAAAAGAAAAAAATAAATGGTTGGCTTGGGATAAATGGAGCGAAAGAGAGCCAGGACTTTTCAAAATGGAATTCAGCGGAGATAGGGCGATATCGTTATCTAGTAAGTGTTATTTCGTAGAAAAATTTAATTAAATTAATAAAAACTCTGCGAAAGGAATGTCCAAGAGAACTAACAATTTAAATTGGGATAAATATAAACGAGTACTAAGTGAAACTACAGAAGATGGAAAACACATTATAGATGTAGCACAAAATAGAAGATTTAAAATGAAAGACGGTGTTATGAAAACGTACTGTCAACACAAATTAGGACTCTCGGCGTACTACGATAAAAGACGCGTGTTAACAGACGGAATACATACAGAACCTCTTTAATAATTTTAAGAAAATTAACAATCTAAAGACTCCTACGATCCGGGGGTAACTGGGTGTCAGAAGGCACCGCGAGAAGTTCTTCGCGAACAAAACCGCGAGATGGACCATCAGCCAAATAGTAGAGCACGGGCTCATCGGGTTTGGTAATAGATCTATCTAGATGATATACATTGAGAGACCACACGGGATCAGTCACGCGGCGGTTGCCACCTTCGAGCTCTCCCGGTTGATAGAGGTACCGGACGTCAACATCCGATGGAAGCCGTTGCTCCTCTAAACCAACGGGTCGCCCGCGCGAGACGGCAGAGGGCTTGCTCGTCACCTTTTTTGCATTGATGGCATCTACGGGCTTTTTGTCGATCAATCTGGTCACCTGTCCATTCAGTGCGGAGACCACGGCGGGCAGCCTGGCCACCCACGCGTCGATCGCATATGAGGGTCTACAAGCTCTTTGGCATATTGATGACCGAACAGCCTCTCAGCCAGGGTTCGATTGAATCGCTCCACGATTCCCTGGTCTCGGTGGATGTTGAGGCGGCCGCGTCTGACAGAAACGTTGTGTTTAGACAAACGTTGTGTTTAGATGAGAGACCGCGCCCATGAATTCGCGGCCGGGATCGACCTGGAGAAGATTCGGCCATTTGAGAGGACTCCTCTTATATATTCGGGAAAGAGCCTCGGCCACCTCCTTAGACTCTTTAGTGGCCAACGGCTCAGCCCCCTTATAACGACTCGCTACGTCAACGATTGTCAGTGCGTACTTGTACGTCTTGCGACCGACGCGATCGTGAGGGAGAAACAGGAGATCCGCTTGGTGAACTTGGTTCGGCACCGGCACGTCGAATTTCGTACACGGAATATTGTGAGGCGCGGGTAAATAGATCTGCCAGATGGCCTGCTTCTTGAGCCATTCCTTGGTGGCGTTTTCAGAAACCTTGGTCGCCGCCGCGAGGTTCTTGATGGCCGCGAGTCCCTTCCAGTAGCCGTTGGGGCTGTAGTATGTGTTTGCTAGCTTGCGCGCCAGGCGAACCGATAGTTTGCGTGTGTCCATCGTATGCGAAGTATTCTAATATATCGGACAATCTCCAACATGCCCTCATCAAATCGGCCGGTAACTGCGTCGTTAATAACAAACCTTTGTTGGAAGTTTCGCTGCAGCCCCAATCGCGTTTGGGTTGGAACAGGAGAGGGAATTCTGGGGAATCTAACATCAGCTTTGCGAAAAGTGTGGCCGCTTTTTCGTCCTCGCGCCACGTCTCGAGAGAATCTCGGGCCAGACTAATCATACTCTTTGCACCAGGTAAACGGTGTTTAAGGGCCGTGTATCATACATCAATCAGAGCAAAATAAAGTTCGTCAACTAACATCGTTCTATATATATATATATTTAAAAAAAAAAAGTTTTAAAATAATTATTGATTATTTCATTGTCGATTGAATATAGTAGCTGACGAGACCCACCACACCCATTCCCACGACGATGAACGCGATCCCGCGGTCTTTTTGGGCCTCTGACGGTACATAGAAATCTGAAAGTTGGTGCTCGCGATCCAGCGGCGCGAGACTTTTCTGTGGATATGCCAGCGCGTACTTGCGGTTGGCTTCTTCAATGTTCTGGAAAGTTTGCGCGGCGTGATTCTCGCGGAGAAGCTCTTCGTTGACCCAGTCCAGATGGGCGGTTCGATTTTTCGACCATGCTTCCTTTGCGCTCTGGAGTTGTTCTACAGCTAAATCTTGACGCTTGCGCTCCTCATCCACGTCCGAGCTTCTCATTTTCGAGAATATAAAGTTGCTACCTCTGAACGCCAATGCGTTTAAAATCGCACCACCTATCATTATTCCGATCGAAGCCATTTTATTTCCATATATTAACAGGTAGAATTCCAGCTTTAATTAGATAATCTCGAGTCCAAACTGCTTCCGCTATATTTAAGCCCACGAGCCAGGTGTCTTTCACAGTAAGCAGGCTGTTCTAATAGTGTGTCCTATAAAAGGGTCAGTCTCTAGATCGCGAATCAATCCCGCGGTGTTTGGTATAGGGAGAAGCATACTAACGGCGGTTGCGTACAAATGAACAGCAGCCGATCCAAGAGTTTTTGTCATCTCCGCACCTAACCTAGATTCGTATCGCGCATACATTTTATCAATCTCCGCATCTGACATCTTATCCACCTGACAAACTGATAGACGCCTACCGAGATAATGTTCCGATTGTCCCCCAGCAACCAGCACAGCTAGCCGCTCGGGTCGCGCCGCGTTTTCATTCGTATCGGCAGGTGTTGCACTCAACCCAATCGAAATTGGAGTTGAGGTTTCATTATCTTTCAGGAAAGATACCGTGTCGGCAGTCGGCGTTGAGGTTTCTTCCATTAGCTGATCGAGAAGTTCGTCGCAGTTCATTATTGTTAATTTTCTTAAAATTAATTTAACTATACTGACAAGTCTCATAAGTCTAACATATTGCCAAGCGCACCACCCGATACTTATGATCACCGTTATGCTCTCAACAAAGCTCGCAGCGGAGCACCAAATTGTTAACAATTGCTCAGCATTTTTAAGCATTTTCTCAGCATTGTTAAATATGTGTTAAGCATTGTTCAACATTGCTCAGCAATTGCTTTGTAATTTTGTAAAAACAAATTGTGCTTACTCCCCCCTTTGTAATTTTGTAAAAAAAAATTGTGCTTACTCCCTCCCCCCTTTGTAATTTTGTAAAAAAAAATTGTGCTTACTCCCCCCTTTGTAATTTTGTAAAAAAAAAATTGTGCTTACTCTCCCCTTTGTAATTTTGTAAAACAAAATTGTGCTTACTCCCCCTTTTGTAATTTTGTAAAAAAAAATTGTGCTTACTCCCCCCTTTGTAATTTTGTAACAAAAATTGTGCTTACTCCCCCCTTTGCAATTTTGTAATTTTGAGTGGAGATCCATACGCTTTGCCTCGCATGGCGGCCAGAAAATGCGAGCTCAGACAGCATGTCCTTCTTTTTGGTCATCGCCGCCTTGGCCGAGCAATCGTCAATCACGTATAGGGTGGGCTCACCCTGGAATCTTTGGTAGAATACACGCAGCCAATCGTGAAGCCTGTCGCCGGGGTCAATAACGTATACCTCAGGGTCGGTCCATATCCACGGGCGCCGCTGATAAGTATCATTGTGCCACACAGTGGGACACAGGATCACAATGTGTCGAAAGGCACCGCGGTAGGACCCCTCGAGTAAGTCGAGGATGAAAACCGTTTTTCCACATCCTGTCTGCCCACATATTATGGCAGAGTGGGCATCTCCAATCGTGAATTGGTATTGATTTTTAGTAGATCGCTGATACGTATCGACCATCTTCGATGTTGAGTTGTGCGTCTGTAATTATATATAAGTACACGTTCAATGCGCCATTTCCATCCGCCTCTTTGGTTATCTGGATCGTCACACCCTCGCTAGCGTTCTCAACTTGACCGTGCATTTGGTCGTCGTCGCTGGCTCGCATGTCTAGCCATAACGCGTATTTGGTAGTCAGGAACTCCGCGAGGGAGACGGCCGATAGCTGCAGGTCTTTGGCAACCGCGGCAACCTCCGGCGAACGCTTAGAGCCGGTATCAAACTGCTTTCTGACTTCGTCCCACTGCTGGTGCGCGCGAAGACCCGCGCTGTAGAGTTGATTGGGGACTCCCTCGATCGTCACCTCGACCTTTGTGATTTTGGGGTTATAGAATTTGTCGGTTTTTCTAGCCCCGAGCGCGGACCGACCCTCCTCGAACAGCATCAGTATACCTTTCATCGAGCGGGCGGGTACGTTGACATTAATATTCCACAATGTGTCACTTTTGTCTTTCGTCATCTTGCGGTGGCGAAGAACTCGGTCGTAAAGTATGGCAACGTGTCCGGCGTACTGGGTTCTGATCAATCGCGCGAGTTCGGGCATCGTGACCATGTCGTACTCCAACGAAACATTGTCTATCGTATACTTAGATGCCATGTCGGTGGCTATGAGAGCTCGGCCGTAGACGTTGAACGTTAGTTCGTATTCGAGGCGGTCCGCCAAAGCACTCTGATAGTATGGCATGTGACTCTCCAGCATCTCAAAGTCGAGCGGGATGTAGAAGCGGTTGCCGTAAGCGGCCGCGATCGCGTTGTCGTTCGCGACGTTATCTGCCTTGTTACCAGCCCCGATTCTAAGTTTGGTTACGTTCTTATTTCGGCTGGTGTCAATACCCTGATAGACCGCGTTTTCGCGCTCTTACGCCGTCTTCCACAGGTCCTGATAGCAATGGTAGACGTCGCTGTCGTCGATCGACATCACCTCATTACCAGAAATCTTTATCATGGTCTTCTTGATGATGGCGCGACCCAGGTTCTGAACTACGGTTCGGTCCGCGTCCGTCGACGTCAGCGAAATAGTGAAAGCGAGGCGAACAGTATCCGGCACAATGACGTCGTTAGCTCTGAAGTTGGGGAAGCAGACTAAGAGCTGCTGGTTCTGGTCGATCGTCGATGGTTTGTTCGTAATAACGACACTCTGTCTCACGCCTTTTGCCCCAAGGGGCTCACGCAGTCTGCGGTATGGAGTGAAAATAAATAACTCTATTAAACCCGTATGGTTTTGTCTTTAATACATAATTATAAAGATGGCTGATTACGATATTGACATGGTTGAAATCGGCAGAGACGATTACCTCGATGGTGATGATGATGATGATGAAGAAACACCCTTCATAGAAACTCCATTTACAATCCAATCGCAATTGGGGGAAATAGGTGGCTCTACCAACACCGTTGATCTAAGTCAGGAATTAGTCAAGTCAACTGTAGACGACTACTACAACAATTTGGCAGAAAAACGTGTGGTCCCATCTGTCGGCCGCGACTACTCCAAGTTCGAATTGGATCTGCGTGGTAGGTTGCGACTAAAAGCATCAAATGTCCCGATCGTCAACATGAGGACCGGAAAACCCCTATCGCTGAACACCATTGCTGGAAACCGGGGCGGTGGTGAAATCATAAAGAACGAACTAGGATTCGTAGATTGGGCGCGTGGTAAAACAATTATGCCGACCCGCGCTGTAGAGGCCCTACATTCTACAGACGAAACGATGGCGAAGACAGCCGCCGCGATAGAAACTGTTGAGCTCAGCGAGGTCCCTCGAGTGGCCACCGACGCTATTCACACAATGGAGCTCAGCGAAAGTGAGATAGATGGAATACTCAGGACGATGAATGACCCACCGTTACCTCTTCGCGAACTCCGGGGACTCGATAAGGCTATGCAAACAGTCTGGGGCGAATTGGTCCATAACCTCGCCAAACTCATGGCGCTGGATGAACATATCGCGCTAGAAGAAAGTAAACTGGAGGAAGCCTGTGCCGATAGAGAATCTACCGAGCGGATCACCGAACGCCTGCGGTCGTTGCGGGACGAAAGAGAAGCTCGCTCGGAGGCTGCATCGGCTTGCCGTGAGGCTCTCCGCACACAAATAAGTCGGATCCGCGAAACAATTTCGAGGGTCCTGCACGAGGAGACGACACTCGGTGAGCGTCTTCGCAATCTGTTCAGAGAGCAGGGTGTCACGATAGCAAGCATCCTCGTTGCTATCGGCATGACTATATCGACCATAGTTCTAGCTTTCACTGGTGGTGCGGCGCCACCACCCGCGCCAACACCAACACCACCACCCGCGCCATCCGGTGGAGCCAAGGAGTGGGTAAAGAAAAAACTAAAAGCCCTCGCCAGTCTCCTGGCTAAATTAGCCGAAAAGTCGGCTGCCGCACTACATGGATTGATCGGGAGTATCGTCTCCTACTTGCTATCTATATTATCAAAATCAGTCGGATGGCTCGCCAAAAATACTTGGGCTCTAATCGTGGCGATCGCCGGTCTCTTACTTTTACTCTCTCTCGAGTTCCTAAAACCAAAGCGCAAATAGTCCGATCACCACGAGGGCAACGACGAGCGCTAATTTCTCCTTCTCGTGGGTTGTGCTTCCAATCTCGATTGGTGTTTCCGCTCCTGTTCCCTCAACACTGTTGACGATTGACTTGGGGGGACTCAATTCGTGAATTGGGTTCAACTTCAATCCCGATTGTGTTGGGTGAGGCGCATCCAATCGCGATTGGCTTGAGGTTTTTATGACCGTCTTGGTGGGGGGTTTGATGACATCCGCGTTCACGTTCCCGTTGTGGCCGATGTTTTTGATTGACGGTGGCGATTACGATCTGATTATTGTAACCGTCAACCGTAACCGTTTTTGTGCATCAAACGCCGTTCCCGTGCCCAGTATAGAACTGCGAGTTTGCTTCTGTGCGCCGAGGATGGCCCAGACGTACGTGCGAATAGAGTCGTTGAGGCGAGTAACCCCGGCCTGTGTGAACCCTAGACACTTATCTAACATAAATGTACCCCACACGTCCTGAACCTCAGCAGCCTGCTGTATGTAATCGATGTGAGCCCGTTTCGGAGGTGACCAAATGCAGGATGAGACACCGAAGTGCCGACCTCCAGACACTTCCGGCCCGAAGGTCATCGTCGCGGGGTCAAATTTCCCGGCGTTCCGACTGACAATGTGGTCGCCGGAGTGATCGTGCCTAAAATCCGTCTGCGTCCAAATCCCGTGGCCCCGAATGAGAACGTCCCCGAGGCCGGTGCTGGTAGGAAATGCTTTCTGTCTCCAGTCCGCGTCTTTTGAAACGTTAAATTTGTTACACAGTCTTTCAAACACCATACGGTCGTATGTGCTGGAAATTGGATCCCAGTCGTCGTCTTGAGGTAGTGGAATACCTAGTTCTTTGAGAATCCTCCTAATGGTGTAATACACATGAAAGTTGTAGACACTTCGGAGCATGACATTCTTGGATGTCAGATGGTCTTGATGTGAAACTCCACATCCGGCCGTTGCATACCATACAGCGAAATTTAGCTGGTTCTGCCAGAAGTTCATCGGTGTTGCTTTCCACCTGTTTACGGCCTCCATTGTTTTAATCTTGGGCAGCCTATATTGTTCAAAGATGTCGGGAAAGTTGGTGTTCAAGCCACTGTCCGGTCTGACCGTTACAGTTGGGTGTACAAGGGAGTTCACATCGTCCTTTTGTGTGTATTTAACTCCGACCGCGTATTTTGCATTATAATTGAAGAATATTATTATGTTTGCTACTATCACTAATGTTCAAAAAGAGAGTTGTGAACTTCAAAAATCAATCGACAACTACTGCGGAAAACGCCGGGTGGGCCTCAGATCAATCACCCTCACGGTTGGATGGCAGAATGTGGTAAAGAGTGAAGGGATTTATTATGTGAAGGATGAACAACAATTCGATGTAAAACTGCCTCACGGACTGTGGGGAATAAGACAGCTCAAAGATTTTGTCAACTCAGAGCTTGACAACATAATCAACCTCACAGTATCAAAGGCTACAGGGCTCTCAACAATGACCATCAACCCCAATAATAAGGTAGTGGTCTCCCCGGGGTTGGGTATTCAACTCGGTTTTAGAGAGACATACTCCGCAAATAAAGGAGTGTTTACCCCGGGTGAGTACATCGGTGATAACCCGGTGGACTTCGCCTTCACGAAAACTCTCAGGGTGCACCTGGATCGGATGAACACATCGTACAACACGGTAGACGGATCGCCCAGCACATACTGTAATAACTATTACCTGATTTCGGTCGTTCTCAAAATTTCCAATTGAGTATAGGTGCCCCAATATAGAGGCCCGGGTGAAAATTGAGGGAGTCCGAACGGGTATTGATAAAGACCAGACGGCCCTTACGGATGCTTATAAGGTGTTGCGCTCAGATAACTGTCTCGTCATAGAAGCAGCACTTACTAAAATAGACAAAAAAATAACAGAATTTCAAAAAGAGACCCGGTTGGGGTAGAGGGACTCCAAGAAGACCATCAGGCGGCCCTTATGGAGGCTTATAGGGTGTTTCGCTCAGAAGACTCTCTCAACAGTGACGCAGCACTTACTAAATTAGACGAAAAAATAACAGAATTTCAAAAAGAGGCCCGGTTGGGGGTTGAGAAAGCCCGAGAAGACCACCAGGCGGCCCTTACGGATGCTTATAGGGTGTTGCGCACAGAGTACTCTCTCAACAGAGAAGCAACACTTACTGAACTAGGTGAAAAAATAACAGAATTTCAAAAAGAGGCCCGGTTGGGGGTTGATAAAGACCAGACGGCCCTTACAGATGCTTATAAGGTGTTGCGCTCAGATAACTCTCTCGTCATAGAAGCAGCACTTACTAAAATAGACAAATAAATAACAGAATTTCAAAAACAGGCCCGGTTGGGGGTTGAGAAAGTCCGAGAAGACCACCAGGCGGCCCTTGCGGAGGCTTATCGGGTGTTGCACTCAGAGGACTCTCCCAACAGAGAAGCAGCACTTACTGAACTAGGTGAAAAAATAACCGAATTTCGGGAAGAGACCCGGTTGGGTATTGAGGGACTCCGAACGTGTATTGAGAAAGCCAGAGAAGACCACCAGACGGCCCTTACGGAGGCGTATGGGTGTTGCGCTCAGATGACTCTGTAGCGCTTACTGAACTAAATGGAAAAATAACCGAAGTTTCCGATAAACTGAAACGTGTTCGTAGAGCCGCGAACAAAGCACTTGATGAGACCTCTGAAATGATTCGTGCTGAGGCCCATACCTCTATCGGGGGGCTTGCCGGATTGGTGAAAACATTGAAAACGCAAAAACGTGTCATCATAGTATGGGCTGAGAAGCAGGGCCCCTTGAATGAGGGGGTCTATGAATATTCGTTCGGTGCCAACGCGACCAATAAATATGGGGGGTACGCCATGACAGCTCCATGTACACTTCTCCGAATGTCGGTCTGCTCGGTTAATGTTAATGGTAAACCTGTGGGCGCGGTCATCGTAAATCGTGTAGTGGATGGTGAAGAACGGTCAATTGGAGTCAATAAACTCGCTGGAGATAGTTCAGTGGTTTTGTTCGACGGTTACGATCCAATTAGACTTTCAGAAGGTAATATTATTAACTTTGTTACGAAAATCGCTGACCCAGCAAGTTCTTCCACTATTGTTACATTGTTAATTGAACTTGATTTATAATGAACGAATTACCGCTTCCGATTGTCAATACCAATCCATCAACACTGTATCCAATTGTCAATACCACTCCATCAACACTGTACCCAATTAACGAAAGAAGTTCAGATTTTAGGTTGAATAATATCGTCGCTATGCAGGATATTTTAGTTAGAGAATGTGCAAATAGAAAAAGACACGCTAAAAAATATAGGCGCGCGGTGAACATAGCTGAAGCATCTAGCACGGCTCTGGCGAGTGTTTCTGTGTTGTGTGGGGCGAGGACAGCTGCAACTATATCCACCATTATAACAATTCCTGTAGCGGGGGTTTTAAGTGCGGTGGCGGCCGTTTCTGGGTTGTTGTGTATGGTAATTAGGGCGGCGGGTGGAAAACTCGAGAAAAAAAGTAGAAAACATGATAGAATATCCGTTCTCGCTAGGTCTAAGAAAAATAGCATCGACGTTATGGTGTCCAAAGCGTTGGCCGATAAGAAAATATCAATTTTAGAGTTTGAATCTGTGGTGGAAGAAATGAGGAGATATGAAGAATTAAAAAATGATATTAGAATCGAAGCGCGCGCCACCATGCCCAAAATTGAGTGTACTGATTGGGATAAATTTAGGGTAAAACTTGGAAATAAAGTCGGAGGAAATGTTACAGCACCACCATCCTGAAATTGTGATATTTTAGTAAATAATTTTTAAAGCAGTAAACAAATTTTACATACCTATACAACATGTGTTTTTCGCTGAGAATTACGCCGTAATCGTATAACAAATTCATCCGAGTATTACGCTGTAATCGCCTCATTAAGTGTTTATAACTAACCTGTGTACACACCTTCTGTGTACACACCGTCTGTGTAAATCAATAGCCGTTTACATACCACCGATAAGGAGAAATACACTCGGCTATAAATAGCCGTCTGTTTACCTGTGCTATAAATCAATAGTCGTTTACATACCACCGATAAGGAGAAATACACTCGGCTATAAATAGCCGTCTGTTTACCTCGGCTATTGATTTTACACATGTTGGTTGTATAGTTATGTAAATTTGTTTACTGCACCAATATAATTAATTATTATTAATTGTTCAGCTTTAAATTATTATTATTGTTTACCGTCCTAATTGGGAGGTGATAATTCCTAATTAGGATATAGTAAGTCCTAATTAGGAGATACTATCTCCTAAATATCCCCTAGCCCCCGGCCCTGGTAAACACACTTAACTCGATAGTGTGTACATAAATGACTTAGATCGTTATCAGTAACTATAGTACAAAAATAGGGGTATAGCCGGACCTCCTGTACCGGCATGGTTATGTAACTGTGTACTTACATGATCTCAGTCTCCAGACTATGGGAGGAGTGTATATTGGCACGATTCCATAGTGCGCCTGTCCAAGTGGCCTGTGTTTATGCTGGGGTCTGTATATTTAGCCCCAAGTTTATGCACGTCTCCAGCTTCTTAATTATCCGGCAGCATGAACATAGTGTTCCCTGGAGTGTCAGGGCGCATCACAAGACTGATAAATAATACCCAATACGTAAACGTGTTGATGGCGTGGGTCCATAAACAACATGGCCGCTTGACTAGAATCCCACAGCGGAAACGGTAATTAATTTGGCACTCCTCGTATGTCTTCGTTATGACAGCTGTGACGGCCAGCTATGTACAGGCTGGGCAACAATTGGGAAGCAGACTTATGATGAAAAAATACGTATCGCATTTCCGGCGGCGGTCATTAACGACAAGAGGGATGTCATTAGCTAGCAATGTTGTCAAAGTTAGTTACGTGGTTATGTGACTGTGACTGGATAATAGGGCTTAATATATGTCATCTGTGATCCATCCAGCTTTGGAATACCCTGTGAAATATAATTTATAAATACCAGGTAATGCGACAACGACTTAATTTTTATCTAATGCATCTCGATTAGTGAAATTAATGAGTATTTGACTTTTGTAAAAAATATAACACTGTGCAACTGTGATTAACGTTCTATGAAAAAAAAGGCGCGAAACTAACAAAAGATCCCGAACGAATAAGTATTCTCATAACGTGTGAACACATTAACGGCTATAATTGCGTGTAGTAAGCTACCGACGTCTACCTCATCACCCGGACCCAGTAAAAGTATTAAAAGGCCGATAGACGTCACCCTCAGTCCAGAAAACTTGAAGGGAGATCACGTTGGCTCACCCCACCCACTTCGTCGAAAAGGCTCTCTTCCAGACCTACACGGTGCATCTTCAGGATACCCATCACAAACAGTGTCAACGAACGTATTTGTGCGCGGCAAAAACTACGATTTAGTGAAAGTAATAAAGACCGCCCTTGTTTGCCCACAAGTTGTACAGGCCATGACCACTGCAGTACTGCCATAACACAACATCAATCACATCAGCCATCGAATCAACTATGAAGCCCCTGCATGATGATATAATTAAAGGTACTAAACAAAACCATATATGATCAGCAACAAGAGCTCAGCTCGCTACACGATAAAAACAAAGAGCTAAAACAAAGCAGTAGTATATAGGGAGTCAAAATGATACCACCAAAGTTGGGGGCGTTATTAGGTGATAATAACGCTTCTACACAAAGGGTGAAATCTATGTGATAAAAAGTAGTCCCTAAGATAAAAACATTGATAAAAATCAATAACAGTAAAAACCTAATATATTGAAATTTTGAATATTTTCAAATTTATATTCAAAATAATTATAATATATTGGATTTTAAAATCCAATGCACAAAAGTGTGTACCAGCACCCACAAAAGTAACAGTTTTAGTATATAGGGAGTCAAAATGATACCACCAACGTTTGTAACGTTATTGAGCTGTATTGCAGCTCCCACCACCAAACAAAAGTTGGTGGTGGTATTGAATGATAATAGGTGGTATTGTAGTCCCAATTATATTGGAAATTGAACAGAAAAAACACTACCAAATATACCACTATTATTAGAGAAAATGGATAAGAAAATACAATGGGAATTGAAAGCTTATAATGACTCTGTTGAAGACGTTTACGAAGATTACGGGGGTTATAGTCCTATATATAAATTCTATAAATTGAAAACACTAGGCGATATCGAATACATGAAATATCAGCGTAATTTATTACGCTCCGATGAAAACGTTGCATTTACAATATTATACCGGCAATTATGCGAACTATAAAAGGGGCAAATACAAATATTAAGACGGATAATGTGTATCGGATATAAAACTAAGGTGTATTATATAAAATTGTTAAAACCCAACGATTCGTTTACGAATATACATTTCTACGATATCGCTTTTAAAGATATTGAAAAGGGTGGCGCGCGCCTTAATTATAATAGTATTTTTTAAATCCTCATATCGAGACATCTCCTCCACCACCGATTCGAACTCGACATCAGATATATTGTTATCGGCCAACGCTTTGGACACGATAACGTTGATGCTATTTTTCTTAGACCTCGCGAGAACCGATATTCTGTCGTGCTTTCTACTTTTATTTTCGAATTTTCTTCCCACTACTCTAAATGCCATACATAACAACCCCGCTCCAGAGGATACCCCGCTCAAACCCCCTGCAGCAGGAAATGCCACGACGGTAGACAATAACGCGGCGGTTCCAGACCCACCCACAATAGAAATTATTGCCAGCACGGTGCTCACCCCCTCCACCATATTTGCAGCTCGTCTATATTTTTTGGCATTTATTTTCCTATTTTCTCCCTCTCGGTTCAGAATATCCTGCATCGCAACGATATTGTCCAACCTAAAATCTGAACTTCTTACACCAAAACCAATATCATCCAATTCGCGATTTGGATACAGTGATTGGGATCCAACATTGTTGGTATTGGAAGTGTGCTCGGAAGTGGTGATTCGTTCATATATTGGTATTTTACAAATCAAGTTCAATTAACAATGTAACAATAGTGGAAGAACTCGCTGGGTCAGCGATTTTCATAACAAAGTTAATAACACTACCTTCGGAAAGTCTAATTGGATCATCACCGGCGAACAAAACCACCGATGAACTATCTCCAGCGAGTTTATTGACTCAAATTGCCCGTTCTTCCCCATCCAGTACGAGATTTACCATGACCGCGCCCACAGATTTACCATTAGCATTAACCGAGCAGACCGCCATTCGGAGAAGTGTACCTGGAGCTGTCATGGCGTATCCCCCATATGTATTGCTCGCTTTGGCACCGAATGAATATCCATAGAGCCACTCATTCAAGGGGCCGCGCTTCTCAGCCCAAACTGTGATGACACGTTTTTGTGTTTGCAATAACTTAAACTTCTTTACAGATGTGGTCAACAATCCGGCAAGCCCCCAGATAGCGGTATGGGCCGCAGCACGAACCTTTTCAGAGGTCTCATCAAGTACTTTGTTTGCGGCTCTACGAACACGTTTCAGTTTATCGGAAACTTCGGTTATTTTTCCACCTAGTTCAGTAAGTGCTGTATGATCCTCTGAGCGCAACACCCCATAAGCCTCCGTAAGGGCCGCCTGGTGGTCTTCTCGGGTTTCTCAATACCCGTTCGGACTCCCTCAAACCCCAACCGGGCCTCTTCCCGAAATTCGGTTATTTTCCCACCTAGTTCGTTTAGTTCTGTATGTGTTTCTTCACGACTTTGTGTAGTCACAGCCAGGGCATATAATTTAAGTTTTGATAGTAGACTCTTGTGAATCTCGTCCGTGGCCGCCGATCAAGGCCTTTGTTTTTCCGGTAGTTAACAAATCGCCTGTGGGGTTGGATCCGTCGGGAGCTCCAATCTCGATTGGGTTGTTACTCGGATTATTTGAATTGGAAGAACTACCTGGTCCGTATATACTCATTTTCAATACTGTTGATAATTATATTACGAACATGCGTTTAATTCTTAAAATTAATTAATTTGAAATTTCTAGGACGACCGAAATCGGGTAATAGTTATTCAACTTTCTCGCTTGATCATCAAGAATAGAGACCGTAAATTCGTGGATATTTCCCGATTCCAAAACTTTCATATCGGGGTGTGGGAAGTCTAAGGTCACAGTCTCCCCAAAGAAACAGTCGCTGGCGGGCACAGTTTTTAGTAATGTGCTGGGAGCGCCGTCTAACGTGTTACACGATGTGTTCAGCTGACCCAGGTGCACCCTGAGAGTTTTTGTGAAGGCAAAGTTCACCGGGGTCTCGCCGCGGTGCTCGCCCATATCAAACCGTTCAGCCTCGTTGTAAGGGGGTGATATTTTAAATCCTAACATTGAGGCCAACCCCGGGGAGATCGTTAATCTTTTATCAACAGACAATGTCGCAAGCCCCGTGGTCTTTGAGACTGCGCGAGTGGCCATACCAGGAATCTTTGCCGCGATCAAACCTTGGAGATCTCCGAAACCCCAAAGGCCAGGAAGTACTAAGGCATTTGATTCCCGAAAGCGTCTCTCTGCTTCTGCACGACCGATGCCCTCTGTATCTACATTTACTCCGGATAGGATAGCCTGGACCGTTTCGATGATTTTCCACCCAACCGTGAACGTGATTGATCTGAGACCAACCCGGCGTTTCCAGCAGCAGTTGTCGATTGACTTTTGAAGTTCACAACTCTCTTTTTGAACATTAGTGATAGTAGCAAACATAATAATATCTTTCAATGGATACCAAAGCATTTAGCTTTAATTATAATGCAAAGTACCTGGTCGGAGGTAAATACACACAAAAAGACGTTGTTAACCCCCTTGTACACCCAACTAAAACAGTTAGACCGGACAGTGGCTTTACCACTAATTTCCCTAACATGTTTGAGAAATATGTAGTTCCAAAGACTACTAGTCAAGATGTAATACTAAGATGGGATTTTTCCCATATGAACTTCATCAGAACCAGTTAAATTTCGCTGTATGGTGCGCAATAGCCGGATGTGGAGTTTCACATAAAGACCATCTGACATCTAAGAATGTCATGATCCGAAGTGTCTACAACTTTCATGTGTATTATACTATTAGGAGGATTCTCAAAGAACTAGGTATTCCACTACCTCAAGACGACGGCTGGGGTCCCATTTCCAGCACATACGACCGTAAGGCGTTCGAAAGATTGTGTAACGAATTTGGTGTACCAAAATACGTGGACTGGAGACAGAAAGCATACACCCCAACCAACAGTTTAGGGTTAGTTCACCTTAAAGGCTTAGTTAGTGGTGGGCATCTTGATAAAGTCCCTGTATATTTCTCAGGGTCGTGGAGTGATCGCGGAGCTACCCCACCACCAGTTAGAAAAATGGCAACATGGACTAAATATAATTATAAGTTGAATACAATGACGTTCGGTGATGAAGTGCTTGGAGGGCTTACGTGTAAAGACGGTTATTGTCATTGGCTACCTACTAAAATAGCCCACGTGGAATACCTAGACCAGGGTGATACTCCACAGATGCGAAATGCGTGGACCACATTTATGTTAGATAAAAGCACTGGATTTACACAGGGCGGGGTTATTCGCCTCAACGACTCCATTCGCGTATACGTCTGGGCAATCCTCGCCTCACAGAAGCAAACGCGCAGTGCTTTACTGGACACGGGAACGGCGTTGGACGCACAAAAAAAAATATTGGCACTTGTCGAGGAAGCCATCTCAGCTAAGGTGGACCTCCAGAAGGCGATCCAGAATTATCAAGACGTTTTGCAGGCTGCCCGCACCCCAGTAGATTACGCATTTGGAATAGGTATTTATAAGTCGCCGAGCAATATGATACTACAAGACGACCGAGTTGACGGCTACAATAATCAGATCGTAGTCGCCACCGCCAATCAAAAAATAGGCCGCAACACAAGTATCATCAAACTCCTCACCCCACCCCCCCCCCCCCCCCCCCAGAGGTCCGGGTTCATTCAATCTTGATTGGGAGTTGAGGTTGGAAATTCAAATAAATTTGAAAAACCGCAAGCACCTCCCTCAACTCCGTTGAACCCAGTCCCCCAATCCAACCATCAAATTCCACCAATCGCAGATTGGGTGAAATTGGAACAGGAGAGGGAACTAGTGTCACAACCCACGAGGAAGAGAAATTAGGGCTCGTCGTCGCCCTCATGGCGATAGGACTACTCGCGCTTTCGTTTTAGGAACTCTCGGGCGAAGAATAGTAGGAGACCGGCGATCGCCACGTTTAGAGCCCAAGCATTCTCGGCGAGCCATCCGGCCGTTTTTGATAATATAGATAACAAGTAAGAAACGATACTTCCGATCAGTCCAGGTAATGCGGTAGCAGCCTTTTCGGCTAATTTAGTCAGGAGACTGGCGAGGGCTTTTACTTGTTTTTTTTACCCACTCCTTAGCTCCACCGGATGATGGCGCGGGTGCTGCCTTGGGTGCAGTCGCACCACCAGTGAAAGCTAGAACTGTGGTTGATATAGTCATGCCGACAGCTGCGAGGATGCTTACATTACTATCGTGACGCACTGCTTTCTGAACAGAGTGCGAAGACGCTCACCGAGTGTCGTCTCCTCGTGCAGAACCCTCGAGATTGTTTCGCGGATCCGACTTATTTGGGTGCGGAGAGCCTCACGGCAAGCCGATGCAACCTCCAAGCGAGCTGCTCTTTCATCCCGCAACGACCGCAGGCGTTCGGAGATTCGCTCGGTAGATTCTCTATCGTCACGGGCTTCCTCCAGTTTTCTTTCTTCCAGCGTGATATGTTCATCCAGTGCCGTGAGTTTGGAGAGGTTAAGGACCAGTTCGCCTCGGACTGTTTGCAGAGCCTTATCGAGTCCCCGGAGTTCGCGAAGAGGTAACGGTGGGTCATCGTTCGACCCTTGGTCGAGGTTGAGTAGTCCGTCTATTTCGCTGAACGTGGTCTCCACCGTGTGAATAGCGTCGGTTGCTACACGAGGGACCTCGCTGAGCTCGACAGTTTCTATCTCGGTGGCCGTCTTCGCCATCGTTTCGTCGGTATAATGTAGGGTCTCTACAGCGCGGGTTGGCATAATTGTTTTACCATGCTTCCAATCCGTGAATCCTAGTTCGCTCCTTATAATTTGGCCACCACCCCGATTTCCAGCAATGGTGCTCAGTGCTAGGGGTTTTCCGGTCCTCATGTTGACGATTGGGACATTTGATGCTTTTAGTCGCAACCTACCCTTCAGATCAAATTCGAACTTGGAGTAGTCGCGGCCGACAGATGGAACCTCACACTTTTCTGCCAAACTGTTGTAGTAGTCGTCTACAGTTGACTTGACTAATTTCTGGCTTAGACTAATGGTGTTGGTAGCGCCACCTATTTCCCCCAATTGAGATTGGATTGGAACTGGAGTCGCTATGAAGGGCGTTTCGTTATCATCATCGATGTCATCATCGAGGTAATCGTCTCTGCCGATTTCATCCATCAGACATCTTTATAATTATGTATTAAAGACAAAACCATACGGGTTTAATAGAGGTATTTAGTTTCACTGAAAATATGTCTTCGAGTCAATACGGTCGCAAACTCAATCCATACCGCAGACTGCGTGAGCCCATCGGGGCAAAAGGCGTGAGACAGAGTGTCGTTATTACGAACAACCCATCGACGATCGACCAGAACCAGCAGCTCTTAGTCCGCTTTCCCAACCTCGGAGCTAGCGACGTCATTGTGCCGGGGACTGTTCGCCTCGCTTTCACTATTTCGCTGACGTCGACGGACGCGGACCGAACCGTCGTTCAGAACCTGGGTCGCGCCATCGTCAAGAAGACCATGATAAAGATTTCTGGTAATGAGGTGATGTCGATCGACCACAGTGACGTCTACCATTGCTATCAGGACCTGTGGAAGACGGCGCAAGAGCGCGAAAATGAGGTCTATCAGGGTATTGACACCAGCCGAAATAGGAACGTAACCAGACTTAGAATCGGGGCTGGTGACAAGTCAGATAACAACGCGAGTGACAACGCGATCGCGGCCGCTTACGGCAACCGCTTCTACATTCTGTTCGACTTTGAGTTGCTGGAGAGTCACATGCCCTACTATCAGAGTGCTTTGGCGGACCGCCTCGAATACGAACTAACGTTCAACGACTACGGCCGAGCTCTCATAGCCACCGACATGGCATCGAAATATACGATCGACAATGTGTCGCTGGAGTACGACATGGTCACGATGCCCGAACTCGTGCGATTGATCAGATCCCAGTATGCCGGGCGCGTTGCCGATACATACGCGACGATTCGCCACCGCAAGATGACGAAAGACAAAAGCGCCACATTGTGGAATATTAACGTCAACGTACCCGCCCGATCGATGAAAGGTATACTGATGCTGTTCGAGGAGGCTCGGTTAGCGCTCGGGGTTAGAAAAACCGACAAATTATATAACCCCAAAATCACAAAGGTATAGGTGACGGTCGAGGCGGTCCCCAATCAACTCTACAGCGCGGGTCTTCGCGCACACCAGCAGTGGGGCGAAGTCAGAAAGCAGTTTGCTTCCGGCTCTAAGCGCTCCCCGGAGGTTGCCGCGGTTGGCAAAGACCTGCAGCTCTCGGACGTCTCCCTCGCGGAGTTCCTGACTACCAAATACGCGTTATGGCTAGACATGCGAGCCAGCGACGACGACCAAATGCACGGTAGTGGACGCCAAGTTGAGAACGCTAGTGAGGGTGTGACGATCCAGATAACCAAAGAGGCGGATAGAGATGGGCCATTGAACGTGTACTTACATATATAATTACAGACGCACAACTCAACATCGAAGATGGTCGATACGTCTCAGCACTCTACTGATTTAATAAAAAATCATTCTAAAGATTGAACTCTACCGAAAGATGCCCACTCTGCCATAATATGTGGGCAGACAGGATGTGGAAAAACGGTTTACATCATCGACTTGCTCTAGGGGTCCTATCGCAATGTCTTTCGACACATTGTGATCCTGTGTCCCACTGTTCTGCACAACGACACTTATCAGCGGTGCCCGTGGATATGGGCCGACCCTGAGATATACGTCTTTGACTCCGGTGACAGGCTTCACGATTGGTTGCGTGTCTTCTACCAAATATTTCAGGGTGAGCCCACCCTATATGTGATTGACGACTGCTCTGCCAAGGCGGCGATGACCAAAAAGAAGGATATGCTCTCTGAGCTCGCATTTTATGGCCGCCATGCGGGGCAAAGTGTATGGATCTCCACTCAGAAGAACAACGCCGTCCTCAAAGATCTGCGCGAGCAAACGAAATGGGTCGCCCTCTTTCACTGCAAGGACCGAAACTCATTCGATGACTGTCTTCGAGAGAACGACGTTATCCCAACGCGCGAGGAGCGCCTGGAGGTTCGACAGATACTTTCGGAAACTAAGCACGCCAAGCTTCTGCTAAAGACCGATCAACCAACTGCATATAAAGTTATAAATTAAGAAAATTAGCAATTGCTTAGATTGTGTTTCATCCAATAATATTGGTTAGTAACTGCTTAACAATGCTGAAGAAATGCTTAGCAAATGCTTAACAATGCTGAACAAATGCTGAACAAATGTTTAACAATGTGGGATTGCTCCGCTTAATAATTGTTCAGCAGTGCACTTTTATTGTTGGAATAAATAAATCAATATGTTAAACTTATGAGATTTGTGAGAATAAATAAAATAATGAACTGCGACGAACTTCTCGATCAGCTAATGGAAGAAACACTCGTGCCGACTGTCCCCAACACCAATCGCGAATTGGGAGGAACTGAAACACAATCTCTGATTGTCCTGAAAGATGGAACACCTGTCGGCACAACTCCGAATTAAAATGAAAACGCGGCGCGACGCGAGCGGCTAGCTGCGCTGGTTGCTGGGGGACAATCAGAGCATTATCTCGGTAGGCGTCTCTCAGTTTGTCAGGTGGATAAGATGTCAGATGTGGAGGTCGATAAAATGTATGCGCGATGCGAATCCAAATTGGGGGCAGAGATGACAAAAACTCTTGGATCGGCGGCTATTCATTTGTACGCTACCGCTGTTAGTATACTTCTCCCTATACCAAACACCGCGGGGTTGATTCGCGATCTAGAGACTGACCCTTTTATAGGACACACTCTTAGAACAGCCTGCTGCTCAATTTATCACAAGTTTGTAATGTACTTAGATCCGCTGACAACCGCGTTGACCACGGGTAAACACTGTCAATTTGGACATATATGCCCACGAACTATAAGCTCAGAAAATGATGACACAAGACACACCTGCGAGAGTGACGGAACCACAATCTCAATCGAAATTGGAGTTGAACCCGATTGATCCTCCAACGGCGTTTGGGGTTGCACGACATAAAAACCCAAAAAGACAGGCAGCTGGGCGGGCAGCGGTTGCCACCCGAAAAGTTAAACAAGATAAAATACTTGCCGAGCTTCGAGAGGCCAAACGGTCGTTGCAATCCCCGATTGCTGTTGAAACAGCAAAACACCCGATGGCAGCTGTTTCTCCCCCAATCCACGAATTGGAACAGGAGAGGCAGCAATCCCCGATTGCTGTAGCTCCTACCCCCTATTACATACACATCATCCCGTGGGTTGTTGGTGGTGGTCTGGCAGTTGTGGGCACCCTGTGTGTGTGCTGAAATACCCCCTATTACATAGAAAACAACCCCCAACACTGTTGGAGGCGGTTCCGAAGAAAGTTACGAAACCGATTGCGCCCCATTTAAACATTGATCGCGATCCCTTTTATATGCAATAATTATAATGGCTGAAAACGATGGTAAAATGATAGTGAATGCGCATTATCACGCCGTGGTGATATCAGGTCTCAGTATCTGGTTTGCTCGACTATCAAAGATGGCCTTAGGAGGGCCCGCTCCCAAATTGGACATGACTGTGAGAGACGTAGGGCTCGTGACCTTAGATGTAGCGGCCGCAGTTTGGACCCGAGATTATATAATGAAAGCTGGAATTCTACCCTCTCTAATATATGGAAATAATGGCTTCGATCGCAGTAATAGTAGGTAGTGCAGTCGGGAGCGCTGTGGCATTCGGCGGTAGCAACTATTTATTCTCGTTAATAGGAAAATCGGACGCGGATGAGGAGCGCAAGCGTCACGATTTAGCTGAAGAACAACTCAAGAGCGCAGACGCAGCATGGTCTAAAAAACGAACCGCCCATCTGGACTGGGTCAACGAAGAGCTTCGCCGCGAGAATCACGCCGCGCAAACTTTCCAGAACGTTGAAGAAGCCAACCGCGAGTACGTGCTGGCATATCCACAGAGAAGTCTCAATCCAATGAATCCCGAGCCCCAACTTTCAGATTTCTATGTACCGTCAGAGACTCAAAAATACCGCGAGATCGCGTTCATCGTCGTGGGAATGGTTGCAACGGGTCTCGTCAGCTACTATATTGGAAAAGCAATAAGCAAAAGCAATAAGCAATAATTATTTTTTAAAAAAAATTAAATACTATATATATATATAGAACGATGTTAGTTGACGAGCTTTATTTTGCTCTGATCGATGTAGGCTACACTGTCCTTAAACACCGTTTAGCTAGCGCAAAGGGTCTGATCCGTCTGGCCCGAGATTCTCTCGAGACGTGGCGCGAGGACGAAAAAGCGGCCACCCTTTTCGCAAAGCGGATGTTAGATTCCTCCATCAACACTGTTGAATTAGATTCCTCCGAGTTCCTTCAGAACTTAACCTCCAATAGTGATTGGGGTTGCAGTGAAACTTCCAACAAAGGTTTATTATTAACGACGCAGTTACCGGACGATCTGGCGAGGGCATGTTGAAGATTGTCCGATCTATTAGAATACATCGCATACGATGGACACACGCAAACTTGATACCAAACTATCGGTTCGCCTAGCGCGCAAGCTAGCGAACACATAATACAACCCCCGCGGCTACTGGAAGGGACTCGTGGCCATCAAGAATATATATATAGATATATAGAACGATGTTAGTTGACGAGCTTTATTTTGCTCTGATCGATGTAGGCTACACTGCCCATAAACACCGTTTAGCTGGCGCAAAGGGTCTGATCCGTCTGGCCCGAGATTCTCTCGAGACGTGGCGCGAGGACGAAAAAGCGGCCACCCTTTTCGCAAAGCGTATGTTAGATTCCTCCATCAACACTGTTGAATTAGATTCCTCCGAGTTCCTTCAGAACTTAACCTCCAATAGTGATTGGGGTTGCAGTGAAACTTCCAACAAAGGTTTATTATTAACGACGCAGTTACCGGACGATCTGGCGAGGGCATGTTGGAGATTGTCCGATCTATTAGAATACATCGCATACGATGGACACACGCAAACTTGATACCAAACTATCGGTTCGCCTAGCGCGCAAGCTAGCAAACACATAATACAGCCCCCGCGGCTACTGGAAGGGACTCGTGGCCATCAAGAACCTCGCGGCGGCTACCAAGGTTTCCGAAAACGCCACCAAGGAATGGCTCAAGAAGCAGGCCCTCTGGAAGATCTATTTACCCGCGCTTCACAATATTCCGCGCACGAAATTCGACGTGCCGGTGCCGAACCAAGTTCACCAAACAGATCTCCTGTTTCTCCCTCACGATCGCGTCGGTCGCAAAACGTACAAGTACGCACTGACAGTCGTTGACGTAGCGAGTCGCTATAAGGGGGCTGAGCCACTGGCTACGAAAGAGTATAAGGAGGTGGCCGAGGCTCTTTCCCGAATATATAAGAGGAGTCCTCTCAATTGGCCGAATCTTCTCCAGGTCGATCCCGGCCGCGAGTTCATGGGCGCGGTCTCTCAACTATTGACTAAACACGACGTTTCTATCAGACGCGGCCGCGTCAACATCCACCGAGACCAGGGGATCGTGGAGCGGTTCAATCGAACCGTGGCTGAGAGACTGTTCGGTCACCAATATGCCAAAGAGCTTGTAGACCCTCATACGCGATCGACCGAGTGGGTGATCAGGCTACCCTCCGTGGTCTCTGCACGTAACGGCGAGGTGACCAGATTGCTCGGTAAGAAACCCGTAGATGCTATCAAGGCAAAAACGGTGTCGCATAAACCATCGGCCGTCTCGCGCGGGCGACCCGTTGGTTTAGCGGAGAAACGACTTCCATCGGATGTTGCCGTCCGGTACCTCTATCAACCGGGAGAGCTCGAAGGCGGTCGCCGCCGTGCGACTGATCCCGTGTTGTCTCTCAATGTATATCATCTAGATCGATCTATTACCAAACCCGATGAGCCCGTGCTCCACTATTTGGATGATGGTCCATCTCGCGGGTTTGTTCGCGAGGAACTTCTTGTGGTGCCTTCTGACACCCAGCTACCCCCGGATCGTCAGAGTCTTTATTATTCATAGAGAGGTTCTGTATGTATTCCATCTGGTAACACGCGTCTTTTATCGTAGTACGCCGAGAGTCCTAATTTTTGTTGACAGTACGTTTTCATAACGCCGTCTCTCATTTTGAATCCTCTATTTTGTGCTACATCTATAATGTGTTTTCCATCTTCTGTAGTTTCACTTAGTACTCGTTTATATCTATCCCAATTTAAATTGTTAGTTCTCTTGGACATTCCTTTCGCAGAGTTTTTATTTATGGAATTATATTTTTCTACAAAATAACACTTACTAGATAACGCTATCGCCCTATCTCCGCTAAATTCCATTTTGAAAAGTCCTGGCTCTCTTTCACTCCACTTATTCCAAGCCAACCATTTATTTTTTTATTTTGCAAACTCATCTAGTAAGTTAGGTCTAATCAATTCCTCTATTGTTTTTCCACTACCTCCTATATACATACTATCCGTGTCCATCTGTATTAATTCAAAGTCTTCTCTTTTTACGTATTTGTCTAGAAATTCGTAGTAAAATTCCAACATTCTCAATTTAGCTAGTTGATAAACCGCTATTCCACAGTGGAAGGGTCTCTTTACTGCACACCGGGGTTTTCGGGAAGATATTTCGTACGCATCTCCTATCTCTTCCAAATCGTCAAAGAATGCAGATCTTAATGCTTTGTCAACACAGGTTTCGTTTTGTGTATATGTCGTATTTAAATGTCTCTCTGTTGCCTCTATCATTTTTCCACAACACGAGTTTCCTAATAATTTCATTATATCCGCTACTGGTTTCTTATTTGGTTCTACATCGCCTGTTCGTCTTGCGGCTGTAACTTCTTTTGCGAACCATTCGAATGGTTTTACACTAATATAATCTATAGCCCGATGAACTCCAGTTATTTCTAGGCCGTGTTTTAAATACCATTTCAATAGTGGTGAGTACAGCAATACTTTAGTGGCGGTCATAGATCCCAACAATTTTTTTCCATCTCCTCTTGTTCGGCCAGTATCTTTTAAATATGTTAACATGTGTGCGGGAACTTCATCAACCTCTACAGCACGATTTATAAAAAGTGGAGACATTTCAGAAGACTTATCTTTTAAGTTATTGGGAACCTCTATGTCAACCTCCGCAAACCCAAACCAGTCTCCAGATAAAACTCTTTTACAAAACATTGTAATAAATTTAGGGTTATGTGGGGTATCTATATGGTGTATAGTTTCTCTCCCACACGGCATCTCTTTATTTAACGTAGATAAATATAATGCGTTTGCATCATAACCCAAAACGGCCTGGCATGTTTTACCACCCAATTCGTGAATTGGAGTTCTAATGTTTGAAACACCCGCTTCGGCATATCTTGTAAATACGATCGATGGGCCTCCGACTAGAGCACCTTTCATAATTTCGTATGTTTCTTTCTGTGGCGCGTATAGTGCATCCCGTGCATGTGCATGTACATCAGCCGCACTGATGGTGGGTGGTTTAATGGTTCCTCCCAATAAATATTGTATAGCTACTCCAGGTAGTGTTACCGCATCTTTGAAAATATCCACACCTCTGTGTTTATAAAATTCACACATTTTTCCCACCGCTTCTAGGAACGGTGCTACATCTAAATCGTTGTAATATTTCAACCAATCTCTGAAAGTTTTCATATTCTTTTCTTCGAAAATTCTACGACATTTGCTTAATTCTGTTTCATCTATTAACATTTTCCCAGATAGTTTGGAATGTCAATTCTCTATATCTGGTAGTCCTGTGTAATCCAGTTTGTCTGGAGAATCAAACCACTCGTAAGGAAAGAAAGATTTCTGTCCTTTGCAGTCGTAGGCTTTTATCCAACAATCGTAATTTACACCAGGTCCTAGGTAAAGTATTACATCAAGAAATCTAAACTCTGGAGTAAATAGAAATATTGTTGCGTTTGCACGTTTTCCGACCATTATGTTCTTTGTTGTTGATGCCAGTTCACCTACTAGATATTTGTTTATTAAGTTTATATCGTACTTTACTGCTGTTAAAACCTATAACCGGTACTTGATATATCCACTATTCGATCTTGGCGATTTGGTTTTTACGTAAATGTTCTGTATTAAACCCATATCTTAACCATACTTCTTCTCTTATAGCTTTTCCCCTGACTTTCAAATCTTCTATGAATGTTTCTATTAGTTTTGCAGGATCTTTATCACAAATATGAGTTACTGTTCCTGAGAAATTATCTCCTATACTAACGCTTACCGGAACGTGCTCAGCTTCGTAATCTAGAATATTACCGAGAGTTTCAAATTCTCGGTTGAGATATGCCTCAATATCGTATACTATCTGATATGGATAAAGAGTAGTGTCGCAACCGATCTTTATGTCTTTACCCGTTCTTTGGAATTCGCATTCCCACATAACTACTAGGTTGAATGCTTTGCTTCTAATAAATGTATCTCTTCTCATAGTGGATGCGCGTTCTTCTTTTCTATGCTTTGCATGAATCTCACACCCGTGCCAGTAACAGCCGTGATATTGATATACGGTATTGGTTTCTGTACAGTATCCATCTACTGGAGCTCCTAAAATCCATCTATCACCCCCGTGTCCGCACTGTTCGTGGTGAATGTGAATTCCCTCCTGCTTTTCCACAGAGTACATCCAATCGATCGCTCCATAACTGTTATAACCTTTTTGGGTAGAACGCTTTCTCGAACGACGAACGCGGGCGCTCTAAATAATTACCATCACATATTACTTTTGTCTCACCTTTCATACATTTTGGTCCGTGTCTCTTCATATTACTCGCTTTCGTGACTTTCTGTGTGCAATTATCGCAGGCGTAAATTTTAGATAGGTTTTTACCTTTTTAAACCACCATACGTCACATTCGGTGGGTTGATATGCTTCTATACCGATTTTAAAAAACTCTTCAACCTTTTTCAGATCTGAAAAAGGAATTGGTGAAACCACATTACTACCGGTATATTGTTTATTAAGTTCTTTTGCCTTGTCCGTGCATCTGTCAGGTCTTGCACCTGTCATATGCATAGCTAGACACCTGAACAGACAAAGGTCGTCATTATACTTATCTAAAGAATACATACCTTTTTTATTCTTCAACCATTCTGGAAGTTCTCCTACTGCTTCTTTGGATTGTAGTCCCAAATCTATTCCCCAATTGCCCTGTATTAGCTTTAGAAAAACCTCTACCCATCTTACAAACTTCCACTTTGTTTTTGGTCTGTTGATTTTATCAGACATTATTCGTGTTTGCTCCTTATCTGACAACCAATTTTTAACGGTTTTCATTGATAGTGGTTCGCTACCACCGAGATTTTGGTGAAATATTATAGTTATAGGTTTTCCGTTTTTAGTTTCCTCCATATGTTCTAGCTTGTAAGAATATGAATATCTCAAATACAAATTGGTTGTTAGATACGGAGCGAGTTTATCGGACATGCGTTCAGACTCGTTAATGTCAATGTTTTTACGAAAGGATAATGTAACTACCCGTCTTCCCTTTTATGCCTTTTCCAATGTTTCATCATGAGCCCCCAATACTTCTTCACCTTCTGCCACTATCGCGCGAACGATAGATTTTTTCTTATTCTCCAAATTATTTGGTATTGGGTCACCGGTGCATCTGGAATTGGTGCTTGAAGGTTTTATTACACTAGCCCTTAACCCCACAATACTTTCTCTTTGAATTCTGTTACCAACTTCCTCTGCTAGTGAGAGCTCTTTAAAGGCTCCTCGTTTGTGGGCTCGGCTAAATCGCTTCATAACGCCTCATTCTTTGTGGCGTTTCTCAGCTTTGTCAACCCCCTAACTCTCAACCGTTTACTATAAGTAATCCCTAGATATTCGGCTTCTCTTCTCAAACTTTCTATTTCTGCTCTAGTTTCTGGCGTTATCATATTTTCTGTATATATTTTTGTTATAACCAATGAAATTTATCTGTTCAATTGGACATGACAATTTACATCATGTTTTTTTTCACGTCCAATTGAATATAAACATATACATATATATAAAATACATATATATAATGGAGTGTGTGACTTGTTGTAAGACTTTTGCTTGCTCAGACTATCTACGAAGGCATCTATTGAGACGTAGAAAATTTCTTGTGTCGCCCCACAATTTCAATGTCCCAGATGCCCTTGTAAATTTGTTAGTGCCCAAACTCTTTGTAGACATAAGCAACTGCGCTGTCAGGTGGCTAAAGGTGAACGTGGTAGACTAGAGCTGGTAGAATTAGTTGCTGATCTGCGAAATAAATTAGCAATATTGGAGGAGAAAAATGGGGTGTTGGAATATAAACTATCACGCGCGGACGCATTGAAATTGCATTACTGATTTCGACTTTTTTTTCAAAAGTCAATTTCCAATATAATTGGGACTACAATACCACTTTTTATCATTCAATACCACCACCAACTTTTGGTTGGTGGTGGGAGCTACAATACAGCTCAATAACGCTACAAACGTTGGTGGTATCATTTTGACTCCCTATGTACTAAAAATGTTACTTTTTGTGGGTGCTGGTACACACTTTTGTTTATTGGAATCCAATATATTAGAATTATTTTGAATATAAATTTGAAAATATTCAAAATTTCAATATATTAGGTTCTTACTGTTATTGATTTTTATCAATGTTTTTATGTTAGGGACTACTTTTTATCACATAGATTTCACCCTTTGTGTAGAAGCGTTATTATCACCTAATAACGCCCCCAACTTTGGTGGTATCATTTTGACTCCCTATATACTACTAAAGCCAATGCCAGAATCGACGACCTCGAAACTGCACACGACGAACTTGAACAATATGGTCGGCGTTCGATCTTGAGATTCCACAAAGTGCCCTTAGAACAATCTCAAATAAACAGCACAGACCAGATCAACGTTAAATTGTGCAACGAGAAATAGGCGTTACCCCACCCATCACTCCATCAGACATCGACAGATCACATGTCATTGGGAAAATCGATAAAGGTACTGTCCAAATCATTTGTAAATTTACAACATGGAACACCAAATTCAGAGTTTATCAGAGCAAGAAAAACTTGAAAAACCACAAATCCCCAGCATTTAATGTGTTTGTCTCAGAGGATTTGACGTCTAAAAGGAGACAAATTGTGCAATCCCTAAACAAGGCTAGACAAAATAAACAGATCTTCTCATTCTGGACCACTGACGGGTGTATTTTCTACAAGCAGGACGAAGCTAGCATGAAAATTCAGGTGAAAGACATTGAACAAATCTCGTCCGTTAGTCCAAACCCCATCACCTCCATGATCACTAACCCATGGGCCACCAGTAAATGAACTTTCATATCATGTACAGAGACAAGTTTACGAATACTCACATCTATATGATGAGAACACGCGCCTTTTTGAGGGTGGTGGTGTCGTATGAGGGACAATCGGCATCTTAACTTTTTCTTCGTTTTTGAATGTATTTTCTTATTATTTTTTGTGAAAAAAAATAAACAAGAAATGCGTCTGTCGAACGCGGATGCCACCTGCGGACGGACGGACGGACGGACGGACGGACGGACGGACGGACGGACGGACGGACGGACGGACGGACGGACGGACGGACGGACGGACAGACGGACGGACGGACGGACGGACGGACGGACGGACGGACGGACGGACGGACGGACGGACGGACGGACGGACGGACGGACGGACGGACGGACGGACGGACGGACGTTCAAACATTTGGGAGCTATGAGCTATTTGTTCTTTAAAAGATCAAAGGATTAGCTCCTAAAGATCAATGGAATTAGCTTACCGACTATAACAAAGGAATCCTTTGTTACTAACCCTTACCCTAAGCTCCTAAACACCCGATGTTGGCCCGGACAGACGGATGGACGGGCAGACGGACAGACGGACGGTCCAAACACTATATGCCACCCGTTTCTTCGAAACCCGGTGGCATAAAAAATAACATAATACCAAAGAATATATATTGTCTCTCTGAGTGGAATGAGGCCGAGGGTCCGTCAAATGACAACAGACATGTAAGTCTAAACTCACACATACTCTATATGTAAATAAACTGGCACAGGTGTCTTTTGAGGAACTGTCAGTTGCTGTCCTTCATGATGAACACACAATAAAAATCCATACAATATTCGCTTCATAAGGTCCTCAAAAGACATCATCGCCGACAATGATTCACTCACCCATGTACCAGCTTCAATAGCATGTGTACCAACACTCGTGAACATGACGTAACTGTTATAACTTCATGGCCAACACCTCCAACACAATGTGTTCATATTATAATGCATCCATATCCAAATATTAAATCGTGGATAACACAAATCCAGTAGTTTCAATAGAATAATACACTGTCTACAGCCCCTTCGTGGACTGGAAAATCCAAGTCACCAAACACGTACATGCGTATCTCCTCGAAACACAGACGTGTAAAAGCTGTTTCATCCCACATATGTGCTCAGTTACACATCGTACTGTCCTATGCTGGTGTTATGGTAGTACACCCTCGTATATTGCCTGATCGAAGTATAAACGGATTGTCATAAAAACACATAACCTTTTTATGTAAATACTTTTCAATATTGGTACATGTACATAATTCCAAACAAAATATTGAAAATGTGGAGGGTGTTTCAGAGTCACATGAATATCAACAACAAATTAGTAGATGATACTGTACACTCGAACTTTCGATTCAGGTAATGTACTCAATATATGCGATCAGAGTAGTTCCAGATCATACTGCGCAGATGCGATGTCTGATCATGACCTACACTGCTCGCCAAGCATCCAACATTGTATATGTACGATATATCCCAAGGTTTATGCGTGTGTTCATTTTGCAATGTGTTTGTGATCATTCTCTTGACCGGAAGTCCAATAATAGTACATGATAACAGGACTCCAGATAAGGAATTGGTAATTGAATGTTTTCACTCCATCATATCTCAAGCAATTGGGTATTTCAATACCTTAATTGGGTAAACTAAAATCACACTACTGTTTACACATCCATCGGCAGACGGCGGTTGTTGAATAGTTTGCTTCGAAATGAAAACATGTATTGGCATTTAATTAGAATTGTCTCCTTGGAGACAATTCTGGTGGAATGCCGAGATGTGTTTTCATGAAAATAATAAAAATATGCTATGTTTGTCGTCTGTTTATTGTTTTCTGTAGCATGATAAATGTACCACAAATTTGTTATGGCTTTTTGATACTCGCTACTTCTGATTTCAATGATTGCTATAATTATTTTACAGAAAACATGTCATGTAGATCTGAACGACATATACGTGTCGTTTTTAGCTCGCATGTACGAAGTGCATAAGAGCTTATGGCATACCCCCGGCGTCGTCGGCGTCAGGGTCGGCGTCCACAAACTTAACGTTGGGTAAATGTCTTATAACGTCTGTTTCCTTTCATGGAACACCTTGATATTTCATACATGCATTCCTCAGATGACCCTCGATCTTGCTGTAGCAAATCCATGACCCACCACACAACCCTTACCCCAAGGCCAAGGTCAAGGTCACAAACTTAGCACATTCATAAACTTAACGTTGGGTAAATGTCTTATAACTTCTGTTTCCTTTCATGGAACACCTTGATATTTAATACATGCATTCCTCAGATGAACCTCTATCATGCTGTAGCAAATCCATGACCCACCACCCAACCCTTACCCCGCGGTCAAGGTCACAAACTTAGCACATTCATAAACTTAACGTTGGGGTAAATTTCTTATAGCATCTGTTTCCTTTCATGGAACGCCTTGATATTTCATACATGCATTCCTGAGATGACCCTCTATAATGTTGTAGCAAATCCATGACCCAACACCCAACCCTTACTCCACGGTAAAGGTCACAAACTTCGCACATTCATAAACTTAACGTTGGGGTAAATGTCTTATAACATCTGTTTCCTTTCATGGAACACCTTGATATTTCATACATGCATTCCTCAGATGACATTCATAAACTTAACTTTGGGTAACTTCTCTTTATTTACAGGGAATACCTTCATGTTTCATACATGCATTCATCTGATGAAACTCTATCGTACTATAGCAAATCCATGACCCACCTCCTACCCCTTTCCCCATTGTCAAGGTCACAAACTTAACAAATTCATCAACTTAAAAATAACGTTGGGGTAAATGTCTTATATCATCTGTTTCCTTTCATGGAACGCCTTGATATTTCATACATGCATTCATCTGATGATACTCTATTGTGCTATAGCAAATTCATGACCCACCCCTTACCACAAGGGCAAGGTCACAAACTGAGCACATTCATAAACTTAACGTTGGGGGTAAATCTCTTATAACATCTGTTTCATTTCATGGAACCAAAAGCGGTAACCGACTCATTTTCAGACTGTAACAGTGTAGAATTGTTGCACGACTGATTCATTTGATGACACATTTCCGAACAAACCATTGAGTTTTTCAACAATTTGTTTACAAGAAGTGGTCTCGCCTAACGGTATCAGCATACGCCGGGCTGTTCCTCTCAGCGACTTTCTCACCGCCTGCAACAAAACATGGTCGGAAACTTAGTTATCAAGTTCTAGGCAGCGCACTTCAAACATCCAAACGTCAAACGACACGTCCCCTTTCTGTGCGGGTTCATCACCTGAAAATTATGGAATTTTAGGATTAATTGAGGACATGTTACAAGTAGTCAAATTTAAATCTGCTCCAGCACTGGTTACATTCATGCTAGCAGATGGCATTATAACTCCCGGTCCTGTATTTGGTGAAAATTGCACATTTTGTTTGTCATCAATGAACGGTTGTCTCTGCATTGGATAATCAAATCTAGTCTGCTTGTATGTTGCGTTTACCTTTTCAGCTAAAGTGCTTTTGGGCGTAGACGCCATAGCGGATTTCATCATTTCAAACTCGTCTCTAGTCAAAACTACATATTCACCCTTTTGGCGAATAGTTTCAATCATTTCCCCTAAATCCAATGATTCATTGCCTATTGGGTAAAGCGTCATCTCGGCCCCACGACACGTCGGCCCCAGACACCTCGGCCCCAGACACCTCGGCCCCACGACACCTCGGCCCCATTTTTAAAATTCGTTATAAACATAGTTATTTATTTAAAAAAACATTATATATAAATACAAATACAGAAATAACTTTTCAGACAACTCTTGCGATGAACACTAAATTTGTTTGATCAAAACAAGTGTTTTGTTACTTGATTATGATATATTATTTTCATAAATAAATCGCTAACACAAAAAAGTACTAACTCACTTACCTTAGAGACCATACTACCTAATTCCCTAAATTAGTGCTTATAATTGATATAAAATACACACATAGTGACACAAAACAGTTATAAATACACAAAAATAAATATACCCTACCATCCCAGATCACTGCATATCTCGTTTAGGTTAAGTTGTTGCACAATCGACTTTACATATATATATATTATATGTGTTATCTCCACTGCGGATATTAATAATAACTATGGGGCTTAGGGGATAGCATATCTGCCTACCACCTGGCTGAAACGGGTTCAAATCCAGCTGGAGTGAGATATTTTTATAATAAAGGAAAACACAAAAAGAAAACGGTTACATTGTAAACGCTGAAAAACCCATGTACAACCTAACCAGAAGGTGAAAACGCTGAAAAGCAGTGTACATCCTAACCATGTGAAAATCTAAAAAATATTAACGTTTACATTGTAAACGGCCAGTAGGGGGGCTAATTGAATGAGTTATGATAGGTTAATCATCTTGCATGCGTTCTTGAGAAAACATGAGCTAATGTTCCAATTAGTAGCGTTGACTACTTTCGACTTCATTTACAGATAATAGAATATTCTAAAGTTGTTTTCAAGTCAATATTCTGAAAACTATTGATCTTATACTTTTAAAAGTATGTGCAATCTATTGAGCAAGATCGAAAATGTATATTTCCATCAAAAAATCGTGTAGCTCCAGGAGACGATTCATTCTAATGTGTGTGTGTTGTTTTTTTCTAATAATGTATATATAGATTTTCGAGGACGCTGAATCGACTGGGCGCATTTATTTCTCTCTCAGAAGATTATAAAGTTGTTTTCTAGTGAATATTCTGAAAACTATTTATTTACCTACACAAACATTATCAAGTAGATAACAGCTTCATTGTATCGCCGTCAGTTTTACTATGGTAGTTTACTATATTGATAGGTATCACGACGTACGTGTTTGGGTATCAGGCGGAACAATAAGTAATTCTTCTTTAGCAAATCCTCTTTGTGGCACTGGATTTCTTAAATAATATATTGTAATACCTTGTAAAACAATATAATAATTAATCTTATGAATATCAATACTCCATATTGGGTCTGTTGCTCGGCGTTTCCCTCCACCTTCTTGTTCACCAGGTTGGTATAAATATCTTACACTGGCATTATGACAGACTGGATAATCCTTACATTCTTTTATTTAAATTGTATGGGGTTTGTTCGTCTCCGAATGTATTGCTTTTAGTACACTAGGTAGCCTCTTAACCCATTCTCTATTTCGTGTATGTGGATTGTCAATTTATTTTGCATACTGATACCCGAATACTATTTCAGCCAATGTTCTGTTAAATATTCCACAATAGCCTGATCTATATGTATTTCTGTTCTACCTCTTCTTATGTTTACATTCTGTTTATCTATCAGTTGTGTAACAGCTCACATGAACTCTCGTCCAGGATCTACTTGTAATAAGTTTGGATACGCTAATTTACTTTTGTAAATATTTTCAAAAGCTTTAGCAAAGCAACTTCTTTACTGTCCTTTGAAGTTAATGGTTCTGCCTCTTTAAATCTACTTGCAATGTCAACTACAGTCAATGCATATTTATAAGTGTTACGATTAACTGTATCATGTGGTAAGAATATTAAATCAGCTTGGTGAACATCATTCGTAGTAGATACATCAAACTTTGGCCGTACTATTTTCTTTGGTGCAGGTAAATAAATCTGCCATATAGCGTGTTTCTTTAAGAAATGCAATGCTTCTTTATTACTTACTTTTGCAGCCTTTGCTAATTTCTTTATTGCTGATAAACCTTTCCAAAATCCTTTGGGGCTGTAATAAAGTTTATCCATTTATATCTGTTTAAGATATATTTATATAACAGTATAACAAAAAAATGACACAACCGATCACACAAGCTACATTTGAAGAATTGCTAATAAAAAGAGCAAGCACAATATAGCACAATGAAATAGGTAGAATTAAAGAAGAATGAAATATATACTATCACTAATTATACAATTAAAGATACTGATTACGGAAAATCTATGATGTTGAACCTTTTCAAATGGTACCGACGTATAGGTTCCACAACATCTTAAAGATCGGATTGAAAAGTTGAAAGAAAAGGATCCACCATACTATGTGAGACATCTAGGATTGAAACCATGTAAAAATAATAAGAAAAACAAATATCATGCTTTTGATGTTGTTACTAGTTAAAAAATAAAATAATATACCAGCTTTATGCTATTTTTTTATACCAACATATATGCTATTAAACCAACAATACCCATACCACCAATTATAAATAATATCTCACGATTTTTCTGATCATTCGACGGTGTTTAATAATCGCTCAATACTGGCTCTCTGCCAAATGCTTGTAATAACTGTAAACCTGTTACCGTATCAGTAATTACTGTATTATATTCTCTAATAGCTTCGTCGACATCCTGAAACGTTTGCGCTGCATGATTTTGTTTTATGATTTCATTATTAATCCAATCTAATCTCTCTGTTCTTTTTACTGTCCATTGAGCTTGTGCCTTTTGCAAATGTTCTACAGCTTCATCGTGCCTTTTACGTTCCTCTTGGCTTAATTACTACCCAATGAACTAAGTAAGAAATTACTACCTGTAAATGCTAATGCATTAACCAAAGCGCCACCAACCATCATAGCTATTGACGCCAATTCCTATATAATAATGTTATTACTTCAAAATAGTATCTGGAATTATACCTTGTTCAACAAGCATATCAATTGTAGCAATAGCAAGACCAGTGTCCAACATAAGCATTGCCATATTATAACCGTCGAGTTGTAGCTTTGGCACAGCCTGTTTCATAATTGTATTCGTTATTTGTGCATACCCTATCTCCAAAGCTGTAATAACAGCAGCGTGGTAAACAAGATTTCCCATTATTTTCCCGTAGGTATTGATCGTTGTCAATGTTTCTTATTCTTATTTTAATATAAGAATTAAATGTTTAAATGTATGCATTTTAGATTTCTTATCATTAACTGTAGGTGATTGCCAAAATAATTTCCACCCAAGAAAAGCACCAGCAGTTAAACCTATTCCAGAAAACAAATATGTCAAATTCTATTTTGTTTTATGGACAATGACTCTGACGGGTTCATCGTCAGGAGCTATATCTTCTTTTTTCTTATGTAATATTTTTATTAGATTTTCTTGTTTGGCTTTACGCACAGATGCACCCTTTTTGACAGCTTCCACCCATTTTGTGTTACTTGTTTAATCTCCTCCTTTAGCTCTTCTTCTTCAGGTATCTGTTGATTGTTCTCCAATTTTTATATTTATATCATTTATATTTTTTAATTGACAATATTTCATTGTTGTAATCATTGTAGTAATTGATGCCAGAAATGCACCAAACTTAAAGTATAACTCGCAGCAAGCCGTAGTTAGAGCGTGTTCAACAAACGTGTCATCCTCCAAGGCAGATACAAGCTTCCTTTTATTTTCTTCAAGTATAGGTAGAACTTTACCAGCCACCATAGCATACACATTTAATATAGTATTCCCAATTGTTTTTGTCATTGAAGCACCTAACCTAGCTTCATATATGTTGTGCAGTTTTAGAAGTTGTTCATTCGGCATATTGTCTAGCTGCGAAATACTTATAACTTTACCCAAATACTGAACAGAGTCCCCCCCCCCCTTGAAATAATTGAAGATAACCGTTGTTTATGTGGTTTATACTGGCTTCATTATCAATACTCCCATCATCAATTAATTTCTCAATAAGCTCGTCACATTCCATTTTTACTTTATATAATATGTTTGTAATTTTAAAATAAACCCAAACAATGCCATGTATAATAATCAATAATTCTATAAATATCAATATAACAAATATACTTTCAATTACTACTATTTAAGTTAAAATTCAGCTTAAGGTTACTCAGCAAAGCTTATTTGCTAAGGAGTTCTCAAAAATTGTAGCTAAGCTAAAACAGGCTAAAACAAGCTAAAACAAGCAGAATAAGCAATACTAAGTAATACTAATCAGTTCTAATAAGCAATTTAGAATGTTTTGTTTTCGATAACTCTTTTCTTATTTTGTTTCTTTCCTCCAGGGTTGGAATAACGTCATTTTCTCTCAAACTGTCCTCAAAACTATCTCTATCTTTGGTATAAAACATACACAACCATTTTGTTCTGTTCTCTTAAGTCTTTTAAGACTGAATTATATCTCTATGATATAACCCAAACGCTTTGCTCCGCATGTCGCCCAGAAAAATGCGAGCTGTGACAGCATATCTGTTTTCTTGGTTATTTGCTTTGTAGCTTAACAGTCATCAATGATATATAATGTAGGACTTCCAGCATATTTATTAAACAATAATCTTAACAGTTCTTGCAACATCTCTTCACCATTACTACTAACTGGATTAACAATCTTTATTTTTTTATCACTCTAGTGTCCAAGCTATCACCTATCCGACTTCTGTTTTTAAAAGCCTTGTTCCATACTACAGTTGGACAAAGTATTACTATATTCTCAAATACTCCAGCATATCCGCCTTGTTGCTGCGAAAGCTCAAGTAGGTCAAGGACAAGTTCCGGTTTACACATCCGGTTTGACCGCAGATAATAACACTATGCGTAAGCTTTGGCAAATCAATACAACGCCGATACATATCTTCAATTTTAGCCAGGTTTTTTAAAAAAAAATCCAGGCTATTGGATTGGCGAAAGCCTGGCGGGCGGCGGGCGGCGGGCGGCGGGCGGGCGGGCGGCGGGCGGGCGGCGTCCACAATCAATGTCAAGTTTTCGTGTTTGAGTCCATTTCTTTGTTACTGTACCACCTAGGACCACCAAACTTTCACAGCTTCATAATCAAGGGGTGCCCACCACGTATCACTATCCAACATGTCACTTTTTTTTTAAATTGACCCATTTTTTCCGCGCAGTCGACTTAGCCATTTTCAATGTTAACTTTTCGCGTTTTCAATGTTAACTTTTCGTGTTTAAGTCCATTTCTTTGTTACTGTACCACCTAGGACCACCAAACTTTCACAGCTTCATAATCAAGGGGTGCCCACCACATATCACTATCCAACATGTTACTTTATTTTTAACTTGACCCATTTTTTCCGCGCAGTCGACTTAGCCATTTTCAATGTTAAGTTTTTGCGTTTTCAATGTTAAGTTTTCGTGTTTAAGTCCATTTCTTTGGTACTGTACCACATAGGACCACCAAACTTTCACAGCTTCATAAACAAGGGGTGCCCACCACATATCACTATCCAACATGTTACTTTATAGCCAGGTTTTTTGAAAAAAAATCCAGGCTATTGGATTGGCGAAAGCCGGGCGGGCGGGCGGGCGGCGGGCGGGCGGTGGGCGGCGGGCGGCGGGCGGGCGGCGGGCGGCGGGCGGCGTCCTCAATCAATGTTAAGTTTTCGTGTTTGAGTCCTTTTCTTTGTTACTGTACCACCTAGGACCACCAAACTTTCACAGCTTCATAATCAAGGGGTGCCCACCACATATCACTATCCAACATGTTACTTTATTTTTAACTTGACCCATTTTTTCCGCGCAGTCGACTTAGCCATTTTCAATGTTAAGTTTTTGCGTTTTCAATGTTAAGTTTTCGTGTTTAAGTCCATTTCTTTGGTACTGTACCACATAGGACCACCAAACTTTCACAGCTTCATAAACAAGGGGTGCCCACCACATATCACTATCCAACATGTTACTTTATAGCCAGGTTTTTTGAAAAAAAATCCAGGCTATTGGATTGGCGAAAGCCGGGCGGGCGGGCGGGGCGGCGGGACGGGCGGTGGGCGGCGGGCGGCGGGCGGATGGCGGGCGGGCGGCGGGCGGCGGGCGGCGTCCTCAATCAATGTTAAGTTTTCGTGTTTGAGTCCTTTTCTTTGTTACTGTACCACCTAGGACCACCAAACTTTCACAGATTCATAATCAAGGGGTGCCCACCACATATTACTATCCAACATGTTACTTTTTTTAACTTGACCCATTTTTTCCGCGCAGTCGACTTAGCCATTTTCAATGTTAAGTTTTCGCGTTTACAATGTTAAGTTTTCGTGTTCGAGTCCATTTCTTTGTTACTGTACCACCTAGGACCACCAAACTTTCACAGCTTCATAATCAAGGGGTGCCCACCACATATTATTTATATTTTCATTCTACCCCCCCCCCCCCCAACCGTGTGGCCCCTGTGCCCAATGTCAAGGTCAAATTACTTTGAATTGTTTTGTTAAAGTTTTTTTGTGTACTATATCTCTGCAACTGCTTCACCTTGATACTTCACATGGGTGTTTATCATCATTGTCGCACCCGCTTGCAGAAAGCGCGATATCGTCGGCATTTTGGCATACGTCCGTCCGTACGTCCGTGTGTCCGGTTAAAGTTTTTTCGTTAAACTTTTTAACTATACCTTGCTAAACCAAATCATTTCGTTCTGGTGGTGCTTTCCATAGGTCACGATAAATGCAATAAACATCTGAATCGTCAATTGAAATAATTTCATTACCAGATATTTTAATAGTTGTTTTCTTGACTATCGCACGGCGAACCACTCTGCACTCGTCATCGGTTGATGTTAATGCAATTGTAAAAGCTAAACGAACTGTCCCAGGCATAATGAAATCGTTTGGTCCTAAATTTGGAAAGCGAACCAAAAGCTGCTGATTTTTATCAATTTTAAATGGATTATTTGTTATTGTAATTGATTTTCTTATACCTTTCACTCCCGGTGGTTCTCTTAAATGTCTGTAAGGATTAAATGTTCTACCATATGTAGTCATTTTTTTATATATGCTTACTGACCAATCTAGTTTTTTGATGGGACCTTGCTCAATTAATTCCATACAGGTCTCACATTGAGATAGCATTTCCCCCATAATATATAACCGTGTCTAATTCTCCGAGTAAAAATATATGTATGAAATCCAAATGAGGATGGATTCTCTGTTAACCAGACACCATACTAGAGGATCTATATAATCGGCTTATTTCATGTAATGCTAAATAATATCACCAACTTATTATTAAAATAGCAACTTTCACATAAGATATGTAAGAAACAATGCATTACAATGATATCTAGCTAGCACATCATACCGATCAGTGAGTATCCACAACGGTCTTAGCTTTCATAAGCATAATGCTATTCGATCATGTATATTTCCTAATGTATACTGGCTACCAGCAGTCTGCTGTGCCATCCGACTATGCACAATGATGGTTTATTGCATAAACCATGCTCGCTCTTGATAAAAACAGACGATCAATTTGAAAATGCAAGCATGCTGACAGATAATGGACACGATTAGCACATGATATGACATATTAGCATGCATTGTATACATTCACCACTGTAACGGATACCATAGACGAACGTGGCCAAGCCCTCAGTCAGCTATGAATACAAAGCATTCCGACATATGTTCTTCCTTATATAATATAAACTCACACAAAGAGCATATATAATGGTTAAGTGCCTCATTAAAATTGCAGTACTCCTAAATTGCGCATGTTATAGTTTTGACTTGTTGACATTATATGGTTTACTGCTTTCTAATATACACCTATAAATAAACATGCGATGATTTTGCAAATAGACAAACAACCCAGTCTGGTGACCTTCATTATAAGGGAGCTTATCATTACTTGAATGATTAAAATACTCAAACTAACCATTATCTGTTTCAACTTGCTAACTGACTTCTAAAAAGAGCATAGGATATGCAAATATCATTCTTGGAATTGCTCTACTTTTCTGAATTCAGTGTATGTATCAGATTCAGCTGAACACGAATATTAATTTCACATTATGGAAAATATTATATCGTTGTAGCTACATATTATATAGTTTTGTATATACGGTACATTGTAATGATGAAAACTAATTTAGTCCATGCAGGTGACACGAATATCACCACCTTCAAACGTGCTATATAACTCTACATGCCATTCATACAGCACATAAGTAGAGCCGTATAACCAAAATATTAGTCCCTGGTATGGGGTAACACTGAGTACGCTATAAACCTATGTAATGTATGTGTGACACCTAGTCAAGTGAGCAACTCCTTATAACCACAATGACAAGCAATTACGTAAGTTAGAAAATCTGTGTAATTATTCCAATTAAGTAATATCCTTGTGCAGCATGTTTACAAATTAAGGAGCATACATGTATATATACTAAAACCTCATCGAGTATTGACATAATTTGCATATGCTACTTCGCACCGTGAGTGCTGGATTATTTGATACTGAATATGTGGGTACAGACACAGCGAATTTGTTCAACAAATGTGTATAAACTTACAAGTAATCAATATATGTGTGAAGTATGTATATACTTGACTAGCAACTGTGATATAAACCATGACGAGATTCATCGAGTATTTCACACATACATTTCTGGTGTATTGTTAGAATCTTTGATATTGCATGCATGGATTAAAGCATCCACGTGAAGTTTTATTTTGGTGGCTATTTTGTAAATAAAATGATTTCCGTGATTATTATACTGTAGCTAGCAAATACATTATTATCATTATCAATAGCCGATCATGTTGATTTATTTCACTTGCACCGGCATCACTACTAAGTTATTTTAGTCTGTATTTCTTTATGTATATAACAAATTAAATGCAGTTTGACGGCCATTTTGAAATGTAAATATGGTAAAGTATAAGAACGGCATCACTACATTTCTTATACGATACTTTGAACTACAATTATAGGTATATATACATAGGTATATATGCATGAAATGACGCTCCTACGTGTCTTACATACCAGTCTATTTTAAAATGTAGTCTTTTGGTGGCCATTTTGAAAATATAACCGCCGTACATTGAAAATACGTGTGTGTTTCTGGTAGTAAGATGCAGAATATCTAATATGAAATAGGCACTACCTATGATGGGCGATGTTAGTATATGAAACTAAATTTACCAATTGATAGCTTTACTATGAAGTTAGTATGCTATAAACGGTACCATAGTATATTGTAGTATTGCAGAACTACTTCCCGCAACTACCACGGTGTTACAACTTCTCTATTATAATTAAATGGTGGCATTGTCGCACTTCTCTTATTGGAACCAGTGATACAATTTAGATATTTCCGTTTCATATATAGTACATTAATAGCCTAGGCATAGTGGAGCGCGTGATCGAGCGTTCTGAGGCGTCGGTCTGCTGATCTTACGATCGTGGGTTCGAGCCTCGCGTGCGTTGTGTCCTTGAGAAAGACACTTTATCCACACTGCTTCAGCCCACCCAATTGTAAATGGGTACCGGCTAAATACCGGAAACATCGATTGTATTTGATTGTATGCACATGTACTTATGAATACAAATATGATCCACTGGTGATAAGCCTCAGTATTGAGGGTATACCAGTATACTAGCAAAGGCAAAGCATTATAGAAACTGTATTAGTACATTTACGATCATTTTAAGAAAAAATGACAATAGCATCTTCAGTGATATTATTCCCAATTTTCGCAATCTCAGTCGTCATTGAGCACGACTGTCACTTCGAGAGTTAAACACATTTTGCCCATTTTTTGTATGAATTGTGTTAAGTTTTACATTTACTTTTGATTAACATACAGCGGTATTATTGGGAATAATATCACTGAATATTCTTAGCCTTGTTATTTTTTCTTAAAATGATCGTAAATGTACTAATACAGTTTCTATAATGCTTTCCTTTTGCCAGTATACTGGTATACCCGCAATACTGAGGCTTATCACCAGTGGATCATATGTGTATTCATAAGTACATGTACATACAACAACTGCTGTGTCAGATGTGTTTGTATCCTGGACTACAGCAACAGGTGCACTAGACGCACACTTGCAATGCATACTTTGTTCTGGTAGTCGTGTTCCCCAATTATCCCAGTAGTATAAAGGGAGTCAAAATAATACCACCTTAGGTGGTATAATATTCAACCCTCTATAATACCCCCACCACCCCCGAAAAATTCAAAAATTGGTTAACGATAAAATTGTATCCGATAGCAAATTTATGAATTTTGTAGAAAATAATTAATGCAATTTCAATGTGCCGCAAGTGAAGGGCAGCGTAGTTGCTTATGTCTACAAAGAGTTTGGGCACTAACGAATTTACAAGGAAATCTGGGGCATTGAAATTGTGGGGCGACACAAGGAAATTTTCTACGTCTCGATAGATGCCTTCGTAGATAGTCTTTACGCGTAAACGTCTTACAACAAGTCACACACTCCATTATATATGTATATGTATATGTATATGTTCAATTGGACGTGAAAAAAACATGATGTAAATTTATCACATCCAATTGAACATAGGTTATATATACAGAAAATATGATAACGCCAGAAACTAGAGCAGAAATAGAAAGTTTGAGAAGAGAAGCCGAATCTCTAGGGATTACTTATAGTAAACGGTTGAGAGTTAGGGGGTTGACAAAGCTGATAAACTCCACAAAGAATGAGGCGTTTATGAAGCGGTTTACACGCGCCCACAAACGAGGAGCCTTTAAAGACCTCTCACTAGCAGAGGAAGTTGGTAACAGAATTCAAAAAGAAATTATTGCGGGGTTAAGGGCTAGTGTAATAAAACCATCAAGCACCAATAATTTGTCCCAAATTAGACACACAGGTCACCCAATACCAAATAATAAGAAAAGATCTATAGGTCGCGCGATAGTGGAAAAAGGTGAAGAAATATTGAGGGCTCATGATGAAACATTGGAAAAGGTAGAAAATGGAAGACGGGTAGTTACATTATCCTTTCGTAAAAACATTGACATTAACGAGTCTGAACGCATGCCCGATAAACTCGCTCCGTATCTAACAACCAATTTTTATTTCAGATATTCATATTCTTACAGGCTAGAACATATGGAGGAAACTAAAAATGGAAAACCTATGACTATAATATTTCACAAAAATCTCGGTGGTAGCGAACCACTATCATCAATGAAAACCGTTAAAAAATGGCTGTCAGATAAGGAGCAAACACGAATAATGTCCGATAAAATAGACAGACCAAATACAAAGTGGAAGTTTGTAAGATGGGTACAGGTTTTGTAAAGCTAATCCAAAGAAGCAGTAGGAGGAGAACTTCCAGAATGGTTGAGGAATAGAAAAGGTATGTATTCTTTGGATAAGTATAATGACGACCTTTGTCTGTTCAGGTGTCTAGCTATGCATATGACAAGTGCAAGGCCCGACAGATGCACAGAAAAGGCGAAAGAACTTAGTAAGCAATATTTCGATAGTAATGTGGTTTCACCAATTTCTTTTTCAGATCTGAAAAAGGTTGAAGAGTTTTTTAAAATCGGTATAGAAGTATATCAACCGACACAAGGTGGCGTTTGGTGGTTGAAAAAGGTACCAGCGCACTATGATGCACTAGGTAATAAACCAATGACAATAGGACTGTTTAATAATCACGCATTTCTGATAAAAACAAAATTAAAACCTATCTAACATTTACGCCTGCGATAATTGCAAACAGAAATTCACGAAAGCGAGTAATATGAAGAGACACGGACCAAAATGTATGAAAGGTGAGACTAAACTAATATGTGATGGTAATTATTTAGAGCGCCCGCGTTCGTCGTTCGAGAAAGCGTCCTACCCAAAAAGGTTCTAACAGTTATGGGGCGATCGATTGGATGTACTCTGTGGAAAAGCAGGAGGGAATTCACATTCACCATGAACAGTGTGGACACAGGGGTGAAAGATGGATTTTAGGAGCTCCAATTGATGGATACTGTTCAGAAACCAATACCGTATATCAATATCACGGCTGTTACTGGCACGGGTGTGAGATTCATGCAAAGCATAAAAAAGAAGAACGCGCATCCACTATGAGAAGAAATACATTTATTAAAAGCAAAGAATTCAACCTAGTAGTTATGTGGGAATGCGAATTTCAAAGAACGGGTAAAGATATAAAGATCGGTTGCGACACTACTCTTTATACATATCAGATAGTATATGATTTTGAGGCGTATCTCCAGCCAGAATTTGAAACTCTCGGTAATAGCTTAGAATACGAGGCCGAGCACGTTCCGGTAAGCGTTAGTATAGGAGATAATTTCTCAGGAACAGTAACACATATTTGTGATAAAGATCCTGCAAAACTTATAGAAAAATTCGTAGAAGATTTGAAAGTCAGGGGAAAAGCTCTAAGAGAAGAAGTATGGTCAAGATATGGGTTTAATACAGAACATTTACGTACAAACCAAATCACCAAGATCGAGCAGTGGATAGATCAAGTACCGGTTATAGGTTTTAACAGCAGTAAGTACGATATAAACTTAATAAAGAAATATCTAGTAGGTGAACTGTCATCAACAACAAAGAAAGTAATGGTTGGAAAAAGGGCGAACGCAACAATATTTCTATTTACTCCAGAGTTTAGATTTCTTGATTGTAAAGGACAGAAATCTTTCTTTCCTTACGAGTGGTTCGATTCTACAGACAAGCTGGATTATCCAGAACTACCGGATATAGAGAATTGGTATTCCAAACTATCTGGGAAAGTGTTAATAGACGAAACAGAATTAAGCAAATGTCGTAGAATTTTCAAAGAAGAGAATATGGAAACCTTCAGAGATTGGTTGAAATATTATAACGATTTAGATGTAGCACCGTTCCTAGAAGCGGTGGAGAAAATGTGTGAATTTTATAAACACAGAGGTGTGGATATTTTCAAAGATGCGGTAACACTACCTGGAGTAGCTATACAATATTTATTGAGAGGAACCATTAAAGAACAAAAATCTTCAAGACGATTATAACGGAGGATGCTCTATATGCACCAAAAGAAGAAACATACGAAATGATGAAATAGACGCTCTTAGTTGGTGGTACCATCAATAGTATTTCTACACGATATGCAGAAGCCGGTGTTTCAAAGATTAGAGGGGGTTCCAAACCTTGTTAGGCTATTTTGGGGTATGATGCAAACGCGTTATATTTATCTACGTTAAATAAAGATATGCCGTGTGGAAAAGAAAATATACATCATATAGATTCCCAACGTAACCCTAAAGTTATTAAAAAGCTTTGTAAAAGGGTTTTATCCGGAGACTGGTTTGGGTTTGCGGAGGTGGATATAGAAGTTCCACACAACTTAAAAGATAAGTTTTCTGAAATGTCCCCAATATTTATAAACTGAGAAGTAGATGTTGATGAGGTTCCAGAACACATGATAAAATATTTGGAAGATAATAGAAGAAATAGAGGAAATGGAAGAAAATTTGTGGGATCTATGTCGGCCACCAAAGTACTGCTGTACGCGCCACTATTGAAATGGTATTTAAAACGCGACCTAGATATAACGGGAGTTCATCGTGTTATAGATTATATTAGTGGTAAACCCTTCGAATGGTTCGCGAAAGAAGTTACAGCCGCAAGACGAACGGGTGATGTAGAACCAAATAAGAAACCGGTGGCTGACATAATGAAATTATTAGGTAATTCGTGTTGTGGAAACATTATAGAGGCAAAAGAGAGACATTTAAATACGACATATACACAAGACGAAACCTGTGTTGACAAAGCGTTAAGATCTGCATTCTTTGACGATTTGGAAGAGATAGGAGATGCGTACGAAATATCTTCCCGAAAACCCCGGTGTGCAGTAAAGAGCCCCTTCCACTGTGGAATAGCGGTTTATCAACTAGCTAAATTGAGAATGTTGGAATTTTACTACGAATTTCCAGACAAATACGTAAAAAGAGAAGAATTTGAATTAATACAGATGGACACGGATAATATGTATATAGGAGTTAGTGGAAAAACGATAGAGGAATTGATTAGACCTAACTTACTAGACGAGTTTGAAAAAGAAAAAAAGAAATGGTTGGCTTGGGATAAATGGAGCGAAAGAGAGCCAGGACTTTTCAAAATGGAATTTAGCGGAGATAGGGCGATAGCACTATCTAGTAAGTGTTATTTCGTAGAAAAACTTAATTCCACTAATTTTGAAAAAAATAATAAAAACTCTGCGAAAGGAATGTCCAACATGTAACAATTTAAATTGGGATAAATATAAACGAGTACGAAGTGAAATTACAGAAGATGGAAAACATATTATAGATGTAGCACAAAATAGAGGATTTAAAATGAAAGACGATGTTATGAAAACGTACTGTCAACAAAAATTAGGACTCTCGGCGTACTACGATAAAAGACGCATGTTACCAGACGGAATACATACAGAACCTCTTTAATAATTAATATTAAGAAAATTATTAAAATTAATTATCAATCTAAAGTATTTGCCAAGGTCATGTTAATGGCAGCATGAGTATGTTCCAAATGCTTACATGTATCAAGTGTGCAAATAATGAAGCAATCCATCATGCAATATTAAAGCTGGGGTCCCATATGCCAGGTTATAATATAGCGATACAGATATTTCTGTATATTCTGTAGATATGTTTGTTTGGTGTGTTGGGGTTTAACGGCCTATCAACAGCTAAGGTCATTTAAGGCCGGATCAATGGGTTTAGTACTAAATCCCATATATTACCTGTACAAGTACATGTACAAATGTGGGAAAACCCCTTTATCACAACTGAATATTTACAATAAAAATTCTATATATTCAGCCCTGAAATCATTATAATCCTGATCTGATGCTAGGTCCTCGCCACACCAGAATCACTTGGCCCCCTCCCAAAAGCAGTAGGATCAGTAATAATCTTACTAATTTTATAATGGGCAATAACCCAATTCAACTCCAAGGTAATTCTGTAGATATGACATCTTCCGGCAAAATAAACATTCATTCACCATTGTTCCACGTATTGATTGGCATTATTATACATTTTATATCAGATGTAAATTTCCACACTGATATCAGGGGCGATAACTGTGTTTCCTTAAAATGCTAACAGACATTGCAATATTTACTATTTATTCTCTGTATGTATTTACTTTATAATCTGTCGAAAATACGATTTTTTCAAGCGACACATTTAATTAGTATAAATAATTAAAAAATATCATGCCTCATTTGCATATGAAAATAGCCTGATACTAACAGTTAAATAAATATTACTAAATGATTATATCTGTATAAAGGTTACTCGTAATTTTTAGAACTGGTAGAATAGCGAAACAATTATACACTTATTTAATCCTATAAGAACATTTTGTGCATACCATGTGAAGATCAAAAAGGCCATGGTCACGTTAATGGGGGCATAAGTGTGTTCAAAATGCTCACATGTATCAAGTAATATTAAAGTTATATATGATGATGAAGAAACTGGTACAACGTGTTTCTGCAACATGAGTGTGTTCAAAATGCTTATATGTATCCAGCGTCCAATTATTGAAGCAATCCGTAAAGAACTAAATATATCATGATAAAGAACTTGTACAAACGTTTTGACATTGTGACGACTATAGTAGCGCCTTCTACTAAAGCAGGGGCGACAAAAATCATGGGCTGTTGCATTTACAGTGGTATGTAAAACATTTTGCCGGCTTAAAGTGTCGAGTCCAAAGGAATCTTCACAAATGGGCAATAACCCAATTCAACTCCAAGATAATTCTGTAGATATGACATTTTTCTGCAAAATAAACATTCATTCACCATTGCCCCACGTATTGATTGGCATTATTATACATTTTATATCAGTTGTAAATTTCCACACTGATATCAGGGGCGATAACTGTGTTTCCTTAAAATGCTAACAGACATTGCAGTATTTACTATTTATTCTCTGTATGTATTTACTTTATAATCTGTCGAAAATATGATTTTTTCAAGCGACACATTTAATTAGTATAAATAATTAAAAAATATCGTGCCTCATTTGCATATGAAAATAGCCTGATACTAACAGTAAAATAAATATTACTAAATGATTATATCTGTATAAAGGTTACTCGTAATTTTTAGAACTGGTAGAATAGCGACACAATTATACACTTATTTAATCCTATAAGAACATTTTGTGCATACCATGTGAAGATCAAAAAGGCCATGGTCACGTTAATGGTGGCATAAGTGTGTTCAAAATGCTCACATGTATCAAGTAATATTAAAGTTATATATGATGATGAAGAAACTGGTACAACGTGTTTCTGCAACATGAGTGTGTTCAAAATGCTTATATGTATCCAGCGTCCAATTATTGAAGCAATCCGTAAAGAACTAAATATATCATGATAAAGAACTTGTACAAAGTTTTGAAATTGTGACGACTATAGTAGCACCTTCTGCTAAAGCAGGGGCGACAAAAATCATGGGCTGTTGCATTTACAGTGGTATGTAAAACATTTTTGCCGGCTTAAAGTGTCGAGTCCAAAGGAATCCTCACAAGCTTTAAACGGTTTCACAAACTTTAAACAGACCAAATGATTTACATTAAACTTAACAGCCCATCCTTTTATTACTTACGACATATTTAAAGTTGGGGTCTCATATGTTTGGCTTTCATCGGTATAACTACATATGAATAACAAGGCTTATAACTTTGGTCGGACAAGGCCTCGTATCATAACAAAATAAAATGTTTAAAATTGTAATTGCCTATGCATTCTATGTATTTCTGCAGGATAATGATAATTCTTAAATGAACATATGAACTTTACACTACAATATTGACATTAGAGCCCTAAACACATTATTTCAGTTGTTATGATACGAGGCAGTGTCAGACTTAGGACAATCGGCTATAATTCGATATTCTTTGCATAATTATGTTCCAACTATGCTATTTCAGCAATATAACAATACTTCTCAAATGAAGATGTGTACTTTCCGCCAAAATATTTACATTATCGTTAATAAAATCGCGAAATTTGTTATGATACGAGGTCGTCTCCGACCAAAGTTATGAGCCTTGTTTTTCATACATGTATGTAGTTATACCGATGAAAGCCGAAAAACGCCAAATGCCTGTGCCATATGTTAACTTAGGCACACCATTTTCTTTATAGGAATTAAATAAGTGTATAATAATAGTGTAACTATTCCACCAGTTTGAAAATGACGAGTGATGGGAATGATGGTGGTGTCATTGGTGTGGGTCATGAACATTCTGAGAGGGAGAGATGATTGGCAATGACAATTGTAAGGAATGTGGGTGAGATCTGCCAGCACAAAATGTGGCCAAATCACGGTGGGTTATTCAGAAAAATAAAGTGGGGTGGATGTGATGTAACTGCACATATTCCGCTTTATATGCAACAGGTTGCTCTATATCTTATGTAGTGCAATGTAATGTAATTAGAGTAGCTTAGAAAATCTCGGCTCTACGGATGTGTTTTACTGTTTCATCTGTCTTTTATATTTTCTGTATCCGTGAGAGCTAAAAAACAAATCAAATAGTAAAACACATCCGTAGAGCTGAGATTTTCTAGGACAAATTGGACTGTTATTGTGACTAAATTTTACACTATAAGGGTCTCAGCTCTTACAGATACAGAAAATATAAAAAACAGATGAAATAGTAAAACACACCCGTAGAGCTGAGATTTTCTAAGCTATTAATAGAGTTATGTATTCAGAACAAGATGTGATGTACCCGCTATTAATCCACAATGAAGGTTACATCACAATATAGAGATAGATAGCCGTGCCAGACTGTGAAAGAAGAACAAATGTTTTCTTTGTGTGTGTGGTGGGGGGGGGGGTGTGCGTCATCAGTATATTAAATAAAGGGGGCGTTTCCTTATGTAACTGTTGCTTTTAGGATGTGGGGGCTGGGAGATGGGCGGTAGTTATATCCTAAGCTGAAGTTGCCCGCCGGAAGTGAAGGGTACCTGAATATATTATAATTTACCCCTACACCGAACATTTTTTCGCGGGTTAATTCCGCTGCCGGAAGTTATCGCAAGCAACGCATATCATATACCATAAAAACTACTGTTTATAACAGCTAAATAGTACTTCCGGAAAATGCAAAACTGAGAAAGGGACACAGTGATTGCAAAAGGGTATCGGAATATGCATTTCTCACGACCACCATCAAAAGCAGTGCCGTAGCCAGAGGTTCGAAATAGCCGAGGCCAACATAAGCGGCGGAAGACGATAATTATTGGGGGTGGAAGTGTGGAGGGCCCGAAGGGCCCGAGTTTGCTAGGCGGGTCCGGGGGCATGCCCACCCTGAAAATTTTGAAATCAAAGTGGTCTGAAACGCCATTTCCTGCATTCTCAGCAAAGTCTGAGCACATACTATGACTCCCATTTTTCCTATATTGGAATAAAAGAAAAAAAAAAAAAATCGTGAAAAAAAGGACGAGGCCATGGCCTCGTCTGGCCTCAACGTGGCTACGGCACTGAAAAGGGTATGGCGGCTAGCCCACCCACCCCCCCCCCCCCCGCCTCCACCCCTAAGACGAAAGTGTCGGGTACCCACTAGTATGGTGACGGAGGACATAGGCCCCGGTGTACGGCGGCACCGTCGGCTATGGGCCTGAAGTAACTTTGTGGGTATGGTGGTCAGTTTAAGTCATGGCATTTTCTCGAAAACCACCACGGGAAGGGGCAAGTGAAAAGGGCGCGATCGCTAACCCACAGGGGAAGGTGCCGGGCATCGATTAGTATAGGGCGGTATGGCAGAGGCCTGGGTGTCCAGCGGCACCGTCGGCTTAGGGCCGGTTGGTGGCCGGTTGATGCCATAGCATATTTCTCGAAATCTGAAAAACAGCGTTGGGTCGATTCAAAAGGGTATGGCGGCTAGCCCTCTAGAGTCTAGAGTTTGCATGTAAATCCTGATAATTACTACCCAAATACTAGTAGATAGACTTTTTTGTTTGATTGGAGATCTGTAAAAAAAGATAACATCAATTTACAGCTATTTATTACTTTTTACTGTTATTAATTAAATGACACTTATTATCAACCATGACAATGTTTTTGTTTAAATAAACTGGGTCTCCGATAAAGTGGTCAAACATAATTCCACACAATTGTTTAAACGCAAATTGGTAGCACATTTGTGAACATAATTGTACATAATGTTGATAAACATATTTATTTAGATTTAGGGGATAACCATGCTTTGTTTTTCGATTTGGAGCGGTATGTGGGAGGTTTTATGGTCTGTGAATCAGTTTTACGGCGACGCGTCAGCCTCACACCAAATGAATTTGAAGAAATTTAACTCCGCCGAAGAATATTCCCATTTCAAATAGAGATTAACGGGACTTTTTCTAAGACATCTATACATTTATTCAACTGTAATGTTTATATTAACTATTGTATTGCTTTTGTATGTGTAGTTGCAACAGTTATTTGCTTTTATTCATTTAAAGAAATGCCAACAATTCTGCATTGGGTTCGTGTGATTTTACAAAGGAAATGTCAGCAACAACTTGTGTCAACAGGCCTAGGATTTCCCTGGATTTACGCCTAATTAAGGTGAATACCCATCTGCAATACAGTTTATTATGTATTAATCATGTATGTGCACATTGAATTCGTAAAGTTATAGATGGTACTGGCATATTGAGTTGCATTTGAGCCCTTTATTAAATTCTTCTGCATTTTGGGCGGTGGGGGGGGTAATATTTTTAGAAATTTGTTGAAGGGCCACCACACTGAAGCCACGTTTGTCAGCCGTTGGTAGATTCTCTTTTCCGCTTTGGGTTGGGTTGGTACATGTCAATATGGCCGAATGGATAACCGAAAATGTACCGAAATTAATTTGCAAATATTTGCATTCCCCGCCGCGCTGGCCATTGTTTACAAAAGCGCGTAGGGTTACATAAATATGTCAAGTTGTAAAACACAGGCTGGTAAAACGGAGATTTTATATGCTGTGATTTTTCATATTTTATAGGCTCTGATTTCAATTGACCAATCAGATGCGTGCTTTCTAGTTTCGGTGCATTAGAATACACATTTAATTGATATACATAATATAAAATTGGCTTATTTGTATATAAAACAGCCTTATAGAACCGTGCATGTGTATTATTCATTTAAATAATAATAATTTATTATATCTACATAGCGGGCACTAGCAATATTTTAACCATTACACGAGTGATTTAAATTGTGTCGTCTGCTGTTTATCTTGTATTTTCCGTTTTGGTCTTTAAAAAAATGTTTTACAACACTTCATTTTAATTTCCATTTGAAAGAGCTGTGAAAGTATTTTTTTAAGCAAAGAAGCACAAGTGTACAACAAGAGCAGACGACAATTTACGTTTCCCGCATGTTAAGGGTCAAAACAGATGGAGTACTTACATAATTATACACTTATTGAATTCGTATAAAGAACACTTCGTGCCTAATAGATGGGACCCCATCAGTGTCTACATTGTTCATTTCTTCATAGTGTTAGTTGATGCGCTTTGCAAGCAATGTTGTGTGTTTTCTCATGATCGAGAAGAAATTTGCCACTTAATAAATGTACCAACTACCAGATATTGGCTTCAGCGTGTGGAATGGTCATCTGTTATGTAACACCTGCTGACCTTGTTGACCATCTATAGTTGTTGATTCCATTTACTCTACAGCAGAGCGTTTACATTTGACTGTGCATGGGAAATGTCGTTTACTTATTCTGTACAAACACAATTCTGCAATTTTGCACATTCAAAGAACATAATTTAACATAATCATAAGAAAACAGTATTAACCCTCACTACGCGTGAGACGGAAATTGTCGTTTGCTGTTTTTTATGCGCTGTTCAAAACAGGATTTTGTCGAGAAATATTGTAAATAAAACTTTTCCCGCAGACGACAAAATGTAATTCAGCGTTGTAACTGTTAACACAAGACACATTGACAAAGTATAACTACACATACACATTTCATCTCAGGCCCTACAATGCTCATGTTTTTAGCTCAGCTGATGTGAGCTATAATGTATTGTTACCGCAATGTGTCGTCCGTCGTCCGTCCGTCGTCCGTGAACATTTTCAAACGTCTTCTCCTCGGTAACCATTCGGCCTATAGTCACCAAACTTCATGGTAATGGTATTTAGGTAGGGCGATTACAAAATTGTTGAACTGACGTCAATACGTAATTCAAGATGGCCGCCGTCTAAAAATAGCACAAATGTCATCCAAGATGGCCGCCGAAAGGTCAAAAGGTCGTTATTTTATTAGAGATTTCAAAATTCTTCTTCACACGAACCGCTTGGCCCATGGTGGCCAAACTTCACAGTTATGGTCCATGGCTGAAGCCTTTTCAGATTTGTTAAAATGGAGGTCATCGCTAATCGGGGTCAAAAATGGGCGTGGCCCGTGGGGTCAAATTGGAGTCAATATTTTTTTTAACCGAATATGGTCATGTCATATATCAAATCGAAGGTATCAATGAGGCGATGACTCTGGTGAATTTTTTGTCGAAATCGGATGGTTGTGTGATCCAAGATGGCCGCCGAAAGGTCAAAAGGTCGTTCTTTTATTAGAGATTTCAATTTTTTATTATAAAACGTAACTTTTCACCCCGATATCAGGGGCGATAAGCGTGTTTCCTTAAAATGTTAACGGAGATTACTATTTATTATATGTATATTTATTTTTTGATGTGCAATAATACTTTATAAGCTGTCGAAAATATTGTATTTCCAGGCGACGCATTAAATTAGTATAAATCATATAAAATATCATGTATGTATATTGATAATTGCAGACATTGTACGGAACAGTGGAGATAATGTGGTAAACTATTTCCGCTGTTACTGTACCGCATGCACCATTTTGTTTTGTATATACTTATAATACGGGCGACGAAGTAGCCCGCCTTATGTTACGCGTATATGAAAACTTACCATTCAGTGAAACTATGTTGAACATATGATTGAAAGTGTAAAATTTGTTTTACCGTAAACCAATCTGGAGCTGGGTGTTTTACGACAGGTGGTATTTTACTAATACGGGCGACGAATAATTTCGCCCGAATTGCCAAATGCTTCTAAAACAAAATGTATATAACGTCGGAAAGTTTACTGAATATAGTTTACGAAGTTACTACATTGCAAAATATTTATGTTGTCGTTGTACCTAGACTCGCTTACGAGAGTCCCCAAGCATACACGAATCACTCGGAAACCCACGCACCATTTTTGCGCCATTATTTTTTTACCATTAAACGCGAAAAGATGACAAAGTGAAGTGGACAGAATGTACACAAATAAACATCTTCAAATTATCTCGAGAGACGCTTGGAAATATGCGTTTTAAATGATCTGAGTACAAATGCCTTAAATGCGCATTGGAATATTGTCTGTCTGCCTGCCTGCCTGCCTGTCTGTCTGTCTGTCTGTCTGTCTGTCCGTCCGTCCGTCCGTCCGTCCGTCCGACGGACACGTCCGTCCGTCCGTCCGTCCGTCCGTCCGTCCTCTCTCTCTCTCTCTCTCTCTCTCTCTCTCTCTCTCTAAGTTGTAATTTTGTTTGAATTAATATTTGTATTAAGGTTAAAATGTACATGCTGTCATCTGACCGTCTAATACATTAAATAAATGTAACACTCGAGTAATTCTTATGCCGGGTGCCCGCACATTATAATGTATTTACTGTGTTATAATTTGTTTGTTCAGCATCTATAGATGTCATTAATAAATATAAAGAGCGTTGATTTTTTGTCCAGCCCTCTTGCGGAAAGCGAGAGATAATGATCACAATGCCATCGATGTGTCCGTCCGTTCGTGCGTCAGTCCGTCCGTCCGTCCGACCGACCGTCAGAAATCTGCGCCGTCCGTCCGTCCGTCCGTCCGTCCGTCAGAAATCTGCGTTAAATATTTTAAGTACTTTATATGTCTGTAGTGCCCAGTCATATTGACTTTACAATTCATATGTGTATTAGTCATCATACATGTAACCGTGCTGCATCCCACTCATATGGCCCCTGTACCAAGGTCCAGTTCAAATTACTTAGAAGTTTGCGTTTAATTTTGTCTAAATTTGCGTCCAGCTTTTCACATACCTAATATCTCTGTAACCGAAAATCTGATTTGCTTGAAACTTTCTATGCTTATTGGTCATCATCCATATATGCATTATGTGTCCCACTCATGCGGCCCCTGTGCCCCAAGGTAAAGGTTGAAAGGGAACTTAAACGAAGTGTTCGTTATTATAAAATCTGCGCTAAATTGTGTACATACCTTATATCTCCACACTTAATACTCCAATTTACTTAAAACTTCCAATACTTTAGTTTCATCATTCATATTTTCATTCAATAGCCTGCCCATGTGGTCCACATACTGAAGGTAAAGGTTAAATGACTGTCTTTTTACATACCTCATATATGTACAACACTTACTCCGATTTAATTCTCAAACTTCAAATAATTCGTTATTATCATCCATAGTTTCATTCTATAGCCCACCACAAGGTGAAGGTGAAATGACTTTGCGTTAAAGCTCTTACATACCTTATATCTGCACAACCATTAATTCAAACTTTAAATAAATACAAGCCGACACCATCGATGCCTCGACGGGTTCGACATGCGGGCCGCGGCCATCTGATTATGAATAGGTACACCTATTGTTACTATTTTATATAATTTGTATGACGTTAATCAATAATTTTTAGTTGTGGGCTAATAACCGCGTTTTTTTTTAAATATTAACACAAATCTAAATTTTTTGAAAGGAAGTACTTATTTATTTGTCCAATGCAATTGCTTGTGTACAATAACTATACTTTATAAGATATCGAAAGCAATCATGTTTAAGTTGATACACAGATTTGATTTAAATAATTTGTATTTATCCATCTGTCTTGACATGCACATAGACTGGTGATCACCGCCACTAACAGCTTAGATGTTAAATAGTTGTGGAATAGTAATTGAATTAGGTACTCATTTCATTTCCGTAACAATATATTTGTTTACATAAATTGAGGGCCCCAATCGTTAGCATTTCCATGTATGTCTTTCAATCTGTGCAGCGGCGGATCTGGAGGTGTGTTCAGGGGTTGCACCACCCCTCCCCCCCCCCCCCCCACGGATTTTACATATATCACAGTTTACTACTGCAGTAAAACACAGGAAAGGGCATTTCCGGACATCTAGATTTCAAAATCTTTACGGGGGGGGGGGGGGGGGGAGGATTACACCCGGAACCCCCCCCCCCCCCCCCCCTCCCCCCCACCCCCCCCCCCCCCCCCCCCCTACTAGCCTACTCATTCCACTCCGTGGAGCTTGTTTCAAACATGTGCCACTATGTGCTGACTGCTACGCTTACTGTCACTTTTGTGCACCGAGTATTCCCAAATATTACTACGTGCTCTATAAATACACAGTGATTATAGTTTCCATTTAATATAAGATTAGGAAACTAGTCACTCACAATTTAAGCAGCAAGCCTATGGAAAGATTTATAAAATTGTTGACTATTTTCATGAACGTCATAATAAATTTAAAATTTTCGATTTAGGTGTTCACATCATGCCTAATAGCCGAGAAAGTGGTAAGTATGTGTTACGTATCAGTTAGAAGATGGCATTGACTATTATGGTATCTAGTTGCCAATCTCAAAAGAGACACATACTTGTAATACTATCAATATACGTAATATATTGAATATGCCATATTTTATGTTCCCGTTCTTTGAAAGCACTTACCAAACGGGATCACGTTGTAACTATTTCAGTAATTATATGATTGACTGATGCTTATAATTTTGTTTACAGTATCATGACGTCTCCAGGAATACATGCTTTGTCTTGGCATTATGCCCGTCAGTTGAACCGTCTTCATTGCGGCTGTTTGATATGAAATTAGCCCATAATAGAATATGTATTACGTTGATTGCCAATCACAGTTGCTTCAGGTGTTATTACACGTGTGTCCTATCAGATGTCTGAAATGGGCTACAGCACGTCATAACAAGTTTTTCATATGATAAAGTCAGTAATGCACCGGCATGGCATATTATTGTTTCATGCAATGTCTTCTTAATAGTTCGCATTGGCTTACTAAGTTTTCACATCATTTGATGAAAATATTGATCCCTTTTGAAGAACAATATGTGACTGGCCATTGGATGAATTTGTTTATTGCATGTAAATTACTTTATTATATGTATTTATTGTCAATAATTGATATCACATACATGCCATTGTTTGTTGTAGGGAAGCCTACTAACGAAAATCGACAGGATGGGGAGTTACCTGTCAACGATATTGAAGGTAAGTTCCCAACATAAGTATGGAAAGTGTGGTAACATCGCAAATTAATGTTCACCCTTAGTACTCAATATGTACCAATGAAAGTAAATGTATTATCTATATGTATGAGTGATGTGAACGAAAGTTTTTTGTTTAAACAATATATACACACAGAATTATGTTTTTGATTTGTTTTGTTCAATTTTATGAAATTAAATTCATTATTATTACTGATTTGCAGTACATATATATTGAAATAAGCCCAGCAACCGCACATATTCATGCGCAGTGAGTAGGTCGTATTGGCAGGATATCAAAAATGTTTCACGGCTCCGTGTTTCACGGCACATACGCACTGTGTTGACGGGATAAATTTATATTATGATGTAACAAAGAGAAATAAAAAAAGATGAAAAGATAAAAAAATGTTTCCATCACTCCAGTTACAAATGTCATTTTTGTTTGACTATATACTATAGGATAGTATGATATACAGGTTGGATAATTGTGTAAATACTGCTAATGCATTGTTGGAACGATTTTACTATGATGTACTATTGTTGAAGTAGACATGTACCGCTTTGTTCTTGTGAAACAATAATAGTATGCCATATATTGAAATAAATGTTTAACGTAGATATTTTGTTAAAATTATTAGACAATACATGAAAATATTAGCCATGTATTTTACAACAATTATCTGTTGATGTCGATATTTATTTTTTAGGGATCAGTAGCGACAATTCACAGGAGATTGAGGACGTTACGCAAACATCGAAGGTAGGTTGCCACAGGCAGGTAGCACGATGTGCTGTAGTGATTTCATGTTTCCTGTATCCATTATATTTATTTACTTATGATGTTGTTGCAACTCCAAATAATGCTATATAATTAAAAGCGGCAACACATTTATATTACATGCTTGTTCATTAGTTATTACTTTGGCGAATGTGTTCCGGTTTGCGCTTCAGGACCCGTGGGGCCCCTGATCATGTAATGATTAATGCATAATTGCTTCGTAAATGTGATGGGATATTTGCATAACATACATGTGAACATTCTCTTCTTAGTATATCCTGCACAGTGCATGGAGTTGCCATGTCGGACATCTTAGTGTGTACAAGCCATCAGACAGTTTGACCTTTAATTGCGTTTGACACATACCACTACAAATATGGCAAACAGAATAATAACTTTTGGTGCAACATGATGGGAAGGCATCTGACTACAGCAAGCTATGACTTGTTTTCATCAAATTTGTATACAAAGTCTGATGTCTTATCTGAAGTGTTTGTTGACCCTTTGTTACAATGTTTTAGAATTCCGTAAATACTGTGTAACAATAAGAAGAATACACATTGCTGTAGATACATACCTGTATTAACATAAATACGGTATCGAATGCAATGACTTGTAAGCAGTTATCTGAGTGTATTGTCACTACTGTCTACTTGCCTGATATGTGGTGAATCTGTCTTATAGCATGTACAAAATAACAAATAAATAGCAGGAGATGGTAAGTCAATGTACGGAATGTGACGGGGGAGTGTGGATTGTTGTAATATATTTATTTTGTTTCATATGTTTGTCTTTGATGTTTTTCAAGTACCAAGCTGCATATATGTCCTATAATGTTACTTTAACCTCTTTAGATGACAAACATCAGCATATTGTCGTCAGACATTATTTGATTTAACATGTTCGCATAGTAGTTGTTAGGTTACCTGAGCCGAACGCTCAATGGAGCTATTACTACCGCTTTTCGTCTGTCCATCGTCGGTCCGTCAACACTTTTTATACCGTTTTTTCTTCTGAACCGCTTTGCCGATGTTGACCAATTTTCATAGGGATAGTGTATGTGTTAATAATTTTCAGATTTGTGAAAGTGGACGTCGTCGCATATAAAAGTAGGCTAAATTATTCACAAATCTTCTTCTCACGAAATTCCAGACCGTTTTCAGTTGTGATGCCCCCGGTATAAAAATACCGGTTTGTCAATTAGGGTTAAAATCGAATTGGGTCAAATTTAAAATGAAAGAGACTATCACTTATGATCATTTTTTGGCCAAAATCGTATGATTACGCTGAATGTAGAAAGTCATCATTGTATTATACATTTCAAACCTCTTCTTGTTGTGTACCTCTTGGCCGATGCTGGTCAAACTTTAGTTACATAATGCAAAATGGCCGCCATGTAATATTTTTCAAAATTCTTAAACACAATTTTATCACGAACTTCCAAAATGATTTCGGCTAAAATTTTCTTTAATAATCAATAGTTGATGCTCTTTCAGATATGTTAAAATGGTTACCGTCAACTATAAATTGGCGGGACCCGGGTGGGTCTTGAAGGGGTCTAATTTATTATATTGTTTTGGTAAAGTTATATATATATATCAAATGGTATTGCTCGACGATACGTTCGGTGAGGATGATTTTTATTCGAAATCGGTGAAAGGTGGACAGGTCATCCTTTTATTATGGATTTCAAACATGTTTTTCACGTGAACCGTTTGTCCGATGCTTGTAAGACTTAGTTATGCTCCATGGGCTGTTCATATTTGTTATGAACTTGTAGACGATTTTTCATGCAACTTGGTATATGTAATCGACTGTCCGTGCCGTTTCTGATTTACTTTATAATGGGGATAATACTTTACGGTGAGCGATATAGGCCCATTTGGGCGTCTCATTTATTGATCATGCGGCCAATTTAGAGTACAAATTTATTTGTACATGACAAGAAAATGCTTGACACTCAGGGATGTATCTGTCGCGGCGATATATAAGAACAAAAGTACTTTTTTGGTTAGGTCTTATTTACACATTTTGTTTCAGTTTGTTGTCAACAGTTAAGTTGTTGATACTAACTAATTCCGTAATGTAATTGTAATTGCAGTCCGATGAAGTCCACTCTGATGTAACACATTAATCACATAGATGCTTCTACGATATATTAATGTTTATGTTGTAGGAACCAGTATCACTAATCTGCTGGAGATTGAGCACCTTGTCGCATACATTGAAGGTTGGTTTCCACTTATAGATGAACTATTTTCGTTATCCTCTCTGGACAACAGTTCAGACTTGTCTGTTCCTTCATTGGTGTGTGTGTCACATGTGTATTAGCTTGAAAATGTTTAATATAATTGTCAACCAACCCGCTTTCAAATCTGAGAGGCATAATACACACATTTTATAACTGATCATCATTTAATTCAAAGTTAAATGCTTCTTACATGTTATTGAATAAATGAATAACATATATGTGAACATTGCCTAGTTACTGTATACCTTAACGGTGTATGGAGTGGTCAACTCGGCTCCACAAAAATACCATGTATAGCCACTATTGTACTCTATTTTTCTACATTATAACAAAAGTGCAGTGAAGCTTCAGATTGAGATAGTATATATGCTCCATGTGTATTTACATATAGCACAATACAGTATGTAGCAAACGTGTACACGTCAGCCATAGCTTACGTACATTTTGAGAATGTTATACATCAACATCTGATTTGCAGTATACGTTGGTAGAATATAAGTGATAAGAGTTGTGCTGACATTTCCATGTATGATTATCGACATTGTATCATATGTTTTAATAGTGAACTTGTTACTCACTCCCTGTCTTTTGTGAATTAAGTATTAAACAATTACCCAATTTTTAATTGTTTTGTTATAATGTGTTCATTTGTACTTGAAACATCTCCATGGTATTTGATAGTAATGTGTGTGTGGATATCATTCTTATTTTTTATGCGGACGCCAGTTATTAATTGCTAATGTATTTATTTGATCACGCTACCTGCATGTGCATTTGCCCTGTGTAAGATAACCATGTCATTTTCTTTAGAAGATCAAAGTTACTACATCACTAACGTGTAACAGTAATTTATTGTTTATTCCCCCCCCCCCCTTTGTAATTTGAATGTGGGGGGTCTTGATTTTCCGTACGTCAATACGTCCGCCAGTCCGTGTACATTTACAAGTGGAAACGTTTATAAGAGTTTCTCCATTTACTGTTCAGTATGGCACGGAGGCATATCCATGTTTTACAAACATAATTTTTTTTTTTTATTACAAAATGTTTGTACTTTAATTTAATTATTGGCTGCTTACAGGTAACCGACAGCTCACAAACAAACGGAAAAGAAAAAGGCAAAGCAATTTCAAGAAGGAAAAAAGAAACAAAAAGAGTAAGAATTAAGAATGTGTAAAACAGTAAACATATTTAAATTCTCAATATGTGGAATATTATCTAAACTTATTATGTTAGTAAAACTATAGTTTGTCCTGAAAAATGATATTATAATTGGGCAATAAAACACCGCATATATACAAAGCCAAATGAAACAAGTATCATAAACAATTCTCAATCATAAGTGTAGAAACCTTCATTTTTTGTAAGTGGCATGATCCAATGGAATCAGCTGTATGAGAATTTTGTCTGCGCAGAAACATAGACACGGGCTTTCAAGCAGCCCTCAAGAAATGCGGATGGATTGGCCGCGCACTCTACCTTACTATATGTACCAGTATGTGTGCTGCTTCGTAACAATACAGATATAGAAGTGCCACATTCAAAGTTGCTTCAACAACATAATTGTTGTACCTGTCGATTTGCTTTTAATGGCTGTAGATGAACAGATATTTTCCTGCCAATTATTTTTGTAGTTATTTAATCTTGATAGCTCAGACAGCATATGACTTAATGATTGTGCATTATTACAGATACACTTGTTATCATTATTGTACGTATTTTTATACGGTCGTTTTTTAAAGGAAATGAAAATTAATTCCACACTGTACTGTATAGTTGGTGTCATCAACTCCTCAGACAGCTTTTGTGAATGGATATAAAACTGTGCACACGTGTTCTGCACATATTAAACATGTTCACCATGTAGTTTTTATGACGAAAACAATTTTTTTTCGCAATATTACGGCCTCTTCAACTTGGTAATTTTTCCCACACTTTTGCCTTTGATACTGTTTAGGGCATTGCGTTTGCGTAATCAACTACTGTGCTGGCTTTCAGTGAATGGATCTGATACTTTGAAAACGTCTTGATGCACATAGTAAGCATGTACACCATAGTGTTTTAATGACTAAACAATATGTTTCACAAAAGTACGGCCGTTTCAACTTGGGTATGTTTTCCACAGTTTTGCATGCAATCATGTATAGGGTATACAGTTTGTGTAATCAACTCCTCTGAAACTTGTCAGTCAATATATGTGAAACCTTACACATGCCTTCTTGACATATTGAACATATGCACATTGTTGTTTTTGTGACAATAATAATTTTTGTTCACAAAAACACGGCATTTTTAACTGAACCATTTGTTTGTACACTGTTGCATACAATCCTGTATAGGGTATACATTTTGTGTCATCAACTCCTCGAAAGGCTTTCTGTTAATCGATGTGAAACCTTACACTTGCCTTATACACATATGGAACATGTGTAACATGGTGTTTTCTGACTAAATATATATTTTTTTCATACGAATACGGTCTTATGGACTTAGCTATTTTAACACACTTTTTAATACAATCATGTATAGGGTATACAGTTTGTGTAATCCACTTTTACAACACATTTCTGTGAATCAACCCCTCTACGGTTGTAATTTTTGATGGCGGCACTCTTGTTGTATTTGGTAATATAATATTTGTTTTTAAATATTTTGTGTGTAGCCAACTGCAGTTACAGTAATTTTTCTTTCAGACCATGGTACAATAATAAATGACTGTTGCAGTTCAAAGAAGTTGTAAATAGAAATGTACAGTTAAACATTTTACAAAACACCGTACTAGAACGCGCCATTACGTCCTCAAACCAGTTAACAACTGTCGCACTGAACTTTTGAAATTGGCGCGGCTGCCTCAGGCGACGTGTACTGCTGCCCCCGAATATGCATGTGTAAATCAGCTGTTTTAATGGAACAGATTTATCAAAGTATCGAAAGTACTGCATATGCTCAAGTTGCACGATATTCCCGTCGGAAAATGTAACAATAACGTTCGACAATGTCCAGCCGTGAGTAAACCTTTGGCATGGCACTCGGTAACTGTTTGAACCCGCGGCCTACGGTATTGGGGTTGAAACAGTTCCCTAGTGACACATCAAACCTTTACCCACGGTTTGCCATTGTCGAACCTTATATTCGTATTATGCTCTAACGTTATGCCAAACTAACACAATGAATACGTTCCAAATGCCGTCCATAATGGCGCGACAAAGCAATTATTTTTTTACGTTTACGTTATCGTGTTTCAAACGTCATTAGAAACGCCAGGTACTCAGTAAATTTCTTGCAATTGTTATAATGCGCTCTCGTTCGGTAATTTGAACTGCTTACAAAGGAGGGACATCTATACTATGCCATATTTATAATAGTTTTATTTGTTGTGCTAAACAATCTTATTCTGTGAATATTTGCAAGTAGATGCGAAAATAGTCAATGTGGTCTTCTCACTGAAAAGTATAGAATATCTCAAGTTGTGTGCTGTTTGGAGTGTGAGCTCATGTGATCAACAGATTATCAAACTCGTCCCATTTAGTATGAGATTTATGAAACTCGTCAGCAATTTTATTCAACTTGCCAGACGCTCTGTGCATGAATTGTGCGTGACTTGTTTCATAAAGCTCATATGAAATGGAAACTGGTTCGAGATGCTCTATTTATTGCACATGCCAGTGTAGCATCATATATGTCAGAACTGTTGGTGGCTATGTTTGTTTTACCATTCAGTGACTGCAGTAGCAGTTTGTCATCATCAACAAAAGCTATATTGTAAATAATAATGTGCTTGTGTAAGTGGATCAATTTGTACTTTATTTTTCAATGCATATTACATGATAATGACTTTCATGTTTCAGAGGCTATGAGGCGAGGTCCCTATGCTGGAGGTACTGATAGAGGGATGCATACAGCTTTCGCAGGGACGTCAACACTACCTCGTGTGATTGCATCACCACAAGAAATTGCATCGCCACCTCAGGGAATTTCACATGTGCATGATTCAAGTACCATAGACAATGAAGTCCCTGTCAACATTTTTGTTGAAAAAGAGATAAATAATTCCAATGATATAAACGGCAGTAATGCTTGTTGCTATCAAAATGCTTCACGGGATGCAAATGAAAGCAAATTGGGTGTCACATTCGATGTCCAAAACACAAGCCAGTCAGTACTACATTCCCAGTAAAGTGCATTGGATAGCGTGGACATATGTCAATTGCTACCTACCAAGAATACCAGTGGACAGTACCAAGATTCTTCACATATTAAAACATTGGTGTCTCTGAATGGCCAGCGTCCACTCCAGTCTCCTGTCACATCACAAACGTATTCCAGGGGCCAGTATTGCAGTGGTAGCAGTGACAACGGGTCAATCGGGCCAAGTCCATCGAAACGAAAGGTAATATATTTATCTGACCTGAGCCGAAGTTCATACCAAGTCACCTTATTAAGACTGTTAATTAAAAAAAATAATTAGGTCAGTCACCTTCGGTGGTTGTCGATATTATGACTTATGGTAATATATGTTATTTAAATGTATTATGTTTACAATATTGGGGTTAGAAATGCAAAGCTGAACCGTTTTCCTCGGTACATCGTTTTCCCCCAATGGACCTTACATATTTGTAGGCAAGATGAACAATTATTCAAATTACTTGGTTTGGACTTGCATACACAGTTTGATGGAATTTGATATATAAAATCGACAGTCTCTGCCGTTTCTGATCGACTTTATAACGTGGCTAACGCTTTCAGATGAGCGATTCCGGTCTTTTTGGGCCTCTTGTTTTCATTTTAGTCATGTAAAATGATAAAGTATACTGACTGTAATTAATGTTGATTGTTTGACATATGCTGTCAATTTGAAGAAATTGTCTGCATACTGTGATTGGTTATTATCCACTCGGCGATAGGCACGAGGGGATATAGCGTTATTACATGCGCGTACGTGCGTGCGTACGCACATACGTTATTTACACCTTTCATTTTTTAGTAACCCATGAACCCCTTCAGCGATTTGGATAATATTTGGCCACAATGTGATTTGATGCACGTGCGACCCTCCAATGTCACTGCCATTGAGGACTTTTGTTCATCTTGTATGTAAGGCAAATGCGTTAAAAAATGTATTTAATAACTTTGTGTGACCCTTGTCCTACCGTTTGTCCGTCCGTCATTATGTTAAACTTTTAAACCGTAATAGCTACACATCTGAAACTACGTGTGTAGCTTCCGTATGATGAGTAGATGCGCAAATGCTATTTCTATTTTTGATTCTACCCCGGGTCATTGATTATCTCCCCCCTTTTCGACTTGTAAAATTGCCAATTGTATGTTGTACTTCGTAAAACCCAAATGACTAGACGCCGTGAAAATTTTTATGAAGCATCGTTATGATGAGTAGATGCGCACACTTCATTTCTATTCTTATTTTATGCCCTGGTTATGGATTAGATCGTCCTTTTCGACTTACACTTTTCCAAATTTGCCTTGTAACCCGTAAAAAAAAGGTTTAAACCGTAATAGCTGCATACCTGAAACTTGGTATGTACCTTCCTGATGATGAGTAGATGCGCCAAGTTTATTTTAATTTGTGATTAGAACACCACCCCCCACCCCAAAGCCCCAACTGGATATACTATCCATTATAATTATGTGAAATATTTTAAAAATTATGTATTTCCATACTACTTATTTGCTATGTGTAGCCGACAAAATCAACCAATGCCATGTACATTAAATTGCGTCATGTCAAGCAATTGCCATGACATTTGGGCATGCTCTGCACTTAATTTCTAGTATTTTTTTGTTTTATTGTCTTCGCAGAATTAAAATATATTGGATAATGAAATGTTCATGACCACTCAGTAGGCACAACATGTTCTTTATATGAAATGTCTAATTGTGTCACTATTCGACCAGTGCTAAAAATTACAAGTAATCTTTACTTTACTGATAGTCAATCGCGGTTGTATCAGGCTGTTTTCATTTGCAACGGAGGCATGATATTTGTTATTTTTTTATATTAATTAAATGCGTCCCGTGAAAACGTAAAATCAACAATTAATACAGAAAATAAATAGTTATGTCCGTTAACAGTTTCAGGAAACACTGTTTTCGCCTGTAATATCAGTGTGTAAGTTTACATTTGTTAACAAATGTATAATAATGTCAATACATACATGTGTTAATGGTGTATATCTGGCACTCGTATTTTTTACAACTGTTGGAAAAGTGATACAATTATACAGTTTTTTAATTCATATATACACATTGTGTCCCTACTGAGTAGGCATGTACCTTTAATGTTTGTCCAATGCAGCAGGAGCCGCCTGATGTGTTCCTGTCAAAATCGTTGTGCATGTTGCTGCGACACGGAGGAAACAGTCTCGGTTTCCAGCTCATGAAGGGTAAGTGCTGTGTTGCCTACTAAATATTAGATACAGTCGGACGTGTTTATACCATCGAATTCCGTACTTCCGTCTCATTACAATTGCGTGTTATAACTTCGGTTTTGGAGATGCTTGGTTAAATCAGCGAACAATTGGCCATAGTGCGTTTGTATGCGCATTGAAACAACATATACTAGACTGTTTCATACACAAGTGGAGAGAAGATGTTGAGGCCAATAACGTAATGACGTTCTACAAACATATAAAAGTGAATTTTGAATTTGAGAACTATTTAAGTATTGTGTACAATCATGAGCTAAGGAAGAACCTAACTAGAATACGTTTGGGCTCACATGGGCTGCGGATAGAGACAGGGAGATATGGTAGAACTCGCATAGAGCGCAATGCAAGAGTATGTTCTATGTGCGATTCAGGAGACATCGAAGACGCCTATCATTTTATTATCATATGTCCCTCTCTGACACACATAAGATCACAGTATATTGGTTCATTCTACAGGTTGAGATCAAGCCTATTCAAGTTTACGTCGCTATTAGCTACATATCATAAAAGGACGGTCGTATATTTGTGTAAATATTTAAAAGAAGCATTCGAGTACAGAAAATCAACCATTCTCTAATGTAAATGTGTTCACTCTTGGAATACTATCTACTATTGTGTATATACATGTATTTGTTTATATGACGAGAAACTTGTATGAGTTTAAGTAAATAAATTCTATCTATTCTATGTAAGGTATATAATGCATTTTGATTGTTACATTTATCGCCATTGTGTCATCCTACTGTATACCTCATGTTGTCATGTAATGTTACCTAAGTGAAGAAACGATTATTATTAGTACATGTAATCATCATATCAAATAGATTATATAACTAATTTGAGTTTGGCTATATCATTGATTCAACATGAAAGGGTGATATCACCTATTCTAATTATTGATATCACCCATTTGAATTTGTGATATCACCAATTCCTATAAGTTATATTACCCATTCCGATTCAAATTATGTGATATCATCGATCACAATAGGTTTTATCACGTATTGGAATAGGTTTTATCACTCATGCATACATATGCAAAATAAATACTTAAAGTGAGGTATCAAACTGTGTTATTCGTTCAAACTAATCAATTTGAGTCATGTAACATTTATAATGCGGAGTTGGTACATGATAACCACAAAAAAGTATTGCATTGATATTGTTTCATGAATTATGTATTATGACGAAAGTAATTTTTCTCCTGTGTAACCGCTGAACTCTTACACAGACACATATTTACTACGTGTTTATTCTGAGCTAGGAATCCGGCGTGTTTTTTATTTATTTTTTTTTGTATAGCATACGCGCAGTTTTGTGGTCGATTTCGCAAGATTGCTGGGTATGCTTGTCTGGTGGCTAAGTGCATTTTGAGAGAGTAATTACTTATATTATATAAATTTATTATTTCATACAGAACTAGGGACTGCTTGTGTATGGAGATTATGCATATTCAGAATTATTGTATGGCAATTATTACAATATCACTTGATTAATATACTGTATACATAAATTGAAGGCTTCTCCCTCGAAGTGTACTTGGGTGGGATAGACACGCTCGGCAATATTGTCACAGCCAGCTGCATAGTGCATTGCCCTACGCCTAGTTCATGTTGATAATCACCAACTGTGGCTTCCATGTTGTAGATGAATACATTCGCATAACGTTTGATAATCCATACTTATATACATGCAACAACATATTCTTGCATAACATCAATGTGTTCAGCAGCATCGTATGTCCGAATATTTGAACAATGTAAGTAGTGAAACTTATGCTCAGGCCTGACGGTGGATATGCTATGTTTAATGTTAATACAATAACACTGTATTGTTTAATAATAAACTAACACTGGGGCGCAACACAAATAACACACTTGTGTCACTGTGTAGTAACCAAAAATCAGTATGGATCTGGGTGGACAGTGCGTTTGTGGTGTCCGCCCCAGTCCAACCTGGCAACCAGGACACAAGCGTTTGGGTTGGGTGGGTATGTGGAGACTTTACTACTTGTTTAGTGCAGGCTCTGCTTGCCAGCCCAAGTTATTACAACTGTCCAGAACTGTGACGCTGACCACGAGAATACTGAATCGGTCATCGCTTGTCATTGATCACTGGAACAGATACATCTTATATATGTAGCAATCGCTATACTTGTGTGTCACAGTTTTGCATACATGTTGTATTTTATGTCTTATGCCACCACGTTATGGCCAGATATGTATTTAATCCAATAAAGGTCTGTTCTGTTCTGTTCTGTTCTGTTCAGAACACAACAGAATAGTTCTGTTCTCTATTCTGTTCTGTTCTGTTCTGTATTGTACAAGAAGTGTATTTGTGTCACATGCTGATAAAAGGTGAATTACGGCGTTTGCAACATGTTATATTGATATTCTATTGAATATTGTCGTCGTCACATGTTTATTTAATCATTTTCTTAGCGATATTATTATTCTTTCTATAACTGAAAGTCGGATAGTGTAACTCTGATAGTGTATGCCCTGATCAGACTGCGCGAATGAGCAGGATGGACTGGGGCTATGGTAATTAGAAACATGCTAGCTTACCTTTTATCAGCTACAGGCCACATTCCATGTACAATCTTGCTATTATGTATCACATGTGTATTTTAAAATACAATAAAAACATTCAGAATTACAAGAATAATTTATCAATATCTTACCCAACTATATTGAATACGTAATGGCCGATTTGTTTGCCCAACCACGATAGTGGAGGTGCTATTTACTGTTACCGTTGTCCGTCCCGTTCGTACGTAAGTCGGATTGATTTGAAAATGCCTGCTATTGTGTCTCTTCCATCTTTTCACTAAACGATCCACCAAATGTGAGAAATACATCTGTGTGGAGGTAAATGTTAGACAAAAGTTAACTGACTATTCCATATAGGTAAAAGATGTCATTATACTTCATGAAGCAGGTTTCAAATGACCATACATAACCGGTTAATTCTAAAAACAACCACATAGTATTACTACCGTATATGATATAAACGCATCACATCCAATTCGCCCAGTCTTTCCTGCTTTCACTATTCGTATGAGCATGCCTTTTAACTCGCGTGTTCAGCATATTTGTAGGATTTAAAATAAATCATTGAACCCTTTGGTCACGTGATGTAAACAAGATTGGAGTGGCCAAATACAATGACTACTATTGTGGGAAATGAAGATGTTGAATTTACATTTAATATAAATGAGTGAACCTATGATGTAATTAATGTAAATTCAGTGTAGGCAGGTTGCAGCGAATAGTCAAATCAGGAACGACTGGACTTATTGGATATGATCCGTTTAAAGCATATACGGTAGTATACAACTAGGGTATGTATGTTATACCACCGCTCTAATAAACCGGAGTTCTAAAGAGTCTGTTGAACTATTAAGCGTACTAATCGCATTATACCTACATTTCGACTGTACTACACAGACGTCATATACACACGTGACCGCTAAGGGAAATAAGTGTGGTAAGCAAAACAAGGGGAAGTTAATCGTGCAGTGACGGCTGGAAAAAGAGTTGTCAGAAGACAACGAAGCTCGCCTGTTGGCAGCCTTCACTCAAACTTGGCACAGTTGTATAAAAAAACATGAATATTATATAACTTTACCTTGGGTGTTAAGGTGTGTGCGGTGGACCTTGACATTGAGGTGAATGGTGGAAGGTGGGTCATGGATTTGCTATAGCACGATAGAGTATCATCAGGTGAATGCATATATGAAATATCAAGGCGTTCCATGAAAGGAAACAGATGTTACAAGACATTTACCCCAACGTTAAGTATATGAATGCGCTAAGTTTGTGACCTTGACCTTGACCTTGGGGTAACGGTTGGGTGGTGGGTCATGGATTTGCTACAGCATGATAGAGGGTCATCTGAGTAATGCATATATGAAATAAAAATGTGTTCCATGAAAGGAAACAGAAGTTATAAGACATTTACCCCCAACGTTACGTTTCTGAACGCCGACGAGAAGCCGACGCGCCGACGCCGATGCCGCATGCCGATGCAGATGCCGACGCCGACGCCTGGGTATGCCATAAGCTGTTCTGCACTCGTGCAGGAGAGCTAAAATATTACTGTCCGGAATATGACATCTGAAATATGACATCCGTAAAAGAACGGCACATAATTGCTCGTGCAGGCGAGCTAAAAAATGACTGTCCGGAATATGACATCTGGAATATGACATCCGTAAAAGAACGGCACATAATTGTCGGATAGCTGTGAAATTTGTTTTATTCGATATATAAATGATAAATACACACGTATAACGCAAACAAAACGAACCTGATTTCACCTTCTTTAAAGGTACATACCAACGCAGTATGCACACAATGTTCTTTATAGGAATTAACTAAGTGTGTAATTGTGTCGCTATTCCACCAGTACTAATAAATACGAGTGCCCACTATAGAAATATAATCATTTAGTAATAGTATTTTACTGATAGTGACGCGCGGTGGTATCAGGCTATTTTCATATGCAAATGAGGCATGATATTGTTTAATAATTTATACTAATTAAATGAGTCACCTGAAAAAATAACATTTTCTACAGATTATAAAGTATGAGCATTGCACAAATATAATCATTTAGTAATAGTATTTTACTGATAGTGGCGCGCGGTGGTATGGTACCTTCAATTTTGACCGGGTGGGAGGATTATGTCCTACCTGTGACTTCAGACGGGTGGGTCATATTAGGCGGGTGTGCTATTTTGTCCTCGTGTATCAAAAACATTAGGGGGATATTATGTCCGGGGTGATTGTGTCCGTATCCAGGAAATTGACCAGTACAGAGGTAGTAGATAATAAGCAAGGCTTACAGATATAAACAAACATTTATAGTTTTATTATGTACACTCCTCCTTTGAATACACATTATGGTCAATACTTCAAAGGATATATATGCACAAAGATGTTAGATTGATTTATGAGAAAACACAATATCGGAGTATGTAATTAATGGAAAAAACATGGGCTGTTGCGTTTACTGTAGTAAGAAAAACATTTGTTTCCAGTCCGAAGCCACGCAAACTGTAATGTTTAAAGTGCGTGGATTCCGAATGATTCACAGGCGAACCTATGTAAATCTGACGCCTGGTAGACCTCCCAGGGTGTCCGGTGTAGAGAGGCTCCACTGTATTATTGTTTTACGTAATTTTATCGCAAGTAATAGAACAGCGACGTTCCCGGTCAATAGCGACGATGAACGTCATGTGTTTTAATGACGTCAAACGTCGACATCGTCGCGCGACATCACGTGTGAATATAGAGAATAGCAGGCTAGTGTCTTTTGATATTAAGTTTATGAGGCAAGGCTAGGAAACGCGTAGGAATTCCGAGGCTTGCCGAGGAATTCCTACCCGTTTCCGAGCCGAGCCTGATAAACTTGATATCAAAATACACTAGCGTGGTATTGTAATTATCAGGTAACGTTTTATGCTCGTATTCTATGGACAGAACGCGGACTTGTTTACGTTGTGTCATTGCACTGACGTCATTCGGTAACGTCACATGACGTCATCCGACCAATGAAACGTCAGTTTTCATTTCGTAACCCGGATGTTTATATCAGGGCAATGCCTGATACAACAATATGCTATCAGTCAGTACGTATTCGGTCAATACAGGGCAGATTACCTGATACAATATAATGAATGTACTGGTGTATAAACGAAATAGGTTGAATGTGCGTTTTCATTATTGTTTTAAGGACAGTGTAAATATTCAGTGTTCCCATAGTATGAAGTGACGTTAAAAAAACCATTGCTATCGCGTTTCCGTCACTTCATATACAGTGTGTGCATAATACGTATATTTGTATGCATCGGCTACTCTGTCTCCTTCATTTGTAGTAATTTTTTCAAATCATGAGTAAAGAATTGAAATGTTGATCTACTTTCAATTTAAGTTTTAAATTCAAATTATTTGCACGTTGTTTCGTCAATTTAAAGATTTATAAAAATAAATAGCACATGTATAATTGTTAGTGTGTGAATATGCACATTTTGTTATAATTGTTATGTTTGTGGAAATTATGCACTGTATATTGTTAATGTGTGAATGCACATGTATAAGTTAATGTTGATAGCACATATAATGTTAAGTTGTGAATATGCACATGTAATAGTTGTTAGTAGTTGAATATGCACATGTATAATTGTTAGTGTGTGAATATGCACATGTATAATTGTTAATGTGTGAATATGCACATGTATAATTGTTAATGTGTGAATATGCACATGTATAATTGTTAATGTGTGTGAATATGCACATGGTAATTAAGTTATGTGTGAATATGCACATGTATAATTGTTAGTGTGAATATGCACAGTATAATAATTGTTGATATGCACATGAATGTGTGTGGAATATGCACATGTATAATTGTTAGTGTGTGAATATGCACAAGTATAATTGTTAGTGTGTGAATATGCACATGTATAATTGTTTAGTTGTGAATATGCACATGTATAATTGTTAGTGTGTGAATATGCACATGTATAATTGTTAGTGTGTGAATATGCACATGTATAATTGTTAGTTTGTGAATATGCACATGTATAATTGTTAGTGTGTGAATATGCACATGTATAATTGTTAATGTGTGAATATGCACATGTATAATTGTTAGTGTGTGAATATGCACATGTATAATTGTTAGTGTGTGAATATGCACATGTATAATTGTTAATGTGTGAATATGCACATGTATAATTGTTAGTGTGTGAATATGCACATGTATAATTGTTAATGTGTGAATATGCACATGTATAATTGTTAGTGTATGCACATGTATAATTGTTAGTGTGTGAATATGCACATGTATAATTGTTAGTGTATGCACATGTATAATTGTTAGTGTGTGAATATGCACATGTATAATTGTTAATGTGTGAATATGCACATGTATAATTGTTAGTATGTGAGTATGCACATGTATAATTGTTAGTGTGTGAATATGCACATGTATAATTGTTAGTGTGTGAATATGCACATGTATAATTGTTAGTGTGTGAATATGCACATGTATAATTGTTAGTGTGTGAATATGCACATGTATAATTGTTAGTGTGTGAATATGCACATGTATAATAATTGTTAGTGTGTGATGCATTGAACATGTGCTACGTATACTGTTGCATTTCCGAATTTCCAATGTTTGTTTGTTTGTTTGTTTATTGGTGTTTAGCGGCCTATCAACAGCTAAGGTCATGTAAGGCTGGGCAGACGGGTTCGATCACGTGTTAACCTGTTGTATTGGGGGGGGGGGTGGGGTGGGGGGGATCCCAAAATGAGAACGGAAAATGTTCATAGCGAAAAAAAATATCCACCCCTGAAATTAGAATAACCTGACCTGGTGCCAGGTCCATACCACACCAAAGTCACTTGGCCCCTTCCCCTAAAATAGTCGTGCTACTCACATAAGGGGTATAACCAGATTCAACTGTCACATACAAAATGCCAAAGACGTATGTGAGGGCCATATTTTTACCGAATATGCACGTTAAATCCAATAACATATACAGTGGAACCTCTATAAACCCGACACCTTGGGAATATCTTTAAGCCAGACACCCTGTGCACCTTTCAATATGTCGGGTTTAGAGAGGTTTCAATATATATGTTATTGGATTTAACGTGCATATTCGGTAAAAATATGTCTGTATGAAATATGGTACATAGAGAAATTATACACTAATGACAGTGCGTAATTAGAACAACACAGCAGACATCTACATTAACTGGAGTTAGACAACCAAACATTTTTTTAATTAAAATATAGCAATATATATATAGGTTTTATTCTGTATAATTTCAGTGGCCCTGAAAAGGGCCGTTTTGTCGTCATAGAAATGCAGTTTTTACGCCCTATCTCGCCATACTAGCGGGTACCCGGCACCTTCCTCTGGGGGGCTAGCCGCCATACCCTTTTGAATCGGCCCAACCTCGATTTTCAGATTTCGTGAAATATGCTATGGCATCTACCGGCCACCATACCCGCAAAGTTACTTCAGGCCCTTAGCCGACGATGCCGTCGTACACTTGGGCCTCTGCCCTACCGCCCTATACCAGTCGCTGCCCGGCACCTTCCTCTGGGGGCTGGCGGTCGCGCCCTTTTCACTTGCCCCTCCCGTGCTGGTTTTCGAGAAACTGCAATGACTTCAACTGACCACCATACCCGTAAAGTTACTTCAGGCCCTTAGTGACGGTGCCGCCGGACACCGGGGCCCATGCCCTGCGTCGCCATACCAGTGGGTACCCGGCACCTTCGTCTGGGGGGCTAGCCGCCATACCCTTTTGATTTGTCCCTCCAATGGTGGCGTTCGCGAAAAATGCCATGACTTCAACTGACCACCATACCCGCAAAGTTACATCAGGCGCTTAGCCGACGGTGCCGCCGGACACCGGGACCTCTGCCCTACGTCGCCATACTAGCGGGTACCCGGCACCTTCCTCTGGGGGGCTAGCCGCCATACCCTTTTGAATCGGCCCAACCTCGATTTTCAGATTTCGTGAAATATGCTATGGCATCAACCGGCCACCATACCCGCAAAGTTACTTCAGGCCCTTAGCCAACGGTGCCGTCGTACACTTGGGCCTCTGCCCTACCGCCCTATACCAGTCGCTGCCCGGCACCTTCCTCTGGGGGCTGGCGGTCGCGCCCTTTTCACTTGCCCCTCCCGTGCTGGTTTTCGCCCTTAGCCGACGGTGCCGCCATACCCTGTTTGTATCGTACAATTGTAAATTGTCCCAGACTTATTACTACAATATGTTATATACTTCCCGGAAGTTGTTAATATCGCCATATTAGACCGCTTGCAGTGAATTAATCTTGTGCTACCAAAATGAGTGCTAGCCAATTATTTTGGGTGCCAACTTCAGCTCGGTTATATTCAGATGACTGCACCAATGATATAATAATCTTGCCATGCTTACCGAATCGTAAACACAACCAGTCAACACAGTCTCAGTCACAGCAGGCGATGCCTGTAGTGCATGTCAGTGCGGCCTTCTTCCCTTCTTTTCCCGCTCATGAAAGAGGTGTGTAACGGAAAATGGTTTTCCGCTGACCGCCGACATAAATGTTATGACCAGTCGCGGCAGCAAACGCTTCCAATTATCGTAAATTCATTACATTTTAACTACGTAGAACTTGATTTACAATTTCAAACTGCCGGTTTACTCCGTGGGTCGGGCGCGAGTGTTACCGATACATATTAATTTTAAAAATTAAAAATTGTATTTATTTTTTACTTGGTTTCAGCCAAATACATTTTTATATTGCATCTTTGTTACAATTTATTTCTAGAACGGACTCTAATAAGCAATCCGCTACGAACAACACAACACTTGCAGTAGTATATAAGAGTCAAAAGGATACCACCTCCCAATTGTGGATGCAAATTGCACACACATATCCTCTTTTGAGCCAACATACACGTGGAAAAGTAGGTGAATTTTTATCTCCAAAATATGAGAAAATATGACATACGAGAATGGAAAGGTCGAGACATCCACTATTGGGACGATGACATCCATAATTGCGACGAGAGTTATCCACAATTGGGACGAGAGTATCCACAATTGGGGGGTGGTACAAAAGACGACGTTTTCGCCCAATTGGGGGGGGGTGGTAGTACAAAAGACGATGATTGCGCCCGATTGTGGATACTCTCGTCCCAATTGTGGATAACTCTCGTCCCAATTATGGATTTTAGACGTCCCAATAGTGGATACATTGCAAAAATCGGCAAAAACATCCACAATTGTGACAAAAACATCCACAATTGTACTACCAAACAAAAAAAAAAAACACCAAAATATAACAAAATATGACAAATGATAATGAGAATATCCACAATTGGGACGAAGACATCTACAATTGGGACGAGAGTATCCACAATTGGGCGCAAACGTCGTCTTTTGTACTAGACGTCCCAATAGTGGATACATTGCAAAATTGCCAAAACATCCACAATTGTCACAAAAACATCCACAATTGTACTACCAAAATTGAAAAAATAAATCACCAAAATATGACAAAATATGACAAATGACAATGAGAATATCCACAATTAGGACGAAGACATCCACATTTGGGACGAGAGTATCCACAACTGGTCACGATATACACACTTGGGACTGGTAGTACAAAAGACGATGTTTTCGCCCAATAGTGGATGGGGTTCCAGTACATTCTGCACAGAGCCACACATTTTCTGTCGTATGTATCCACAATTGGGACGAAAACATCCACAATCGTACTACCACCTACCCACACCAAAAATCGCCAAAATATGAGAAATATGGCATACGAGAGTGGGAAAAAGGTCGAGACATCCACAAATGGGTGCCAGAAATCCACAATTGGGACGCGAGTATCCACAATTTGGACACGATATATACAATTGGAACTTGTATCATTTTGTCTCCCAAGAGGCAAACAGAAATGATACCACCAATTTGTGTATTTGGACACGTTTGGGAAAAGTGTAGAAACAATTTGTTTCCCAAGAGACAAACAGAAATGATACACACATTTGTGTATTTGGACACATTTGGGAAAAGTGTAGAAAAAAAATCGTCTACCAAGAGACAAACAGAAATGATACCACCCATTTGTGTATTTGGACACATTTGGGAAAGACGGTTTGGAAAAAGAGGCACGCATCTACAAGACCTTTTCTCGCAGAGCGCGAACACACGACTCGGCGATTTCTCGTTTTCGTGTTTCTACGGCCAGCGCATTCTCTAGATCTGCAATCCGGAGTTGTAGCCGCGCGTTTTCGCTTGGGGGGCCATCCGGACACGAGGTGTGGCCGTGCCTAGCTAGGGACCGTGCATGGGAAAAAGTCTTTCCGCAACCATCGCACAAGAAGCGCGGCTGACTACACCCATTTTTTCGTTTCTCGTGTCGAGCCAAGTTGTACTTTTTGGCAAAGACTCTACCAAACTTTTCGCACTCCATTTTCCCAATAGTGTTTTGTGTCTAATTGGGCGCAAAACTATTTGGGAAAAGTGTAGAAAAAAATCATCTCGCCTCGGCACATCCACAATCGAACGCCCATTTGAAGATATGGGACCCCATTGGAATAGAATACAACTAGCCATGCCATACAAGGAATGCGAGACATGCGGCAAGGGCTTCGACAAGCCCACAAATCTTCGAAGACACATGGGTCGCAAGAACCCGTGCAGACCTCCCACGAGTGAGTGGAGGGAAGTTCGCCACCTACAAGACTCTCTGGCAACATCGCTCGAATAGGTGTCCCGGGGGCCTGGAGGATAGAACCACGGAGGGTAGCAAGAAGAAGGCTGCGACCAGGAAGAGGGTCCTGGTACTGGAGAGGAGGGTGGTAGAGTTGGAGGAGGAGGTAGCTAGACTGCGGGATGGAAAACCTCGCGAGGGAGCGAGACACGAGAACGTCAACGACGAGATCGATTGGGCAGATCTCGATCTGTAGAGAGAGAGAGATAGAGAGAGAGAGAGAGAGAGAGAGAGAGAGAGAGAGAGAGATTCCGCACATTTTTGCACTGGCCAGTTTGTCCCATCTCGACCCCAACGGCACCAGAAAACCTCTCCCAAAGGATGTAGAAAAATGATACCACCCAATTGTACACATTCGGACTTTTGGAAAAAGTGTAGAAAAAATTTGTCTCCTAAGAGGCAAACAGAAATGATACCACCCAATTGTACACATTCGGACTTTTTTGGAAAAGTGTATAAAAAATTTGTCTCCCAAGAGGCAAACAGAAATAATACCACCCAATTGTACACATTCGACTTTTGGGAAAGTCGAAGAAAAATCGTCTCCCAAGAGCAAAACAAAATCTAGACCACATCGAAAAAACAGAAAACCTCTCTCAAAGGAGGTAGAAAAATTGGAACAGAAAGAAAGACAACTCGGTACAAAACAAGAAAGACAAATAACTTTTTCTATTTTTTTTCCAAAAACGGCTACTCCATGTAGAACAGGTCGCTACTACCAGAGTGTTGGTGTACGGAGTCGCTAGTTTCGTTTTTTTCCTTCGGTGTACCAGCATCACACCTAGAAACAAACTGGGAGGGCCCAGACTTTTGGACCGCTCCTCTTTTCCAAGGGTTGTAGTCTGGAAATATACAGCAGGCTCTTCGCTGCCTTCTCGTTGCTCACGGATCCAAAAGTCTGGGCCCTCCCAGTTTGTTTCTAGGTGTGGTGCTGGTAAGCCTGGGCGTGGTGCTGGTATGCCTAGTCGTGGTGCTGGTATGCCTAGGCGTAGTGCACGCATGCCCTCGCCCACCCATGTCTGCCTAGGTGGGCCCAAGATTTTCCATGTTGTACATTGGGCAAAATATATTTGTATATACATGCATATTTTGTGCCTACAAAAAAAGATGCCACCAAAACGAGATTTGTCCGAGCAGGATATAGAAGATATTCGCAATCTTCGAGGTGTCGAGTCTGCGGACGACACGAAGAAAAAATATGGGATCGGTACCACTCGTCTTCGAAGAATATGGGACGCCGTCGATGCGGAACGTAGTACAAAACCCGAAGAACAAGAAACCCCCGAAGAACAAGAAACCCCTACCCCCGTAGTACACAGGGTGACCGCGCCTGGTTTTGCGGGCCCCACCGAGTTCCCCACGGATCTACTAGAAGATGTACGAAACGCCAGCTCGTTCGAAGAATCGACGCGCCTGTCCGACATGGAGAGACGTCTGGAGAACCGGTTGGACACGCTGGAACGCAGCCTGTTGGACGCGATTTCCGGCGATGCCCGCACGGGCGATTCCGAGTGTCCGAAGAAAGACGAGCTGGAGGTGCACGACATCTGGAGAACTGTAGAGAATGCGAAGTGGTGGCTGGGGGTCTCTGTGGTGGCGTACGCGGTCTGCAGACCACTGTTCCCATTCGTGGCTCTAGAGGCCCGTAAACTCCGGAAGAGCCAAACAGACACCGACGCCCAGTTCGTGCACTCCGCAAAACAGTCCGGTACACCGAAGGAAAAAAACGAAACTAGCGACTCTGTACACCAACACTCTGGTAGTAGCGACCCGTTCTACATGGAGTAGCCGTTTATGGAGAAGAAAAAAAAAAGTTATTTGTTTTTCTTGTTTTGTACCGAGTTGTCTTTCTTTCTGTTCCAATTTTTCTACCTCCTTTGGGAGAGGTTTTCTGTTTTTTCGATGTGGTCTAGATTTTGTTTTGCTCTTGGGAGACGATTTTTCTTCGACTTTCCCAAAAGTCGAATGTGTACAATTGGGTGGTATTATTTATGTTTGCCTCTTGGGAGACAAATTTTTTCTACACTTTTCCAAAAAAGTCCGAATGTGTACAATTGGGTGGTATCATTTCTGTTTGCCTCTTGGGAGACAAATTTTTTCTACACTTTTTCCAAAAGTCCGAATGTGTACAATTGGGTGGTATCATTTTTCTACATCCTTTGGGAGAGGTTTTCTGGTGTTTTGTTTGCCGTTGGGGTCGAGATGGGACAAACTGGCCAGTGCAAAAATGTGCGGAATCTCTCTCTCTCTCTCTACAGATCGAGATCTGCCCAATCGATCTCGTCGTCGACGTTCTCGTGTCTCGCTCCCTCGCGAGGTTTTCCATCCCGCAGTCTAGCTACCTCCTCCTCCAACTCTACCACCCTCCTCTCCAGTACCAGGACCCTCTTCCTGGTCGCAGCCTTCTTCTTGCTACCCTCCGTGGTTCTATCCTCCAGGCCCCCGGGACACCTGTTCGAGCGATGTTGTCAGAGAGTCTTGTAGGTGGCGAACTTCCCTCCACATCCGGGACACTCTCTCGTGGGAGGTCTGCACGGGTTTTTGCGACCCATGTGTCTTCGAAGATTTGTGGGCTTGTCGAAGCCCTTGCCGCATGTCTCGCATTCCTTGTATGGCATGGCTAGTTGTATTCTATTCCAATGGGGTCCCATATCTTCAAATGGGCGTTCGATTGTGGATGTGCCGAGGCGAGATGATTTTTTTCTACACTTTTCCCAAATAGTTTTACGCCCAATTAGACACAAAACACTATTGGGAAAATGGAGTGCGAAAAGTGTGGTAGAGTCTTTGCCAAAAAGTACAACTTGGCTCGACACGAGAAACGAAAAAATGGGTGTAGTCCGCCGCGCTTCTTGTGCGATGGTTGCGGAAAGATTTTTTCCCATGCACGGTCCCTAGCTAGGCACGGCCACACCTCGTGTCCGGATGGCCCCCCAAGCGAAAACGCGCGGCTACAACTCCGGATTGCAGATCTAGAGAAGGCGCTGGCCGTAGAAACACGAAAACGAGAAATCGCCGAGTCGTGTGTTCGCGCTCTGCGAGAAAAGGTCTTGAAGATGCGGACCTATTTTTCCAAACCGTCTTTCCCAAATGTGTCCAAATACACAAATGGGTGGTATCATTTCTGTTTGTCTCTTGGTAGACGATTTTTTTTCTACACTTTTCCCAAATGTGTCCAAATACACAAATGTGTGTATCATTTCTGTTTGTCTCTTGGGAAACAAATTGTTTCTACACTTTTCCCAAACGTGTCCAAATACACAAATGGGTGGTATCATTTCTGTTTGCCTCTTGGGAGACAAAATGATACAAGTTCCAATTGTATATATCGTGTCCAAATTGTGGATACTCGCGTCCCAATTGTGGATTTCTCGCACCCATTTGTGCATGTCTCGACCTTTTCCCCACTCTCGTATGCCATATTTCTCATATTTTGGCGATTTTTGGTGTGGGTAGGTGGTAGTACGATTGTGGATGTTTTCGTCCCAATTGTGGATACATACGACAGAAAATGTGTGGCTCTGTGCAGAATGTACTAGAACCCCATCCACTATCGGGCGAAAACATCGTCTTTTGTACTACCAGTCCCAAGTGTGTATATCGTGACCAGTTGTGGATACTCTCGTCCCAATTGTGGATGTCTTCGTCCCAATTGTGGATATTCTCATTGTCATTTGTCATATTTTGTCATATTTTGTCATATTTTGGTGATTTTTTTTTTCAATTTTGGTAGTACAATTGTGGATGTTTTTGTCACAATTGTGGATGTTTTGTCAATTTTGCAATGTATCCACTATTGGGACGTCTAGTACAAAAGACGACGTTTGCGCCCAATTGTGGATACTCTCGTCCCAATTGTGGATGTCTTCGTCCCAATTGTGGATATTCTCATTATCATTTGTCATATTTTGTCATATTTTGGTGATTTCTTTTTTTTTTTTTGGTAGTACAATTGTGGATGTTTTTGTCACAATTGTGGATGTTTTTGCAATTTTGTAATGTATCCACTATTGGGACGTCTAGTACAAAAGACGACGTTTGCGCCCAATTGTGGATACTCTCGTCCCAATTGTGGATTTCTTCGTCCCAATTGTGGATATTCTCATTATCATTTGTCATATTTTATCATATTTTTTTTTTTTTTTTTTTTTTTTTTTTGGTAGTACAATTGTGGATGTTTTTGTCACAATTGTGGATGTTTTTGCCGATTTTTGCAATGTATCCACTATTGGGACGTCTAGAATCCATAATTGGGACGAGAGTTATCCACAATTGGGACGAGAGTATCCACAATCGGGCGCAATCATCGTCTTTTGTACTACCACCCCCCCCCAATTGGGCGAAAACGTCGTCTTTTGTACCACCCCCCAATTGTGGATACTCTCGTCCCAATTGTGGATAATTCTCGTCGCAATTATGGATGTCTTCGTCCCAATAGTGGATGGCTCGACCTTTCCATTTTCGTATGTCATATTTTCTCATATTTTGGAGATAAAAATTCACCTGCTTTTCCACGTGTATGTTGGCTCAAAAGAGGATGTGTGTGTGCAATTTGCATCCACAATTGGGAGGTGGTATCCTTTTGACTCTTATATACTACTCTTGCTTACTTGATTTGAGGACATTCCATCTCAAATCGTGGATGTCAGTAAAACAAGTGTACCATACGCTGCGATCCGGTCGCTCATCAACAGCAGCCAACCAGAACACGACTCACAATTCACTGTGGATTGGTCTCCATGCCAGCAATATACATATTCTATTTTTGTAACTCAGGGTAAATCAGGGACCGTCGATAACGACGACTTTTTTTTAAGCCTAATGGGTTGACAAAACATACATGTATCGCAAGCACAGGGCATTTTTTAACACGGTAAACGGCTCTGTGACGCTGATTGATGTATTTTTAACAATAATCAACGTAAATTGTTACAATAAGGTGACGATTTCCCTAATTTCAAGGGGTTTGAAAAGCCTGTTGATTTACCTGTTGTGCACCTTGTATCTATACAAGTAACAACAGACTATCAGATTAGTTGTTCCCATCACCTGTGTGTTTGAAGAAGAAACAGTGGTGCAAACTTCTTAGTTCATTTTCTAGAGCATTTTTAAAAAATAACCATTGTTTTTTGTTCGAAGATTTGAAAAACCTGTTAAATTGCGAAAAAAATCTCTTAGTTTAGCTTCTAGAGCATTTTTAAAAAATACCTTTTTTTTTTTGAAAATCTGAAAAATCGGTCCATATGCGAAAAAATTAATTCGGATTCACCAGCCTAGATCATGTTTCAGGAAATAATAGTGGTGCAAACCTCTTAGTTGAGCTACTAGAGCATTTTTAAAAAATAACTGTTTTTCTTCAAAAAGTGGTCAAAATGTGAAAAAAATTATTTTTCCTAATGTGACAAGTTCTTTCGGATTCATCAGCCTATTTCATGTTTCAAGAAGAAATAGTTGTGCAAACCTCTTAGTTTAGCTTCTAGAGCATTTTTAAAAAATACACTTTTTTTTCGAAAATCTAAAAAATCAGTCGAAATGCGAAAAAACATTATTTGTCCTAATTTGACAAGTTCTTCCGGATTCATCAGCCTAGATCATGTTTCAAGAAGAAATAGTGGTGCAAACCTCTTAGGTTAGCTTCTAGAGCAGTTTTAAAAAATAACCTTATTTTATTTTCCAACGAAAATCTAAAAAATCTGTCAACATGCAAAAAAAATAAATTATTTGTCCTAATTTGACAAGTTCTTTCGGATTCATGAGCCTAGAAATAATTGTGCTAAATTCTTAGTTCATCATATAGAGCATTTTTTAAAAATAGCCATTGTTTTGCGAAAATCACTGCGAAAATCTCAAAATTCGGTAAAAATGCGGAAGCCGACGCACACTCGTGTATTATTTCCCGCTATTCAAAATGTACGATGGAATATCCTCTATTTACTACTCTTTGTTTAGCTTCTAGATTATTAAAAAAAAAATAACTAATTTTTTTTTCCGAAAATCTAGAAAATTGGTAAAAATGTAAAAAAAATAATATTCATCTCAATTTGACAAGTTCTTCCGGAACTCTCCGCCTACATCATGTTTCAAGAAGAAATAGTGGTGCAAACTTCTTAGTTGAGCTTCTAGAGCATTTTTAAAAAAATAGCCATTTTATTTTTGGTGAAAATCTAAAAATATGTCAAAATTCGAAAACAAATTATTTGTCCTAATTTGACAAGTTCTTTCGGATTCATCAGCCTCTATCATGTTTCAAGAAGAAATAGTGGTGCAAACTTTTTAGTTTAGCTTCTAGAGCATTTTTAAAAAGTAGCCTTAGTAGGGAATCAATAAGGGATCAAAATGATACCACCTCCTGGCAAATTGTCATGTTTCTCATGTGAGCGAGAATGATAGAATGATAGCAGAGATAGTGTCATATATGAGGTGTCAAATGAGGTGAGGCATATGAGATCTTGTAGTAGAGATTAAAACACCCTCAAGCATACCAGTGATAAGTGTCACTACCACGATCTGAATTTAAGTTAAAGATAATATTTCTTATAAGAAAAACCATAAATAATGGCAAGTCGTGAAACCACGACGAAACGTGACGAAGAATTCCAAAGGATTTTTGAACGTATGACAAGTGGCATAGCGACCGGTCTGGATGCTACGGATCACACACAGAAGGTCGATGACGATGATTATATGCGTGATGAGGATGTAGAGGCGGGAATAAAAGAGTTAGTCGGACCAGTCGAAACAGTTCGAAGAGGTCGTAGAATCCGTACGTATCACACCGGTGTGGATGGTGTGTTAACCGATAGAATAATGGTGGACGTAGAGTCAAGCGCTCACAATGCTTTTTGCTTAAGATATTAGAGCTCGTACGTTCTTCGTAATATCGAAAATGGTAAGACTATGGTATTTCACAAGGAATGTCATGGCAGTCCTTGGATCAACGAACTCGATTAAGCTCGCGGATGGATAGCCACTCCAGAATCGATAAGAGTGGAGGTCGATCAAGTCGAGAGACCGAGCAGCAAGTGGGTATTCGTAAATTGGGTATCGGTGGAGGTGAAGATGATTATCGATAACCAACGAATACTCGTAGTTAAAGGAAAATTACCAGATTGGCTGAAACAGAAAAAAGGCATGTACGATGTCGACTCGTTCGATGATGATTTGTGTCTATTCAGATGCATCGCTATATATCGAGGAGAAAGAGCCGATAGATGGTGTACGGAGCTGTCAGAAAGGTTCTTTGGTCACCAAGCTACACCCGAGAGTAGAAAGGTGACAATAGAAATGATACCAAAGTTTGAGGAGAAGTTCAAGCTCGTCATACGAGTGTACGAACCGGATGAAAATGGAGCGTGGAATATAAAGAAAATATCGGTTCACTACGGCGATAGGTATTGAGTAGTGAGTGTCAACAGATGTTCACACAATCTGGCCATTTGCACCGTCACGCGAGCACGTAAGAAAGTATATAAACATCAGTCTGCTTACGAGAAGGCATTGTATCCACGAGGTACGTCGAGTGACGTTGCCATTAACTGATTAACTGGATAGAGCACGAAACTGACATACATCAAGTCCACATCCATCATTCAAGATGCGGGCATGGTTGTGAGAGGTGGATAGCTAACGATCCGGGAGACGGATATTGTTTATATACCAATACAGTGTATCAATTTCATGGTTGCTATTGGCACGGATGTCCGAGACATTGTAAGAAAAAGGATGCGGCAAAGATGTACGAAGAGACGAGACTTTTAGATGCCAAAAATAAGAGAGGAAGGATACGGGTTGGTAGTAAATTGGGAATGTGAGTGGAACAATGTTGCGGTCAAGTTCCAGTTGTTGGATTCAACTGTAGTCGATACGACTTGAATCTTATAAAAGAGTATTTACTAGAGAAGCTAGCGGGCACAGTGACTAAGGTGATGGTAGGTAAGAGAGCGAGCACAACGATATTCCTCTTCACACCAGAGTTTCGATTCTTAGACTAGTTACGAGAAATGGGTAAAAGCGTACGACTGTAAGATGAGAAAATCATACTTTCCATACGAGTGGTTCGATAGCATAGGCAAACTAGACTATCCAGATTTACCAGATTATACCGAGTGGAAGTCCAAGTTGACTGGTGGTGGGTACCTACTTACTCTGTCTCGGTGGAAAGAGTGTAAGAAGATATTTGTAGAAAAGAAAATGACCAAGTTCGAAGACTGGTTACGATACTTTTCCGATATTGACGTTGGTCCGTTTCTCGAAGCATTGACAAAAATTACAAACTTTTACAACGGAAGAAAACTCGATATTCTAAAGGATGCCGTATCTCTTCCGGGTGTGTCGCTGCAATATATTTTAAGAGGAACGAAAGAGAACGTGTTGTACGCACCAAAGAAGGAGACGTATGATATGATGAGATCAGCTCTCGTTGGAGGACCTTCTATCGTTTTCTCTAGATACGCGGAAGCTGGTAGATCTAAGATAAGAAACGATCGTAAAAAGGTATGTGGGTCCGTATTAGGTTACGATGCCAACGCACTATACTTACCTACGCTATATAATGACATGCCATGCGGAGAAGAAAAAATATGGACGAACCCTAAATCTGAAGATTCGAAGGTCATATAAGATTTCGTTCGAAAATTGAGAAAAAGATGAATGGTTCGGTTTTTTAAAGGTGGACATCGAAATGCCAAAAGAATTATGGGGTAAGTTCGAAGAAATGACACCGCTATTTGTTAATAGATGTGTACTTCTCTGAAGACGGTACCAGATTACATGTTAGAATATCTTACGAAGACCGGACGAACCCGCACGCGTGGACAGAGAACATTAGTGTGAGCTATGTCAGCAGAAAAAAATGTTGTTATACGCTCCATTGTTAAAATGGTATATTAGACACCGACTAAGGCCTACATCAAGTGATAGATTACGAAGCTAAAAAGCCATTTAAGTGGTTCGTAAAAGAAGTAACAGATGCTCGTAGAACTGGCGATGTCGACAAGTCGAAAGCCGTATTGGCTGAAACTAATTGGAAATGCCTGTTGTGGTAAGATGAAAAAGGCACCGGAACGTCATCTTAACACCACTTACACAAAGGATGAAAATACTGTTGACAAAGCTTTGAGATCCGCATGGTTTTAGGACGTGGAAGATATTGGAAGCCCGTACGAGATATCTAGTAGAAAACGTAGAGTGGTAATCAATCGTCCTTATCAATGTGGAATAGCCGTTTATCAACTCGCGAAGCTTCGAATGTTAGAGTTCTACTACGATTTTATAGATAGATACGTTGACAGAAGCTATTTAGAATGATTAACGGAGCAATGAAAACGTATTCACAGCGGAAGCACGGACTCTCCGCCTACTACGATAAGAGGCGGGTACTACCGGACGGGATCCACACCGAGCCGTTGGAATTTGTTTAGCGCGATGGCGGCTTGGTGTCAGAAGGCACCGCAAGAAGTTCTTCGTGGTCAAACACGAGCGATTTACCAGTCAAGGTAGAAGAGCACGGGCTCATCGGGTTTGGTAATATATCGATCCAGATCACATATATTGAGTGATCACACGGGATCAGTCGCGCGGCGGCGGCCACCCTTCAGCTCCCTAGGCTGGTAGAGGTACCGGACACCAACACCGAGTGAAGATTTTGCTCCGCTGAACCAACGGGTTGCCCGTGCGAGACGGTAGAGGACTTGTGCGACACCGTTTTCGCCTTGATGGCATCCACGGGCTTCTTACCGATCAATCTGGTCTCCTCGCCGTTTAGTGTAGAGACCACGGCGGGCATATATATATATGTATAAAAAGTTCAAAACGTTATTGCAAGGCAAAATAATTTAATACTTGGCAATATAGTAGCTGACGAAGCCTGTCGCAACCATTCCCACGACAACGAACGCGACCTCGCGGTACCTTTGGGCCTCTGACGACACGTAGAAGTCTGAAACCTGGGGCTCAGGATCCAGCGGCGCGAGATTTTTGTTTTTCTGCCGATATGCCCGCGCGTACTTGCGGATGGCAGTGTCAACGCTCCGGAAAGTTTGCACGGCGTGATTCTCGAGGCAAAGATCCTCGTTGATCCAGTCCAGACGGGCAGTTCGTTTTCGTGACCATGCTGCGTGTGCGCTCTGGAGTTATTCTACAGCTAAATCATGGCGCTTGCGCTCCTCATCTACGTCCAAGGTTCACAGATTCGAAATAGAAAGTTGCTACCGCTGAATGTCAATGCGTTCACCACCGCACCCTATGAGCATTGCGATCGAAGCCATTATAACACTTTGTTACTTCCATATATTAGCCGGTAGAATTCCAGCTTTAACTAGATAATCCCGGGTCCCAACCGCAGCCGCTACGTCTAAGGTCACGAGATCTACGTCTTCGCCGTCATGTTCAACTTGGGGACGGGCCCCCCGAAGGCCATCTTTGATAGTCGAGCAAATCCTATACTGAGGCTCGATATAACCACGGTGTGATAAACCGCGTTCACTAACATTTTGCTATCGTATTCGGCCATCTTTTTTCAAATTGATTGTTTTGCAAAATAATTGTTTCACAATTTGTTTCACAATTTACTGCATATGAAAAGGGTCGCGAGCTGTGTTTAAATGGAGCACACGTACGTTTAAATGGAGCACACGAAGGAACTCGCTTCGGAACCATCGGAGTGGGAGCTCCAACAGCTGCTGCAGCCGGTTGTCGCGAAAGGTAGTTCCCTCGGAACACCCACAGGGCACCCGCGACTACGAGCCCCACAACAATCAGCTGCGGGACGATCCAGGTCGGTGCCAGACCGTCCATGGTGGTCCCCGAAGATTGCGTTCGAACAACTGCTGTTGGAACAACTATCGGCATGACATGAACCGCGAGTTCCTCTGAATTCACCACAGGTGCAGCAATCGAAGTTTCCTTCGGAAGCTGCATCGACTGTTTGACCTCTCGACGCTCCGCGAGTATTTTATCTTGTTTAGCTTTCCGGGCAGCGGCCCCTGCCCGCCCAGCTGCCTGTTTTTGTTTTCGGGTTTTTATGTCGTTGTGGTGCTGGAGATTGCTGCTGGAGCTCCTGCAAAAACCACAGGTTGCTCCAGTGGTTCCGATGCTGCACGCTTCGTCACTCTCACATGTGTCGACATTATCTGAGCTTACAGTTTGCGGGAATATTTCAAAATGACAGTGCTTAGCTGTGATCAACGCGGTCGTCATCGGAGCTAAGAACATACCAAACTTGTGGTAAATTACGCAGTTCTTAGCGCGTGTCCAACAAAGGGGCCAGCCTCGAGGTAGTTGAATAATCCCGATTGATTCTGGATCGTCAGAAACGTACTCGCCGCTGCTGCGTAGAGCTGAATGGCTGACGCCCCTAGGGTTTTCGTCATCGCCGCGCCCAGCCTCAATTCGTACCTGGAATGCCATTTCTTAATATCTGTGTCTGGCATGCCGTGAGACGTCGCCCCAGTTACTCCTCTGCCTGCCCACCTGCAACCAGGTTTCTGTGGTTGCGGTTCCCGCTACTCGAGTTCCTTCAGAGGAACTCGCGGTTTCAGCTGTCGGCGCAACAGTCGCAGTTGTTCCAGCTGTCGGTGAGACCGCTGTTGGAACAACATCTTCCAGCAGCCGATCGATAAGTTCGTCGCAGTTCATTGTGACATATTGCCAAGCGCACCACCCGAACATTATGATCACTGTTATGCTCGCAGCAAAGCTTGCAGCGGAGTAACAAATTGATTCCCACATTTTTAGCCTCCATGTCTAAAACAGCTAAGCAGTGTTTATCACGAGCTAAGCGACGTTTATCACAAGCTGAACAGCGTTTATCACGAGCTAAGTAGTGTTTGGCACTTTGTAAGCAGTTGGTTGATCAGTATTTAACAAAAGCTTAGTGTGCTTGGTTTCTGAAAGAATCTGCCGAACCTCCAGCCGCTGCTCACGCGTTGGGATAACGTCGTTCTCTCGAAGACATTCATCGAAGGAGTCTCGATCCTTGCAGTGAAAGAGGGCGACCCATTTCGTTCGCTCGCGCAGATCCTTGAGGACGGCGTTGTAATTCTGAGTGGAGATCTATGCGCTTTTCTCCGCATGCCGGCCCGAAAATGCGAGCTCGGAGAGCATGTCCTTCTTTTTGGTCATAACTGCATTGGCTGAGCAGTAGTCAAATCACGTATAGGGTAGGCCTGCCCTGAAATAGTTGTAAACGCACCGCAGACAAACGTGGAGCCTGTCGCCTGGGTCAACGACGTAGACCTCAGGGTCAGCCCAGATACATGGGCGCTGCTGATAAGTATTGTTGTCCCGCACAGTGGGACACAGGATCACAAAATGTCGAAAGACATCGAGGTAGGGGCCCTCGAGCAAGTCCAGAATAAAAAACATTTTTCCACATCCAGTCTGGCCACATATTATGGCAGAGTGGGCATCTTTCGGTAGATGATTAGTATAAAGCTGAGACGAATCGGCCGTCTTCGATGTCGAATTGCGCATCTGTGATGATATATAGGTACACGTACAATGCACCGTTACCGTCTTGATCGTCATACCCTCGCTCGCGTTCTCAACTCGGCGCCAACTACCGTGGAGTTGGTCGTCGTCGTCGTTTCGCATGTCTAGCCATAGCCCGTACTTGGAAATCAGGAACTCTGCGAGAGAGACGTCCGAGAGCTACAGGTCTTTAGCCACTGCAGCAACCTCTGGAGCGCGCTTATAGCCGGCGGCAAACTGTGCTTTTTGGCTTCATCCCACTACTGGTGTGTGCGAAGGCCCTGGCTGTAGAGCTGATTGGGGACTCCTTCAATTTTCACCTCGACCTTAGTGATTTTGGGGTTATAAAATTTGTCGGTTTTTCTAGCCCCGAGGGCGATCTGAGCCTCCTCGAACAGCATCAGTATGCCTTTAATCGAGCGGGCGGGGACGTTGATGTTAATGTTCCACAATGTATCGCTTTTGTCTTTCGTCATCTTGTGATGGCGAAGAACTCGGTCATAAAGTATGGCAACGTGCCCGGCATACTGGGTTCTAATCAATCGCGCGAGTTCAGGCATCGTGACCATGTCATACTCCAGCGAAACATTGTCGATCGAAAATGTCGATGCCATGTCAGTGGCTATGAGAACTCGACCGTAGTCGTTGAACATTAGTTCGTATTCGAGGCGGTCCGCCAAAGCGCTCTGATAGTACGGCATGCAGCTCAAAGTCGAGTAGGATGTAGAAGCGGTTGCTCGCGACGTTATCTACCTTGTCACCAGCCCCGATTTTAAGCCTGGTTACGTTCCTATTTCGGCTGGTATCAATACCCTGGTAGACCGCGTGTTCGCGCTCTTGCAAGGTCTTCCACAGGTCTTGATAGCAATGAATGGTAGACGTCGCTATCGTCGATCGACATCACAAATGTGTCTTATTGACAATGGCGCGGCCCAGGTTCTGAACGACGGTTCGGTCCGCGTCAGTGAAATAGTGAAAGCTAGGCGAACAGTCCCTGTCACAATGACGTCGTTAGCTCCGAGGTTGGGGAAGGGGACCATGAGCTGATGGTTCTGATCGATCGTCGATGGGTCTCACGCCTTTTGTCCCGAGGGGCTCCCACAGTCTGCGGTATGGATCGAGTTTGCGCCCGTATTGACTTGAAGACATCTTCGAACAATACTATTGAACCCGTCTGGTCTTTTTGCTCAATACATCGGAACGATGACTTTTCACGATATGAACATGGACGAATTCGATCGCACTACGGGCGACCGAGAAGACAACATCGCCGACGATGACGAAACGCCCTTCATAGAGACGACAGGAACGTCAGCCGCGGGCGGCGAGGAAATAGGTATAGGGGGCGCTACCACCACCAGTGCTCTAAGCCAGAAATTATTCGAGGAAGCTGTAAGTGACTACTACAACTATTGGGTAGAAAAAGGTACGGTCCCATCTATTGGCCGTGACTACTCCAAGTTGGAATTGGATCGGTTCGGCAGGTTACGACTAAACGCATCAAATGTCACAATCATCAACATAACAACCAGGAAACCCCTGCGCTGAGTAGCATTGCCGGAAGCCGGGCGGTGGCCAAGTCATAAGGGACGAACTTGGATTCGGAGATTGGAAGCAGCCGGGTGGTAAAACAATTATGCCCGCCCGTGCTGTATAGACCGTACAATCTACCGACGAAATGATGGCTAAGACAGCCGAAGAAATAGAAACAGTCGAGCTCAGCGAGGTCCCGCGTGTAGCCACCGATGCTATTCGCACAATGGAGACCACGTTCAGCTCGAAAGCCCGTCATAACGAAATACTCAGCACGATGGATGACTCACCGTTAAACCTTCGCGAACTCCGGGGACTCGATAAGGCTATGCAAACAGAACTAACGAACAACCTCGCCAAACTCTCAGCGTTGGAAGAACATATCGCACTAGAAGAAATAAAACTGGAAGAAGCCCATGGTGATAGCGAAGACAAGCAGCGGATCACTGAACGCCTGCGGTCGTTGCAGGATGAAAGAGAAGCTCGCTTGGAGGCTGCCTCGGCTAACCGTGAGGCGCTCCGCACCCAAGTAAATCGGATCCGCGAAACAATCTCAACGATCCTGCATGAGGACACGACACTGGGTGAGCGTTTTCACATGCATGCAGAGAGCAGGGCGTTACAATAGTAAGCATCCTCACAGCGCTCGGCATGACTATATCGACCCTAGTTATACGCCCATGCCAGCACCCGTGCCAGCACCCGTGCCAGCCAGTGAATAGCCTGATCGCCACGAGAGCGATAATGAGCCCTAATTGTTCAACCTCGTGGTCCGATGTTGCAGTTAGTGTTATTACACTTTGTGCTGGGATACTTTGCGCTGTTGTATCAAGTACAATTGAACTTTGCGCGGGTGCTTGCGATTTTATGAATGCGGTTCCAGTTGCCAACTCGGCTGTGCGCTTGATAGTATCCGTATTCACCATCAGGTTATGGCCGATCTTTAGTTGGGCGGTGGCGATTACGATCTGATTATTGCAACCGTCAACCCGACGGTCTCGTAGTATCATATTTCTCGGCGCCATATACAGACCTATTCCAAATACATAGTCCACTGGGGTGCCAGCATACTGCAAAAGGTCTTGATACCGCTGAATCGCCGTCGGGAGGTTCACCTGAGATGATATGGCGTCCTCAATAGTTTCAAAGAACTGTTTCTGGGTATCGGACGCCATTCTTGACCCAGTATAGCACTACGCGCTTGCGCCTGTACGCCGAGGATGTCCCAGACGTATGTACGAATGGAGTCGTTGAGGCGAGGAACCCCGGGCTGGGCTTGTACTTCGCATCAGAATTAAAGAAAAACGCCTTGGTGTCCATGGATATGAAAATGATATTATCATGTTTGCTACTGTCAAAAATGTTCAAAGCGGAGCTTGCACGCTTCAGCAGCCGATCGACAACTCTTGCGGGGAACGCCGCGCCAGCCTCAGATCAATCATCTTTACGGTCAGATGGCGAAATGTTGAGGAGTACGAAGGGTTCGGCTACATGAATAACGGACCACCAGTAGGTGTAAAACTATCACCAGGTCTTTGGAGTTTGAGAGCGCTCCAAGCTTTTGTCGCGTCGGAGCTTGATGGTCGACCCAGCCTTTCAATCTCGAAAGCCACCGGACTTGCGACCTTGACCGTCGAGCCTGCCAACCGGGTAAGGATCACACCGGCGTTGGCCGTACAGATCGGATTTACGGCAACATACCCTTCTGACAATAAGGGATGGTTTGAGACAGGTGTCAGCGACATCCCAGTGAACTTTGCCTTCACGAAAACACTCAGGGCGTACTTTGATAAACTGAACACTTCATACAACACGTTAGGTGGTGCCCCCAGTACTCTCCTTAAGGTTGTGCACGCCAGCGACAGCTTCTATGGCGAGACCCTGACCTTAGACTTTCCAGCCCCTGAGATGAAACGTTTGGAATCTGTTCACATCCACGAATTGAAGATTTATATTCTCGATGATAAAGCGCGAGAGTTAAAGAACGATTACCCGATTTCGATCGTTCTCGAAATAACCAATACTCATAATAATGAGCATATACGGTCCCGGTAGTTCCAGCACAGAACAGGACGTTCCTGACATTCGCTGGTGCAGTCAGCAACGATGGGGCGGCAATGAGAAGGATAGAAAGGAGGGTATCTCAGGCCCGCATAGATGCGGCTACGGCGATTACACACGTGCAGCAATTGTAAGCTCGAAAGCCCTTCATAACAGTTTGGGCCGAGGAGCGAGGTGCACTGAGCGCGGGGGACCACGAATATTCATTTGGCTCCAACGCGAGTAACAGATATACGGGAACACCATGGCAGCGGGATACAACTTGACAAATTCTTTCGGAGTCATCAGCCTAGATCATGTTTCAAGAAGAAATAGTGGTGCAAACCACTAAGTTTAGCTTCTAGAACATTTTAAAACAATTTTTTTTTTCTAAAATTCTTTCAAAATGCGAAAACAAATATTTTTCCTAATTTGACAAGTTCTTTCGGATTCACCAGCCTATATCTTGTTTTAAGAAGAAATACTGGTGCAAACCTCTTAGTTTAGCTTCTAGAGCATTTTTAAAAAATTGCCTTTTTTTTTATTGAAAATCTCAAAAATCTGTCAAAATGAAAAAAAAACACATTATTTTGTCCTAATTTGACAAGTTATTTCGGATTCATCAGCCTAGATCACGTTTGAAGAAGAAATATTAGTGGTGCTTCTAGTTCATTTTTAAAAAAATAATGTTTGTTTTTTGCGAAAATCTGAAAAATGCGTAAAAATGTGAAAAAAATGATTTGTCCTAAATTGACAAGTTCCTTCGGATTCATCAGCCTTGATCATGTTTCAAGAAGAAATAGTGGTGCAAACCTCTTAGTTTAGCTTCTAGATTATTTTTAAAAATCGGTCGATAGCTAAATGCTCTTAGTAAGACCATTCATGAGGCTGGCTTCCTTAATAGTGGGGGGGGGGGTGGGGGGGGGGGGGCAGCAAACCGGTGATACGGTGTAGAAGGGGGCGGAAAACGGTGCACCGGGGGTCGGTAAGCGGTGTGCCGTGGGGCAGAAAACGGTGATTTGTGCACACGGTAACCGGTGAAATCGTATAGCGGTGTAGGGAGGGAGGTGGGAGAGGAGGGGTGGAAGGTGGGAGGTGGGGGAGGAAGTGGGAGGTAGGGGTTAGGGAGGTGGGAGATGAAGACCCCCCTGTCCCCCCCCCCCCTTAATATATAGTAATTATAAATTTAAATGAAAGCCCGTACGTAGAGACGGTGCAACGGATGCGTACGCACACCACTTAACCATTTCAACACCACATGCCTGTAGTGGTATTGGCAAAAGGTGTAGATCCAGATGAGCCGGCTCGTGACGAGTCGTCTCAACAGGATCTGCAATTTTTGCAAGTAATTTTCATAATATTGAGAAAAAAAACAAAACATCCCATGTTCATAAATGGACTGGTCTGAAAATAATTTTGCAAAATAAACATATCAAAATCCATTCGGGTTACTTAGGGGTGAAAGGGTTAATCCGCCGAGATCTGTCCGTTGATGTGAAAAAAAAATAGTTTTGGCCCTTCGCGGCGTCGTTAACGCACCCCCCCCCTCCCCTAAATTAATTGCTCCGTTTATAGCGCGTTAGAGTCCCCATCCCATTTCTAAACGCAATACACCAGCCCCCTTTTGCAGAGCACCCATGTCGCTTGCTAATTATAGCATTGCTCGGAGAGCAACAATACAATGCAGAGCCCAAGGCGAGCCCAAGGGACGGCCCACACTCTGGCCGGCCAAAGGGGTCGCCGCGCTTCCCAGCCTGGTGTATTTGGAACTCGATCGGAGCAAGTGCAATCGTTGACCTCGCAACAAAAAAGATCTCTTGCCTGAAGGTTTTATGTTTTATAAGGTGGCGCCGACGGAACAACAGGCGCCGCCTGGCATTATGATGATGGGACCTCTCCCGCCGTCAAACACGCGAACAAGCATATTACGTCCCCCTCCATGACGAGTTTTTTTACGTCGTCATAAACGTACATGTAAAATAAAAATAAACAAAAAAAATAAATAAAAATGCTCTAGGCGAGGTTTGAACGCACGGCAACAAACCCCTTCTGGGTCCACCTCGCTTAGCCTTGCTCTCTCTCTCTCTCTCTCTCTCTCTCTCTCTCTCTCTCTCTCTCTCTCTCTCTCTCTCTCTCTCTCTCTCTCTCTCTCTCTCTTCTTTTTTCGACTAAGCGAGGTGTTATCATGGTTATACTCCAAAATCCACAGCACCCCCAGCCTCCGACAAACCTAACCACATATGGCTAACTGTTAGACTCTCTGGGAGGTGTGCGAAGAGTGGCACAAGGACCTGTCCGTTATGTCAAGGGGCGTCCCCGAAGACAAGTAGTATGTGTTAAGTTCACATATATTAAGCTAACAGTGTGTTGTGGTAACATCGAAATTGTTTAATTTTCACAACTCACACGATGTGTTTACACGATGTGTGCACGGTTTGTGAACATATATCTATTTTATCAGAGTATTTCGCTTATCGATCATACAACTAGCATATGTACATTGCACAACACAACGCTTATATGTAGTGTTTATATATAGCTTCCGGGATTATGTATGTATTTCATAGAATTTGTTTTCTCTCTTCTCAGCGGAGGACGAGTTTTTTACATATTCGTCTGTGGGCGGGTGGCCTTGCTCCGGATGTCCTCTTTCAAGGCCTAATACCTATCCCATTCATCGCATACAGTCTTAAACTCATCGTTCGAAATGTCATTGTCCGAGATTGCCTGCGTATGTCCTAATAGACGGATTTGTGTGTTCCTCTATAACAGTATGACCAGAAAGTGTTGTATGAGTGTAGCTATACACTGTAATAACAAGCGATATACTACGCACAGTATGGTGGGCGGCGGGGGACATGTCTATGCGATAATCACGGTGGTGTACTTGGAACTCGATCGTAGCAAGTGCACTCTATAAGTGGGCCGGGGCCTCCTTTTAGACATACCCGTGACAATGGGTATACCTGAAGTACAACGATTGGTAACAACAATTGCTCGTGGCTCATTCTGGGCTCCACATAGTTCTGAGGTAGGAGCTGTTTGGGTGAGTATTGTAAGGTGCATCTCGCTAGACTGCGGAAAGTTCCAGAAACACAGCCGTGTGGCAGAGGTGTTAAAATAGCTGCTGTGCCAGGGTGTGGGTATCGTCGCGCGCTCAAGCGAGATTGTATGCGGAGCGCTAGGGCCATCCAAAATAATTTGCCCGGCTGGCGGCTATAGAAATACCCAATTAGAAACGTGTGCCCTGTTAGGTATACCCATCCAGCATGGATTCTATGGATGAATTCATTGTGCATCCGCTTGCAGAAGTGCAGGCATCCGAGCCTCTCCACGACGCTGTCAAGAATATCAAGGATGAGCCCATTCAGGAAGAGGTGAAGAGGCGACTACTCAAGTCCCTGCTTCCAGGCGCTGCAAACAGCTACCGGCCTTCCCCGAAACATCGGCTAAGCGTCCAGAGGAAACGGAATGCCATTCAGAAGGAGTTTGACCCTATACCCCCTCAGAAATCAATCCGAACAACGTAAGACTACCAGAAGGAGATCCTAGAGTAGTTCGAACAGGAAAATACACCCTGTGTCCATCGGGATCAGAGGATCGTATAGCGGACACCCATATGCCCAAGAGCTTGCAGACCCTCATACGCGGTCAACTGAGTGGGTGGTCAGGCTGCCCGCCGTGGTCTCTTCCCTGAATGGTGAGGTGACCAGATTGATCGGCGAGAAGCCCTCCGACGCCATCAAGGTCAAAACGTTGCCCCGCAAACTCTCCTCTGTGGTCGCCGAGCGGCTTGTTGGTTTGGAAGATCAGAAACTCCCCTCGACTGTTGGTGTTCGGTATCTCTACCAGCCTGGAGAGCTGGAGGGTGGCCGCCGACGCGCTACGGACCCCATGTGGTCCCTCCAGGTGCATCGATTTGGACTCTCGGTTACCAAGCCTGAAGAGCCCGTGATCTATTATTTAGATTCTTTTGATGGGCTCTCTCGCGGATTCGTCCGGGAAGAGCTTCTTGTGGTGTCTCCTGACACAGTGCTGCCACCAGATGGGGCTCTACAGCGCGAGAGGCTCTTCGATATAGGCGTCCATTTGTGAATTTGCCACAACACCAGCATCCTTGTGGCCATATGCCAGGCTGTCCATCTCATTTTCATTGATCCGGCGCTTGCTGTCGAATGGCGACAAGGAAACCTTGTTCAGTCGCTGGGCGCGGACGCGGTGGCGGTCGGACCGCAACACATCAATCCCGTGGCGGAATGTCTTCTTGCCGAAGAGGGCCTCCTTGTATTGCTCGTGGCGCATTTGCTTCTTCACGACCGACTTCTTCACTCCCTCTGCCTTCTTGATATTTTGCCGCCGGCCTCCAGGATCAAGTACATCTCTTCGTCAGGTATAGTCCGTGGGCATACGTGTCCAAAATGGCAGTGCGTAGCTGTGGTCAACGCAGTTATCAGCGGTGCTAAGAACATACCAAAACTGTGATCAATTACGCAGCAAACTGATGTTAGCTTTTGCTGGGTGGTGGCAATCTCATTATTGATGCCATCAACCCGGTCGACTCGTAGTATAATGTTACAGGCCGATTCCCAATACGTAGTCCACTGGGGTGCCAGCATACGGCTTGATACCGCTTGATTGCCGCCGGGAGGTCTACCGGAGATGAGATGGCGTCCTCGACATTTGTCAAGAACTGTTTCTGGACATCGCACGCTGTTCCTGTTCCCAATATAGAGATGCGCGCTTGTGCCTGTGCGCCGAGGATGGCACAAACGTATGTGCGAATGGAGTCGTTGAGGCGTGTAACACTGACCTGCGTGAACCATAGACCCTGTTCTAACACAAATGTGCCCCAAGCATTCTTGATGCCGGCGGGTTGCTGAATGAAATCAACGTTGGCCGATTTTAAAGACCATGGTACTGCGGGTTCGAAGTCCCTCGTCGCCCGTTTTACGACGTGGTGGGGAACATCTGGGTGCTTCAAAAACCCATGGTCTTTAATGTGAGCATCACCTAGACCGAGAGTGTTAGGGAACTCTTTCTGGCGCCAGTCTGTATCATTCGGGCCCCAAATTCGCCACAGAGTCTTTCAAACGCCCGATAGTCGTAGGTTTTGGAAACGGGGTCCCAGGCGTCGTCCTGCGGTTAAGCGACCTTCAGTTCATCCAGAATCCGCCTAGTGGTGTAGTACATGTGAAAGTTGAAAACCATACGGCGAAGTTGAGCTGATTCTGCCAAATCTGCATTGCTTTCCACCCGTTCATTGCCTCAATGGTAGTAATCATCGTAAGTGGGCAGCCTATATTTTTCAAACACGTCGGGGAAGTTGTTTTGAAAGCCTGTTCCAGCTGCGAACTTGGATGTACCAGCTGGGTGCGCCCGCCTTTGTGGCGTAGACTCCGCCGCGCTGGTACTTCGCAGCAGAATTGAAGCCAAACGCCTTGGTATCCATGATCTCATAGAGTAATACAGATATATTTTATTATCATGTTTGCTACGCTTACCAATGTTCAAAGCGGGGCTTGTACGCTTCAGAAGCCGATCGACAACTGTTGCGGGGGAGTGACGCGTCGGCCTCATATCGATCACCTTCACGGTCGGCTGGCGCAACGTTCAAGAGAACGAAGGGTTCGGCTACGAGAAGGACCGCCGCCCAGTAGGTGCAAAGCTGACCGCCAGTCTTTGGAGTTCGCGAGCCCTCCAAGCTTTTGCCGCGTCGGTGCTTGATGGCCGAGCCAGCCTCACAATCTCGAAACCACCGGACTTGCGACCTTGACCGTCGAGCCCGCCAACCGGGTAATGATTTCCCCGGCGTTGGCCGTGCGGCTCGGTTTTTCAACAACATACTCCGACAACAGCGGATGGTTTTGGCCAGGCAAGCAAGTCGCCAACGGGCCCGTGGGCTTCGCCTTCACGAAAACGCTCAGCGTGCACCTGGATCAACTGAACACATCAAACAACAAGTGCGACGGGGCCCTCAGTACTCTCCTTAAGGGTGTGCATGCCAGCGACTGTTTCTATGGCGAGATCCTGAGCTTAGACTTCATAAACCCAGATTTAGCCTTGGAGATAGGGAAATAAAATGCTACAATATATATGCGTTTGTTATCTTTATTTGTTATCTTGTATCAAATAAATATTCCAACACCGGTGCGTTTGTTGTCTTTTCTATAATTTGCAAGTCAACACCCATTACGTACAGCAGGCGATTGTTGTCCGTTTCAGTATACGTAGGTGCTTAAAGTAGCTAGCTTATCGTAGTAACGTAACAGCCTTTGTTAGTGCATAGGTCACCTGACTAACATATTGCATGTGCATGCGCGCGCAGGTGTTGGCGCACTTTTTTGACATTTTCCAACAGCGACGGAGCCATCTTGAATTGTCTTGTATTATAATTATATTACACTCGTAAATATTGTATTTACATATAACGTTTTGGTATAACTATTGTCTGAACGTATATTGACGTGTATTGGTGTCTCCGGAAATGTATTCAACATGCAAATGTTACATACATCTCCGGAGATTCGATAGGCACATTTCTGACATTTTCCAACAGCGACGGAGCCATCTTGAATTGTCTTGTATTATAATTATTTTACACTCGTATATATTGTATTTACAGTTTCTTGTGTCCCACCCTGCCCAGTAGAATATGGAGGAACCCATTATCTACCACCACCCGCTACACTGGCCACACCGACATTGAACCAGTTTTACATATCAACTGTGGCCAGTTGGTCCAGATTTAGTCTATGATATTGACGGAGAGTGAGGTCCGGTACACAGAGATGAAACGTTTGGAATCGGGGTACATCCACGAATTGGAGATCTCTAATCTCGATGATAAAGTGCAAGAATTAAAGAACGATTTCCCGATTTCAGTTGTTCTTGAAATATCCTCGGGATGCACTGCGCGCGGGGGACCACGAATATTTCATTTGGTGCCAACACGAGCAACAGATATATGGGATACACAATGGCAGCATCCGGGACGGTTCTGCGAATGTCAGTCTGCTCGGTCAACTTTAAGGGACATGCTACTGCTGAAATACGTGTGAACCTGGCGCTGAACGGGGTAGAACAGAACTATGGCGTCACCAAGCATGCGGGGCAGAGGTCAGGGTTTACATTGTTCGACGACACACCAATTAAAGTTCCCACCGGGAGCGTTATTAACTTCGTGACAAAAGTCGCCGACCCATCGAGCTCCTCCACCGTGGTGACACTGTTAATCGAGCTTGATTTATGATAAATGCAGAAAAACTATATCATGAGCTGCCGTCCGGGGCGGCTGACCCGACCTCTTTTAGGATGACCAGGATTGTCGAGATATAACAGATTCTCCAGCATGAGGGAGACACACGGACAGGTCATGCAAACAAATATAGACGGGCAGTCAATGTCGTCGAGGGTGTGAACACCACGCTAACCTCAGCTTCCGTTGTGCACCGGATGTGGAGTGTGTCTTTATTGTCAACAGTCGCTGCCGCACCGATTGCGGTGGCATTGAGTGCGGTCGCAGCAGAGGCATGCCTGCTTTGCACGACTGCACGACTGGTGGCCCGCAAGCTCGAGGCCTAGAGTCGCAAGCACGACCGAATAGCAGTTCTTGCGAGGTCGACGAAAAACAGTATCGACGTTATCGTGTCGAAAGCAATAGCCGACAGCGATATATCAGATAGTGAGTTCAGACTGGTCGTCGAAGAGATGGCCAGGTACAGGGAGTTAAAGGGAGCGATCCGGTCCAAGACCCACCCACAGGTTTTGGGAGATGACGACGTAACAAAACTCGTCATGGAGGGGCGGGCCGATGAGAGGAGGACTCTCCTCGCCCGACTCGGGACGTGATATGCTTGTTCGCGTATCTGATTGCGGGGTCCCGCCACCATACTGCCCGGCGGCGCCTGTTGTCCCGTCGGTGCCACGTTATAAAACAAAAAACGTTCAGGCAAGAGATCTTTTGTTTGCTAGGTCAACGATTGCACTTGCTCCGATCGAGTTCCAAGTGCACCAGGCTGGGAGGCGCGGCAACCCCTTTGGCCGGCCATGGTGTGGGCCGTCCCTTGTGCTCTGCCTTGTATTGTTGCTCTCCGAGTAATGCTATAATTAGCAAGCGACATGGGTGCTCTGTGAAAGGGGGCTGGTGTATTGCGTTCATAAATTGGGTGGGGGCCCGCCAGTGGGGTGAGGCGGGCTCCAGGTGGTGAAGTGGTATAAACCCAGCCTTGTTTATACTAATCGTTCCAAATGTATGAACTATACAGTCCAATACATATTTGTAACGCGGAAAACTGAAGTAACGCATTAGAAACGAGAAACAACGCGCTAGAACTGTCCAGGTTGGTCGTCTCATCAATATCTGCTCTCTTGCAAGTAATTTTCATATTTTTGAAGAACATAAAACACCCCCTTTTCATAAAAGCATTTGCACATTATAAAATATTGGTTAAAACTATGTAATACCAATAACATGAAATATAATAAGATTGTTTATAACATGCGTGTAAATGACACTTATCGGTATCCAGCTAAAATTAACTGGGCTTCACTAGTTCGTGATTTGTTATTTCGGTTAGGTCTTGGATATGCTTGGATACACTAAGGCGTTGGAGATATAGATATATTTTTGTCACTTGTAAAACAACGACTAAGTGACCAATTGATACAAAACTGGAATGAAAGACTTCATGATAGCAATAGAGCATTGTTTTACAATAATGTCGCAAGCTTTCTTTTAAAGCATACTTAACTGATATCACAATAGCAAAATTTAGAATTTCTATGACACAGTTGCGAACATCATCACATCGCCTAGAAATCGAATCTGGGAGATGGACACAACCAAATAAAACAACGATTGAAAATCGCATAAGTATGGAACGCCAAATCTACATAAACTCAAATATATATTGCTAGCAACAAATATTTGGAGCTAGCAATAAATATTTGGAGAGCTCTCGAAATCATTTGGAGAGCTCTCGAAATCAATTAATGATATCTCGAAATCATTTGGAGAGCTCTCGAAATCATTTGGAGCGAGCATTATATAACATTTGATTTGGAGAGCTCTCTAAATCATTTGGAGAGCTCTCGAAATCAATTAATGATATCTCGAAATCATTTAAAGAGCTCTCGAAATCATTTGTAGCGAGCATTATATAACTTTGATTTGGAGAGCTCTCTAAATCATTTGGAGCTATCTCTAAATCATTTGGAGAGCTCTCGAAATCATTTGGAGCTATCTCTAAATCATTTGGAGAGCTCTCGAAATCAATTAATGATATCTTGAAATCATATAGAGAGCTCTCGAAATCATTTGTAGCGAGCATTATATAACTTGATTTGGAGAGCTCTCTAAATCATTTGGAGCTATCTCTAAATGATTTGGAGAGCTCTCGAAATCATTTGGAGAGCTCTCGAAATCAATTAATGATATCTCGAAATCATTTAGAGAGCTCTCGAAATCATTTGTAGCAAGCATTATATAGCTTTGATTTGGAGAGCTCTCGAAATCAAGTTATATAATGCTCGCTACAAATGATTTCGAGAGCTCTCTAAATGATTTCGAGATATCATTAATTGATTTCGAGAGCTCTCCAAATGATTTCGAGAGCTCTCCAAATGATTTAGAGATAGCTCCAAATGATTTAGAGAGCTCACCAAATCAAATGTTATATTGCTCGCTCCAAATGATTTCGAGAGCTCTCCAAATGATTTCGAGATATCATTAATTGATTTCGAGAGCTCTCCAAATATTTATTGCTAGCTCCAAATATTTGTTGCTAGCAATATATATTTGAGTTTATGTAGATTTGGCGTTCCATACATATGCTCTCTTTGTATACTAGAAGACGAATACTAGTTTGCGAGTTGCGTAAAACATATATTTGTGGGCGTTTTTGGATACGAACAAGTATGCTAAAATTCATAGAGATGATTTGTTCAGAAAATAAAACGATCATCAGAAAGCTTGCAATGTACATTCATAAGGCATTTGCCTTAAGAAACCACATTTTATATCAAACGGTTTAACTGAAATAAGGAAATGTTATTATATTGCAAGGCTATGTATCTTCTCCCGTGTTAGAATTATTTTTGATGTTTTCACTCCCCCTCCACACTTTTTTTTATTTTGTGTTGATTTGTTAATCTTAGACCAACATATTCCTAATGCCTTGGTATATCAAAATGAATGTGTATAAATATGTAAATGTATCTTCTATGCCATTAGTCATGTATCTGTTTTGTATTGCATGTCTTTGTATGGTGTACATGCTCATGGGCCAGTTGGCTTATTGCAAATAAACTTACACATTACACATTACACATATTCAAATCCATTCCAGTTATATATAGGGGGTGAATTGGTTACTAGTAATTTAGCATGATGGTGTGATAAGGGGGATGTTCCTAGAGCCAGGCCATAATACGTGGCTGTGACTGGAGAAATGGGGCATTTGGGTTTTGCGACCAGTGTAGATCCAGATCAGCCTGTGCATCCGCACAGTCTGATCCGGATGTGTGGGTGGCAGGCGGGAGCATGCGATGGGCAATTTAACGATCAGTATTCATGCTGACCGGAGATCTGGTTTGAGACGGATGACCCGAGTTGAATCTGGTTATACCCCTTATATGAGAAATAATCATATTACTTTTAGAGGAAGGGGTCACGTGGCTTTAGTGTGAGTAACGCGTTATAAATATGTATTTAACGCGTTAGAACTGTAACGCGTTAGAAACGGGTGTTATGAGACGACCCGCCACTCATAGAAATGTAGCACTTACCTGAAAATTGTCTGCATGTTCAGCCATCCATCCGGAAATCTGGACACTGCAAAACATAAATCTGGCCGCTGCAACAGCAATCCTAAAGCTAAGCCTAATCAGTGTGGTCATGGTCACCGAAGAGCATACATATATGGCATCGTAAATGTGACGGAATACAAGGGCGGGCATGTACTAGTATATCACAGAGCTTCTGGAATCGAGGCCCTGTTCCACGGAGCACCGTAAAACTGGTGCTTCAACCCGCGCCGGCGTAGATTGTTTCACGTCGAAATATTCACCGGTTACCTGACGATATCCCACTCAGCTCTACTTAGACCTCTCGCATGAACGCATGCTCATCTAGTAACCGGTGCAAATTTTATAGTGCCGGTTACTAGACAAAAATGTGTTATGCAGTATCTTATGATGCATGTAGCTGAATGGGCATTCGTCATGAATACGACTTCTACATTTCACGCCGATGCAGAGTACAACACCAGTGTGCATGTCCGGTCCGTGGACAAATCGTATCTTGTGAATTACTCGCTGTAGATATATACTGAACAAATGAAGTAACGCTACAGTTTCATTCATAACATTTGAATCATGTACATTAATGTGCACAGTCCGTGTATATATATTCTGAGACGGGCCGATTCGCACAAATAATTCGGCGAATAAGAAATACACATACGACGTTTATATTGGACTGGAGGTATAAACAAAAATGCAAAACAGGTGTTTCCGTCTAATGAGGTCGCGTGATTATTTTCGAAAGTAACAACATTGTGTATTCGAATAAGGTCATTGTGTGTGATTGGAAAAACATCAATACTGCGAAACTGTCATGGCATTTTCACTGCCACAGATGGAACATAATCAACACTGACATGCGATTGGCATGCATCAATCTGATGTCAGCAACGTTCTGTCATGCGAATTTAGGATGTTCTTTGGACGACTATAGCAAGTATTTCTGCTACATCGAGCTGATGAATATTGTCTTGGTATACTTTCGCAAATATTGGATAGCCGCGTACTACGGGGCGCCATGCAGGACAGGTTAATTATGTGTACAAAATTGAGTTTTGTAACACTAAAAATCACAAAATTCAATTCTGTGTCACAAAATTCAATTCTGTGTCACAAAATTCAATTCTGTTTTCAATTCTGTCACAAAATTCAATTCTGTTTTCTGTTTGTCACAAAATTCAATTTTGTAAGACAGAATTGAGTTTTGTGAAGAAAATTCAGTTTTGTGGGACAGAATTCATTTTTGTCCACAAAAATTAGTTTGCGTAGGATAGTCTATGTCATCTCTACGTTGATTGGTTGAGATCGGTCTTAGTCCATTTTACTAGATGGTGGAGTACACTTGCAGGTTTAAATATTTCAATGCGAAAATATAACCCAATATATCAATATTATACTTCTTTATGGACAGTTATTTTGGTTATATTATGATTACAAATGAGTGGTCACACCATATAAGCATATATACTTTGAAGGAGAAATAAGAAAAATATTCAGAATTTTCCCTCAATTATGTAAACAGGGTCAAACATAAAGTAGCCGGGACATAGCTAGACCTGAGAGCATGCCCATATATAGAGAATACCAGGCTAGTGTATTTGGATATCAAGTTTATCAGGCAAGGCTAGGAAACGCGTAGGAATTCCGAGGCTTGCCGAGGAATTCCTACCGTTTCCGAGCCGAGCCTGATAAACTTGATATTAAAATATACTAGCCTGGTATTCTAGTTATCAGGTAACGTTTTATGCTCGAAGATGACATTAGATGACGTCGCATTCTAACAGTAGATCTAACCTTGTGAAACAAATGGTATTGGATCTGTGTCTACTAGTTGCGAACTATGTGTCTACATGCATTATTTACAGTATACACCATCTTAGTATCCATGGTATCTACACAAATACTACAAATGGTTTCCTCAAATGGCCCAATACACACATTCTGTTTATAAACACAGACACCAGCACAGGCTACAGAGCGTGTATTATTGATTTAACTGGGGCAGATGTACCTTGCGATACACAATACATGACGTCAGTACTCGCGGGAGATCTACATGTACATGAATTATGTGTACAATTATAACGCAAATGAGTTTAAATACGAATGAGTTTGTCAACGTTTGACTGTTTGGAGATAGTTGAAGCAAAATGGCAGAATGAGAAATGAATCATCGGCAGAATGAGAAATGAATCATCAACATTGAATGTGTAGATCGGCGACCGTGACCCATTTCTCCAGTGCAGTTTCTGACCAATGGTAGTCCTTCTTACATGCGTGTGCAGAATTGACAGAATTGAATTTTGTGACACAGAATTGAATTTTGTGACACAGAATTGAATTCTGTGGCACAGAATTGAATTCTGTGGCACAAAAGTGAATTTTGTGACACAATGAATTGTGTTGACAAAATTGAGCCATGTCCCACTTGGCGCCCCGTACGTACTCCAACGACGCCAACGGCCGGAGACGTTAGATTTGTGGCATACACTTGTCATTGACTGATGAAATATATTAGTAGGTTTGTTAAGTGCAAAAAATAGGGGTTTGACTTCACGTCATGATGCAAAGGTTCCTCACGACCATAGCAAGTTTTTTTTATCCAAAGACACACGCTCATATTCAAGATGGCTGCCGGCGGCCATATTGAAATTATGGCAGACGATATATAAGTTGAGGTAAATTTCAATTAAACTTATGATTCCCACTTCTAGTGTTGTGTGCTAGCTTCTAACAATCATGGAGAAATGAATATCAAATATAGTACTTGTATCTCAATTCCAAAATGGCCGCCGGCGACCATATTGGAAGAAAATGACCCACAGTATACAAGTTCAGCTAAATTTCATTAAAAGTAATGATTTGCATTTCTTCTGCTATATACAAGGTTATAAGGGTCATGGAGGAATGGATATCTAATATGAAAGTTGGATGTCAAATTGAAGATGGCGGCCGATGGCCATATTGGCAAAATATTGCTGACAGCTATCATGCATTGGAAAAAGTAGCCGACAATATATAAGTGAAGCTAAATAGCAATAAAAGTCATTATTTCAATTTATTCTGTTATATTCAAGTTTCTAAGGGTCATGGAGGAATAGATATTTATTACAGAAGCTTTATCTAAAATTATCTAAAAAGATGGCCGCCGGTTGCCATATTGAACAAAATTACTGACAATAGTATGTATTTAATTAATTAATGTTGTAATGTGACTCTCCTCTCTGATATAGAACTACATATGTGTCATAGAACACTGACTAACATAATTAGTAAGTTGTATCTCGAATCAAAGATCGTCGCCATCAGCCAATTTTCAATTAATCCGAGTTCGCTAACTGTTTGTCGTAGATGCTATTATAAACATCTTTTCCATCTGTAGACAGTTTTCACTTGAAATAAATGAACTGAGGTATATAATAACATATGTAAACAAAACTGAATCTCACATCCATGATGGCTGCCATCAATCATTATATTAGGCATGTATACATATGTAGAAACACATACAACATAAAATAATACATATTTACAGTTTCTACATGTACTGTTTTTTTTTCAGGCAGTTTTCACTGTTATAATGTATTTAAGTACCATTCGAAAGTAGCAGACAAAAGTGACCACTTAGTAAATGTTATGCTAACAAAATTAGATGGCATGATGAAACCAATTGCAAGCCAGAAATATCGGCACTTGTAATGCAAAAGACCTTTGAGGAAATGAAAAGGGGCTGCCGCCTAACAAAAGTGTTACTGTCAGCAGAACACATCAACAGACGACCGGAATGGATGACGAAAGAAGATGCAATTTATGCATTCCATGGTAATATAACTCATCACATACTAATAATTTATAAGCACATATTGTAATTGTGTAGTACTTACAATGTATAGTATCGTCTGCATGCCATTTCGTCATAATGCAAGCATATTCGTGTAATGTTCTATATATGAATCATATCTCGCTGTAGCTACACTAATCATAAAAGAACGTAACGTTGACCATTATATGTTGATGTATGCCAACCATTATGTATTTTCGCACTGAATTTCGTCTCGCCTCGTACTAGTTTTATTATATCATGTAATGTGTGCAATATATACATTTACATGGATTATTCATGTTTCCATAATATATGATATCTACAACACAATTCACGCGAGTGAATATTTAACTTCCGAGATCACATTATATTACGATATGCATACATGAATAAGTAACTCAAACACCATATTGTATAAATCGGGTTATTTAGTGAGCCTGACAAAACTCTGCACAACATGTTTGTACTGTTCTGCTTGCTCATAAAATAAAACGTGTGTTAGCCACTCTCAAACAACATATATATTCACATACACAATAGTGATTTTGCCATGTGCTGCACTATATAATGTGCACTTCAAGACACACGAAGCTCCTGTTCGCACGTTCGTCCTGGCCATAGTTCTCCATCCATATGACTGTTCTATTTATCTCTGCACATGATCTCAATCCAATTATCACACCTAACCCCATAAATTACATACTAGTATTCGAATATGCTCGATTCTTTTACATCTGTAATTCACATAATATTTACAAAAGTGTATGAATTATGTTAGCCTACTCACTTGTATGCAATCGATAATGAATCCATGACTTTCACAAAACCAACATACACTGTATATGTGTCTTATGCATGCAATACATATAATTATAATACTTATTCTAAAATAACATATATCTAATGGTTGATGCACACCGTTCATCTGCTCAGTTATTTTAATGTCATTCATTTGAAAAAATGCATCATGTATCTGAAAGCATTGTACGTATAAAGGAAACATAATATGCACATGGAATATATCTTAAATCAAATTGTGCATAAAAGAATATCATCCACTAGGTGATTCGGTGATTCTGTTCCATATGATTCTGATTCTGTTATTTTCAGTATAAATTTCGGGATATAATTTTAATGCATTTCAGTTGTAAAAATGATTCAAAAAATTAATTTATGGCATTCAACATAGCTAGAAAAGGTATATTGTAATATAGTGCATGCGCCAGTGCGACCATTCTACATTCCCGTTCACATGCTCTGATAAATGTTGTCAACCATTATAAATGTATTATGTAAAGTCTAAGCAACAAGAAAATCGATGTTGCCATTTTTTCTGATGACTTTCAATGACCTTGATCTTGCGCCAAAGATCAAAGGTCAATTTCCGCTGTAAATCTTCAGTTTAAATGCGATGGCGATATTGTGACGTTTAAAATGCTACATTCCGTTTCGTTGTAACTGTATCGTCATGTCAACGTCCGATGTATGTTACTATTTTAGGTATCGACAAGTTTTTATCTATTTTTAGAAGCATTTACTACGGCTGTCGGTCGCAATTTTTGGGCGACCTCTATAAGCCGGTACCGGTACCAACCGGGACCGTTACCCCTGTAACGGTAATTGTAATACGTGGCGAGCGCGTTTATGGAGCGTGTAATTGATCAAATGGGACGGTCAAGTACCAAGCTAATGTCATTATTACGTACAATTAGGTCATCCAAGATGGCCGCTGAAAGGTAAAATGATCATTCTTCAGTTACCAACTTCGATATGCTATATCTCAGGAACAGCTTGGCGGATGTTGGTAAAATGTTACAGGATTATTATTTGCTGACGCCTTTTCAAATGTAATAAACAAAATGGTGGTGCCACGCAATCCAAGATGGCCGCCATCCCAAAAGCCGATCTGAACGAAACTACAAAATTGTTCGACCACTGATGCTCTTTCAGATTTGTTGAAATGTTGACCGGTGGTTCACGTAAATGTCATTATTTTATTACCAACTTCAACTTGCTTTGGTTGGGAGAAATGTGAAGGGTAAAAATTACGATGAGATTCATGAATCGTTTACGGTTCCCTATTTTGCATCTGGTCTGGCCAGTGAGCGTTCCACGAAGTCTTCAACTGTTAACGATCTGGTCCCTTGCTATGCACCTAGTGTGCAAACTAGCAACAAATCAACATTTCAAAGTTTCATGCCTGACTCTGGCAAAAGTACCATCAAGCCTTACAACACCCCATGACACAGTCTGATTACATGCACGTATTATTATGCGCACAAGCGAGGTTTCTGAGTCCGAATACATGGATAACACCTCCAACGAGCGAGCTGACAAAGACCTACCGAAAGCAGTCAAAGATGAAATGCATCTCAGAGCAAAACTAGCATATCTGAAAAGTACAATATCCCAACATAGATAGCCTACAATTCTTCTCTAGCATCAACAAAACCGTTGACTGAAGTTGCTGCTCTGCCTTTGGTAGCAGCACCTGCTCACGAATAGCAAACCCTGACAGTGTTGAAACATGCACGTCACATCAATGGCATAGTCACTGGTGCTGACCGGAAGACAGTTCTCACTCAGGATGTGGCTCTGTAAAAGTGCGCCAAGAAGTTGGACATGGGCCGAGATGATTGCTTGGGTAAATGGATGCTCAGACTGGATGAAATGCATACGGTAAGAGCAGTTGGCAGCTATGTTGAGGACTGCGGTTTGGATGAAGCACCGACTGAGGCAAACATATATGGTCCAGCCACAACACGTCAAATCTTTGAAGCTAGACACATGAAAAGCGCACTCGAAGCTAATATTAATACAGTCGATGATCTTTATCTTGATGTATTCTTCAAGGAAAATCCTGACCTGACGTGCACTGCAGATTGACAAAAGTTGTGCAGACATCCGTCGTGACAAAAAGAACAACGAGTCGTGTTAGAGATGCCGAGATCTTCCCGAGATGAGAGCTCTCGAAACGACTGACGCAGAGATATATCAGGAGTTCGCTGCTGGAAACTTTTCATCGAACAAGAACAACATACCAGTTTGTGCCTTTGGTGTTGATAACGCGCTTGAACACATCAATCGCACGATCAAATTAACTGGAGGCCTTATAGGTATTACTCCCAACCCAATTGCACGCGAGCGATTCTTCTTGGTTGCATCAGAGCATGGTAGACAGGCCGAAGAAGCACAGCAGATGGCTGGGCTAAAATAAATAAAAAATAGTACAACACCATGACCTCAATTAGGTTGTCTGGAAGGGACAAGAGCATAACATAGCTATGCAAACAATCCATTTTCTAGCGAGACCAAAGACCTTGTGAATGTCATTTCGAAAGTAAAGAGTTATGCAATCGCGATGAGATATGCCAAACAATGTACACATCATCCGGTGATGAAAGAATCATCCAAGATAGAGCACACAGCTGGAACAAAATGAAAAAGGTCCAACTTAAGATGTGGAAGAGCGCAGTGCCAGAAAGACAAGAAAGCATAAGTTGGCTGGCCAAGTTGTCGAGATGAAAGATGATCGAACTGTTTCGCTGATTGTTGCTCAATCAAGGCCACTAATCGATTTGAAAGAAACCATCGGACATCATGAGTTCACCTCAGTCCCACGTGTCTTGTTCGGAATGACTGGGGAACTACTACGGCGTACAGACAAGAGCAGATTGATGGAAGTATTGGAAGGCACATGCGATCGAATCTTGTGAATCATCGTACGAAACGGAAGCTTCAATTGCACCTGAATCGTGTGACTCATCACACAAAACGGAAGCCGATCAAGCCCCAGTTTCGTCCAAGAATGTTTACTTACTGTTATAGACGGAATGGCTGTAGTTCAGTCAATGGGAAAACCAGAGTGGGTCAATACTTGTGCGGATTGGTCTGACCACGTTGTTACTATATTGACGCACCACAAAGCTAACGGTTTTGACGAGATACACCTGGTTTTCGATAGCTATGACAGTTCCCTGAAAGAAGTTGCACACGAGAGACGACATAATAACCAGCCATGGATTGTCTCACGTTACAGATACCACACCTCTTGGGAAGGTCACAGCAAATCAGTTCCTATCGGACACTAGAACACAAGCTGAGCTCACTGTTTACCCGGCTCAGAAATCGCTGCAACATTTTGAAAACAGTGAAAAGACATTCGTTGTCACTTCAAGAAAAGATGATTTTGCAAACGGTATAAATGTACAGCACCTACGTAGCTCACAAGAAGAGGCTGATACAAAGATCATTTTGCATAGCTTAGGTGCCAATCAACGAGGAGCTACCGAGATTCACATTCAATCACCAGACATCGATGTCCTAGCGCTTGCCATTCGTCGGTACATCCAACTTTGTGATTGCACGTACTTTGTCACAGGAGTTGGGAACAAGAGCCGTTAGCCCCGATTGTTCGTGCTCTTGTGGTCCTGAGGACCGAAGCATTGTCGTGCTATCATGCGTTCAGCGGAGCTGACCAGAGTGGAAGATGTGCCGGAAAGGGCAAAATCAGTTGTTGGAAAACACTAAGTGTTCCGCTGAAGTAGCATCTGCATTTCTTAATTTGATTTCTTCCAGGAGTCTGACATCTATCGAGACATTTGCATACCAGCTCTACGATCCCGGAGCCAGTATTACTAATGTTGGTGAATCGAGATGGAAACTCCTCACAAAGAAACAGTTAGAGTGTCAAAAATTGCCCCCTATCCTAGGAGCACTGAAGCAGGCAATTGCAAGAGTACATAACCAGGCAATGGTGTGGTATCAGGATGATGTTCCAAACCCAGATTTACCACCACCAACTGAATATGGCTGGAAAACGGACAATGACAATGAGGAGGAGGACTATGATCCTTTACTGTGATGCGAACCATAACAAATAAGTACAAATAAGTGCCAGTTGATCATATTCAACAGACACTAACAACAATCAACAAGGTTGATATTACGTAATCAGAAAATAAATGAGAAGTGTATAATTGTCTAAGTGGTAACAATATCATCGATACAATAAATTGTGGGCAGGTTACATCGTGTTTCATTACAATCTTAAAGTCCACAAAAGTGTATGGATAGAAGGTATCATCATTCGATGACAATTAGCTTAAACGTTATTATTGTATTACTCGATGCCCTATTTGGCAGCTATCTTGTATTACACGTTCATGGATATGGTGTCGCTCAGTATTGATTTGTTAAATAATGTTCACTGATGGTAAAGCATACATCATACGATAATCATTATAGTTCAAAATCATTGCTTTTTAGTTATAAGTGGCCATCTTGGCGGTCATCTTGAATTACCTAACCCAGCTAATTTTTAAGCTTGAGATATACAATGGATTTTATGAATTCCATCCTCAGTCGTTTTGTTTATGTCACTCAATAGTAATTAGTGTAGACGATATATTTATGTTAATTGTTGTCGGCCATCTTGGCGGCCATCTTGAATAACGCGGTTGCTGTGGGATCACGTTTTGCTGACGTCACACCACTACAGCAACATAAGTTACATGGAGATTTTCTGAGAGATTCAGCGTTCTCTATTCAGTTTTCCAGCTTGGCTTCATGTGGAACATAATGCGACTGTGCGCATTTTCTCTGTTTTTGACGCAATACGGGGTATGTTCCAAAAATGTGAAAGAAATATGTCAAAAATTGTCAGAAAACATGGCAACATCGATTTTTTACATGCTAATACATTACAAAAGACAACCCAACTAGTTGCCAAACTGTATCATTCCATGTCCACGGGAATACGTAGGCGCCCTGACTAATAGTGCAAACGACACACATTGTGCGAGCTATGAATTGGCCATATTGTTTTTTTTAAAAACGGACAACAGCCATTTTGGATTTGTACTAAAACTTCCATATTTTGAATTTATTCTTCTATGATCCTTGAAAGAAAGTTGAATTATAACTTTTAAATGAAATTTTGTAAACTTATATATTATCCGCAATATTTTTCAATAATCTTAAATTTGAGATACAACTTCTGTATTTTGCTAATCATGTGTTATGACCTTTAGAAATGTGCATACAATAAATAGAACAAAGTCATAGAAAAATGTAGCTTCCATTGAAATTTAGCTAAACTTATATATCGTCGGCCATGTTTTACAATATAGACGATGGTGGCCATTTTGAATATGAGATACAACTCCCATATTTTGATAGTCATTCTTCCATTACCATTAGAAACTTGCATACAACAGAAAAACACATAATCAATCTCGAATTGAAATTTAGCTAAAGGACTATTTACTTTCGGCAACAGTTTCCAATATGGTCGGCGGCAGCCATCTTGAATTTGAGATACGACTTCTATATTTGATAATAATTCCGCCATGACTCTTAGAAGCTTGCATACACGCATGGAAGCGTTCTATGTAGAGGATGGACTAACATAACATAGTTTTCGTCGCAGAAAACTAATACGCAATGCACTGCATAGTATACACACTCGGCAGCAAGTTGCCGGTGACCATGCTTCTTGAACCGAGGCTCCTGTTCCACAGAGGAATGCATGCGCGCGATGGTGAAGGTGCAAAATACGTGTCATGGCGCCCAGTATTTACGTCAATTATTTTGAATACATAATGTAAAGCTGGTCTATAGCGGTGACTTAAAAAAGAAGAGGACCTATGTAAAATTGTTTGGCAATTGTGAAAGTGAACGAAAATGACCATTTCTCGGTTATTCGATGTCAGTGATCGCCAAGAAAACGACTGCATGCACCAAGAACGTAGTACTATTTCAACAGTGGTTCTGCGCCACGAATACGAGAGCGTCAACGTCGTGTACCGCATGGGTCTATATATTGTCATCATAGAGCACGGCACACGTGTCTAGGACACGATTGCAAAACACGGCCGTCGTTTGTGCACAACTGTCGAACCAGCAGCGATGACCATCGAGCACAGAAATAATACATGTATGTGTACGTTGCACGTGCGAATTTATTGTACTTTAGATGTTCAATGAACGACATACTATTGAATGGCGTAAATAAGTTTGAATTTGAATTAAATCTGTAACGGAACTTTGTTGGAATGTCTACTGTACTGTGGAAGACAGGTGCAACATTGACGCTTCGAATACATACATATAACATTCTTAATGGATTTGTCACCGTGTATAAACACCATTCGCATATTTTCTTTGGAGGATATATGTAAGCCTATTTCACACCCCGGTATGGTTACATTCATTTTCAGGTGGCCGGATTAGCTCAGTATGCAAAAAAAAAAAGAAAGTAGGTAGAGCGTCGGACTGCGAATCGGGAGACCCCGGGTTCGTATCTCACCTCGACCGTTGCGAATGGTCGATTCGGTGTGTCCTTTGTCAAGACAACGTCCTATCGGATGGGGACTTTAATAGTCGGTCCCGACATGCAAGGTCATCGTTAAATCAAAGCATTACATTCATTTTCAACATTTCATTTCCGTTCATACATTTCACTCGCCAACACCGACGTGTTAACATCACTAAGAATTAGTTCTCTGTCTGATTGTAAAATGTTTAGACTGTCTGGATAAAACTAATCTAAACGTTCGGTCTGTCTCTTGTGGATTCTTGTGTATCTACATAATGGCCTAGCCGATCTCCGTAATTAGACGCATCCACTGTAATTGTATCTACATGATACATGGTATTATGGAAAATTAAGAAAGAGTTACCAACCTCATAAAACTGTGTTAATAAGTATAATATAGTGAAATGTTCGTAGTATTCCGTGTTATACTTGTTGTTTTTGTGACATAGTGTGTGCAAGTGAATCTGGACTTATGTATGTGCTCATATCAGTGTACTTGTGATTTTCTCACGGAAACATTACAGGATGGCGACGATCGAGGTACAGGCCGGTAAGTGATTTACATATTTCAAATAGGTAGTTGATGTAATAATAATTGTAATTTTTAGCTACCAATTTCTCTAACGCGAGCCATAAAGAAAGCACCATTTTCCTGCGCCGTTCACCTTAAACATAAGTAACACAATTTCGGACGCAAGCCATATAGTGTGGAAATTTAATTTGAAAAAGGCCCTAGAAATGACATCAGGGGTAAGGTCATGTTAATGCTTGTCATCCATGCCAATGCTTACCTGTGACCTTTACATGTTATAATAAGCCCGGGTGATACTTGCTATTTTGATGTGTTTATCATATAGTGACCTAATTGGTAAAATATGGAGTTCGGCCATTTCCGCTGCATATGAAACAACACGTAAACTGTTGTATATATGATAATTACAGAGATAATGTGGTAATTTTTTTAGTCAAATCCTCAGAAAGTATATGCCCTATACACATGTGTGCATATTAGGGAAATAATTGAACCGTATATGGGATAGAATTACAAAAAAGGTGAAATTAATGAATTGTTTTCTTCAATTTAATGATGACTAGCTACACATGGATATAAATGTGCACCTACCGATAATATGTTCCATAGAAGGATATATATCAAGTCTAGTTCATACTAACATATCACACTATATAATTTACCGTATGACATTTCAGGGTTAGTATTACAACTGAAGATGCAAAATTACCCCACTCACCCCATTTGCAGTGAAATATTATGATTAGGAAGTTAACTTTAGTTATGTCCGATTTCTTGGATACATTGTGTTCTTGTAAATTATACCGCCTGCACACAAAATACGTTGAGGGATATATATTTATTTCATCTTTCCGTCTGAAAACATTTACTCGAAATGCACGTGCAATATCCGACATTAAAGTTGGTCAGTGCACACGCAGCACGTTGTGCTAACATAATATATACATGAAAGTTAAAAGCTCATAACCGTGTTTCAATGACAGGACTTACTGTAAATATGAAACACAGAATTTTTAGAACGTGGTTGTTAGGCGATTCAACGTGTCCAGATCAACCGTAGTGCGCCATACACGTTACTAAAGACTCGCCATTCCACAAAATCATGTGATATACAATGGTATGGCAGTGAGGTCATGTGAGCGTATTCATACCTGAGAATTTAGAAATTGTTAAGTATGCATAAAATGTGTATGCTACACAGAATAAATATTTAAATTGCAAAATAGTAGTGCATCATGCATGTCCACCAGGGTGCGGCGTTTTTAAAGTCCGCTAGTATAGTTACTGACAATACAAATGAGTTTCAGGGACGTGTCATGCTGTATGGTCATATGAATATATTTTATGGACAAATAAGCATATATAATGCGGCAATATGACAATCTTTTCTGGAGAAATGAATACATCGTGATGCCATATGGATGTGTTCCGTATACATAAAACATATTATTACATGGTGATATGGAGTTTCTCTGGAACAGACGAGTGTGCTGTGTGGTCCCATGTATGCCAGAGGCAATATGGTGATATAAAAGTGTTCCGGCGACAACATACCGTTTTATGTAGTCGTATAAACGCATGCAATGGACAAAATGAACTTACTGTATCATCCTATGTGCGTGTTTCCGGGATTTGTGTGCACATACGGTGACCATATGAAGTCCATCCGGGACAAAGTATATAGGATTTGTGACCAGTTCCTGATCACGTAGAGCACTCCTATTTAGTAATATTTATTTTACTGATAGTGACTCGTCGTGGTATCAGCCTATTTTCATATGCAAAGGAGGCATGCTATTTTTTATTATTTATACTAATTAATTGCGTTACCTGAACCAATTTTTTCAAAAGATTATGAAGTATGCATTGCACATAAAAAAATAAATACAGAGAATAAATTGTAATGTCCGTTAACATTTTAAGGAAACACGGTTATCGCCCCTGATATCAGTGTGGAAATTTACGTCCGATATGAAATGTGTACTAATGCCAATCAATACGTGGGGTAATGGTGAATGAATGTTTATTTTGCCAGAAAATTTCTCAGATGATGTCTATGATATAAAGAACATTATGTGCCTACTGAGTGGGCATGTACCTTTAATGTATATACTAGTATCCACAGGATTCCCGTGGCACAGGAGTGTTGTAGCATGGCATCGCAGTTAATTCCAACCCTGTGAAATATGTCGATTGCAGTGCAGCAGTTCTGTGACACTACGACACTCGTATATGCTGATTGTGCTTATCGATAACACGAGTATATATGCATGCTCATGTATATATAGTCCGGAGTGTGTATAATGCATGTGGCTCCATAATACGCAACAATTATTATAATACGTATGTAAAATGTCGAATGACCTTTATCCTCTTCTATTGTTTATAAACCGTGTACATGTGTTGATTGTGAACGTTAGAATGGTATATAGATTGTTTTAAACTGTATTTCAATAAGTGGAAGTGAGCCGTCTCTTACAATTCTATATTGAATGTCAACTGTGTATAATTTGTGTATGTTATGGTGTACTTTTGGTGAGACGTAAATAAAGAAATAAACTAATTAAACTAACTGGCCTGCTAAATAATATCTCTTTTTTTTTCGGGCAATTGCGACCGTCCTTTAATACAAGCTATATATAGAACCATGGAGTACCATAATTTACTTTATTGGTTTCTGATATGTGGTTGTGACTGGAGAAATGGGGCTTGTGTGTTTTGCGACCAGTGTACATCCAGATCAGCATGTGCATCCGCACAGCCTAAAAAGGATCTGCACTGTTCGTTATTCCATCAATGCAACACCCACCATGCTTCTATCAAGCAATACATATCGATATCAGGCTAAATGAGTGTGCTATTTGATCAGGAGCTACACTGTTAACAAAACCCATAAGCCCCATTTATCCAGTCACAGCCAGATATGTACCACAGCAGTGCACAATTAGCTTTAGCAATTACGCAAAACTTTACAACTCTCCAGGCCGCGGATACAGGGGAGTGGTCATGGGGATGGTCCATGGGTCCGACCCACCCCCCCCCCCCCCCCCCCCCCCTGCTCCCGGCAAAAAAAGAAAAGAAGAAAATCTACAATACTCGAATAGTTGGATGACCTTTTTCGTGGCCTAGGTGTCAGGAAATCGCATCTGCGGCGATCTGGCATTTAAAAATGTCCGGGGGGAGGACTCCCAGACCCCCCGACTTTACGATTTCGCGCGCGCGGAGGTCGGGTATGCCGAATTTTAATTACAGACCCCCCCCCCCCCCTGCAATTATTTCTGTATCCGCGCCTGCTCTCGTGTTGTAGTTGGTGGTGAAAATGAGGTCTATGGTCGGAAACACCCTGCAACTATTGCGCCCATTTCGCTCATAAAGATCCACAATGCGTACTTCAGTCGTCCCATCCAGAAGTGTCATGGCGTCTCAGAAACAGAATTCTTATTTGCGTGAAGATATTTTGAAATTATGGGCGATAGTGGCTATATTTCTTCTGTATCTGAATGGAATTCAGTCGGCTTTAGATCCAGGTAATACAAGCTTTATTGTGTTAGTAGGATAGTGAAGGTAAAATTGCTTTGTACAACAAATGGACCTTGTCATTGTCGTAGACGGTAACATTTATGGTCTACAGACTGTACAGGGCATATCATACGATCCTCTAACTTCGATAGCCGCACAGATTCGAGACCATTTTTATTTTCTCGTTCTATCGCGAGATTTACGGGTTACGTCACTTCCATTACACTTGTGCGTTCAACCGAAGCCAGATGAAAGGTCACAAATGCCAAGTTAGAAAAATGCGATTTAAACACGACTAATACATTGCCAAACAACACAACACACCTAAATGTTGTGTTTTCCACTAATCCCATTAACCCCCTCCATTAAAATCCGGATTTTGATAGGAAAACTTACACATAAATGAGTTCGCTTGAACCCGTATGTTGTTTACATATTTATCAATGGAGGTCACGTAATATTTGTAGGTAGAAAGGCACTAATAATGTAGGAATATGGATTTTCATTCAGTCACCACCTTAACCTATTTTTTTTTAAATTGTCACTTTTAAGTTCGTCCACATCAGTCCAATACCTCCATTTATCAGCAGATATATGCAATCTGGTCTCTGTTTTTGTTATTCCCATTGTGGACGAGTACCACATGCAGAAGGGATTGAAATGTCTTACTCCAAAAATAGACATTACCACTTTAAAAAAGTATTAAAACCAACAAGCTGAAACTTCATATTGTTTAATTTTTTTAATCTAGCAAATGATATTTTCCAAGTTGGCAATCGTTTGTCTAATCATTTAAGTTCGAAACAATATGTATCGTGACCCCTGAACGCAATGGTACATTTATGCAGACACAATTTGTGGTGTTTTCGAACCGGGCACCTGCACCGGAAGAGCATATGACGTCATAGGGTCAGAGGTCGCGACCTTTCACGGTACGCTGGAGGCGGCCATTTGTAGACGAGCGTGTTTTGAAAGTAAACAATTGCATTTCTCAGTGCTTTTGAAGCCAGTAAACGCAATATATATACAGATAATTGCATTATATTTGCATGTAACTAATAAAAAAAGGTTTATACTCTTATTATTTATTACGCATGTTGTTTAATATCGTTAGAGTCTCGAATTATGAGCAGTCCAGGGTACAGGGATACTGGATGTTTCGGTAAATGACGAGTTCGGTAAATTGATAATATAGAGGGAATGGTTTGGATGTTTCGGTAAATTGATATAATATAGTAATTATTAGCGCATAACAACAGTTAATGGTAAATAAACAATTTAGCGGCACGTGCCATGCAAGATAAGATAATTGATGGTCATTAACCGAACTCGTTATTTACTGACGAAGCGAATTAGGTAATTAAAGGTGAACACATGTTCTGCAATTAAGGATACAGTACACTTGGAGTACTTTGTCCCTTTTCCCACTCGACCCCGTGATCGGATGGAGAGTGGGCATAAACATTCCTCCCACCGTGTCGGGTGGAAATCCCACCCGTCACGGTGGAGAGGCAAAAATCACCACCGTGGGAATATTTTAAAGACCGAATCTGCTGCACACCGCGTTCCCCCGTGACCAACCGTATTAGCCCACGGCGCATCACCGTGCCAACGTACAGGTAATGTGGTCAGAGAGGAGTGCATACAGTACAGGCACCGAGGAACCCGCACATTTTTTGCTTTGCGGAGTTTTTCGCCAGCGCGGAATTTCCTACCTATTGCGGCAAATTGCTGGTTTGCCGCGAAATGCCGCAAAGCGTCGCAAAGTTCCCGCGGTATTGCCGCAATTGTTAAAAATCAATTGCCGCAATCGTGACCCAAGTCAATTGCGGCAAAACGCGGCGAAATCATAAAACGGATCACCGGCACATTTGCCACAATTTGCGGCGTTTTGATGGACAGAAAATGCGGCGTTTTGCGATGTTTTGCTTTATTATTTTATGCTTTATCAATTGCAAATCTAGGTTCCAATGATGTTTGTTAAATGCAAAATATGTGTTTTGATTGACAAAAGGCACATACAGGTGAACATGTTTAACTTGATTTTGCACGACATATCATCGTAGAATAATGAAAATGGTTTCCTTAATTGGAGGTCGTTGTCGAATTAGGTTGTTAGTAAATAATTAACGACAGGTGCATCCAATTATTGAATGCACATGCCAATTAATAATCCGTTAAATTCAGGGGCGCAAACTACAACACTTATGTTGCGGCCAACCCTCTGATATTGTATTTACTCGATCCTATACTCATTGGCGACAATTCCTTGTGATTAGCCGCGTAATTGCTTAATTAGCATGCAATGTGTCAATTTTATTATGTTTAGTCAGATACCAAAGGCGAAAACAATCAAGCCAGGTGCATGGAACAAACGAATGGAAATTAAATGCAGCAACTCATTTTCGTAATTGATCTGGTCCATTCCTATAAATATTCCTAAATGACCAAGCGATTCATAACTTTCATATACTTGTATGTGAGGTTTTATATTCGCCATATTATATTCAGTTTGTAGTGATACGTTTCATAATGTCTGTGCGCAATTTGTTACGATCGGATACACATTACCTGGTGCGGTACCACTGCGACGGCAAGTTCCAGGTCCGGGGCAGAGGGTTCTTCAACACAGACGACGAGGTAATATGATTATTCCATTCATATTCAAGTACCCCGAAAAAACGTTCGGGTACATTATACATGTACACATGTAGTTGCCACCCCGTCATTCCAAGGTGTGGGATCACGTGGTTTCCAAACCAAATTTTCCGACGTGACGTAATCTGTGACATCATTTTTACAGTAGATTTTCTTATAATCTTCCTAACAAACGGACGGATTTTGGTGATATGTAGCGCACCCAATACGATGGCATATCGGTTTTATGGGTGCTCTGAAAGTTATTTACAATTACTTATAAATTTCACAAAGAATCGAGTACCGTTTTTTTCTTACATTCACGTGCTTTAGTTTTTATTTACATTTACTGTAACCGATTCTTCATCAAAACGACAGAATTATGAGATTAATGTCGCCGATACAATCAAAGGCGACGTGTACCGCATTTGCTGCGGTATATTTCATAAAAATATGTCATTCCATTAGATAAGATATTAAATGAAATCTACTGTAAACACATCTGAAAAAAACATGACGTCACGTCGTTCGGAAACACGCGATCCCACACCTTCCGTTCCATCTGTACGAGATTTGTATTACATGTATGTTCGCCGAAAATAGTCTTGGGTACACAGTCGACACACAGTTTGTCAATATGTCCGTCCTTGTGTCTGTCCGTGCGATATTTGCGTTAAAGTTTAGTCTGTCTGTCAATCTGTCCGTCCGCGTGTCTGTCTGTACGACAGATGCGTTAAAGATTTCGCCTGCATATATATGTATGGTACCCCGAAAAAATACAGGGTTCACAATCGCCACCATGTCTGTCTGTCCTTCCACGTGCCTGTTTGATTGGCTTTACAGTTTCCGGACACCTACTATCTTTGTTACGTTAAATAACCGGATTTGGTTGAAACTATTACTTATTTGTTATCATCCATACTTCATTGTACAGTATATCCCAACCATGTGACCCCTTTGTTCAAGATAACACATTCTTTTTACAAAACAAATGTGTTAAACTCCGACTACCCTTGTTACCGTACATGTAAGTCGGATTTGACTTGAAACATCCGCACAGCAGCTATGCTATTGGTCACTCATTTTCAAACACAGTTGGGCATTGGTTGTTTGATTGGGGTTTTAATACACACAATTGAACATAATCTAGTACTAGACGAAAGTTGGATTAATGTTGTTGCAATCATTGATTGATTGCTTGACTGATTGATTGATTTACTGCCAGCGTCGAGCCAAATCATCGTGTGCTATATGCCCAATTCTGTCCGTCCAAACGTGTAACAACACTGACTGTAAATTGCTACAAGAAGCAATACACATATGTGGCTGTGTTTCGAGATATGGGGCTTATAGGATATGTGGCCAGTGTAGCTCCTGATAAAATAGCACACTCGTGTAGCCTGATAGCGATCTATATTGCTTGTTATACGCATGAAGGGTGTTTAATTAAGGAAATGACGAACAGTCCGGATCACTGATCTGGATCTACACTGGTCGCAAAACCCATAAGCCCTATTTCTCCAGTCACAGCTACATATCAGCTGTGGTACTTTCCGACACAAATAACCTTTATTGGCTACATGACAACACATGATACTGATGAATTCCTCCTTTTATTAAACTCGACAAAAACAAAGTTGGACATTGGTTGTTTGATTGGGGTTTTAATACACACGAATGAACATAATCTAGTACGAGACGAAAGTGGGGTTATTATTGTTGCGACCATTGATTGATTGACTGATTGATTGATTTACTGCCAGCGTCGAGCAAAATCATCATGTGCTATATGCCCAATTCTGTAATTCTACATATCAGTTGTGGTACTTTCCGACACAAATAACCTTTATTGGCTACATGACAACACATGATACTGATGAAATCCTCCTTTTATTAAACTCGACAAAAACAAAGTTGGACATTGGTTGTTTGATTGGGGTTTTAATACACACGAATGAACATAATCTAGTACGAGACGAAAGTGGGGTTATTATTGTTGCGACCATTGATTGATTGATTGATTGCTTGACTGATTGATTTACTGCCAGCGTCGAGCAAAATCATCGTGTGCTATATGCCCAATTCTGTCCGTCCAAACGTGTAACAACACTGACTGTACATTGCTACAAGAAGCAATACACATATGTGGCTGTGTTTCGAGATATGGGGCTTATAGGATATGTGGCCAGTGTAGCTCCTGATAAAATAGCACAATCATGTAGCCTGATAGCGATCTATATTGCTTGTTATACGCATGAAGGGTGTTTAATTAAGGAAATGACGAACAGTCCGGATCACTGATCTGGATCTACACTGGTCGCAAAACCCATAAGCCCCATTTCTCCAGTCACAGCTACATATCAGCTGTGGTACTTTCCGACACAAATAACCTTTATTGGCTACATGACAACGCATACTGATGAAATAATCTGGTTCGGAAAATAGCTAATTCAATCGGCTACCCCACCACCCACATGTTACCGGTATGTACATACCCACTCAGTACGCACATGTTCTTTATAGGAATTAAATAAGTGTGTAATTTTGTCACTATTTCACCAGTTCTAAAAATTACGAGTGCCCGCTATACAGATATAATCATTTAGTAATATTTATTTTTTTACCGATAGTGACCCGCGGTGGTATCCTTATAAAGTATAAAGTATGATCCTTGCACATACAAACTAAATACAGAGAATAAATAGTCTGTTATCGCCCCTGATATCAGTGTGGAAATTTACGTCTGATATATAATGTATAACAATGCCAATCAATAATTGGGCTAATGGTGAATGACAGTTTGTGCCTACTGAGCGGGTATGTACCTTTAATACACACAGTTGAACATAACCTAGTACGAGATGAAAGTGGGAGCACTGTGGTTGTTGATTGATTGGGGTTTGAATACCATTGTAGAAAATATTGCAATTATGTCCGAACATGTCACAATAATATGATGTGTAATGCAACAAGAACTACCAGTGCAGATCCAGATCATGTGCATCGGTCACAAAGACAATACTACTCACAATTCTGTCACAATCATATAATGTACTTTTTAGATAGTGGTAACTCAGACGTACACCGTTCGATGGGGGAAGGCCTCGGAGGTGGATACAGCCGAAGTACTAGCCACAGGGAGTGACGTCGACATGCGAAACGAAATGAAGCAACGGGTCGCAGCGGAGCAGTTGGCAAAAGCGGCGGAGCAGTCGGCGAAAGCGGCGGCGCAGTCGGCGAAACCACGCCGTGGAAAACAGCCACAGCAAAGAAAGCGGAAAGAGCCAACAGTCGGTGTAAGTAAAACTAGATAACGTTCAATGTCTGGATCTTCTCATCCAACTGCCCACTTTGGATTATATCATTGAAGTATGCAATCGACTTGCCACGGGAGCGTTCTCTGAAGAGTTTATTGGGAATGTCGCCAGTTGCTGCCCCACCCATCAGTACGCAAACTGGTACGGCTTTATACAGGTGGTCGATGTAGCGGTTACAGACTTCGACGGTTACCTCCCTCTCCCAAAACACACCAATATCGTCTGCTAAATCCTGTTCCGTTCTCGGTTCCCTTCGCGCGATGTCCCTTTTCAACTGGTTCCACACCATCTCGATGGGGTTCAAATCGGGACTTTCTGAAAAAATAAGTTTAATTATATAAATGAATCCGGTGCAATTCAATGTGTGCTTATGCTGGGTCGCTGGTATATGTGTCCGTGTCAAACTGAATGTTGGTGTATTTACAAAGGTGCTACTTTAGAGTGAATTGACCACATCAATATAAAGTAATTGATATCAACACATGCAATGGGCGTGTTTCGGCTTTTATCGTACAACTCTATATATGAACAAGGCTTCTAACTTTGGTCGGACACGACCTCGTGTCATAACAAGGGTGTGAACTTACCGGCTGGCCATTTCACCCAGTTAATGCCATTGTCGACCATGAAGGATTTCGCTCTTTTCGACGTGTGTTTAGGGTCGTTATCTTGACTGAAACGGTGTCCGTCGGGAAATCGCGTAGTAATGAAGCTCACTAGATTGTCGCGTAGAATGTCCTCGGTGAAGAATTGCTGTTCCATTATTCCCTTGAAGATAGATAGTTGAGAAGGCCCCCTCCTGCTGATTGCCCCCCAGACATGTAATTTCAACGGGTGTTTCGGCTTCGGAAGGTACTTGTTGCTGCTGTCCAACGGTCGATATGCTGTTGACTTGTTGTTGTGGAGTTGAACGCTGGATTCGTCAGAAAAGATGAAGTCCTCGAAATCTTCATTTGTGTTGACCAATTCCTCGCAGAATTCAACCCGCTTCAACTTATTTACATCGCGCACCATTTGTGCATATCTGGGTGTGGTGTTCACGAATCCCACAGCTTCTATGGCATTTTTAGTAGTAGAAAGACTGAAGTTGGCCCCGTCGTCTTTAAGAGCTTTGTGGATGTCGGTACTGGACTGGTAGGGGTCTTTCTCGAATGATTGCTTGATAATATCGATATCATCTACAGACACAACCTTAAATGACCGGCCTGTGGCACCATCACCAGTGTAATCCAATTTACCATTATGAAACGCCTTAATCCAGTAGTCAACCGTGTGTCGGGTTATGTCGTTTCCCTTTACGTGCATTGTGTTCAAAATTTCGCATTTTGGAACACCTTGCCTATATATTTTCACAATCTCGAGCTTTGTTTTGTGGTCTAATTTCCCCATACTTATTCAGAAATTGCATCACAGTAACGATCGATGTATACAGAAATATTAATAGACATAATTTAAGACATTCGTACGTCGACTTTGATTTACAATGATGTTTTATTTTCGATTTGCTAATTCACGTAATAACGAGTTTAAGCATTACTCATTGGGCATGGTATTTACCTGTCAACACCTTGGGTCACATTAGGTAGTGTGATAGTGTTGACACACTTGGACACTGACACGGGAATTTCCGTATTTGAGTACCAGTTATTAAAGGTGCGAATGGATTTCACACAAATTTAATATCTGTGATTAAACGCGGATGTAATACCTGTGTATTTACCTGTCAACAACTTTGGTCACATTAGGTAGTGTAGTAGTGTTGACTCACCCTGACACTGACACGAGACACGGGAATTTCCGTCATAGGTTACACGAGTGTGTTACTTGATCAATTAATAAGTTATGTAATATGCATGGTATCTACTCACAAGCTCGTCGGTCATTCCGATCAGGAGCTACTCTGGTCTCATGCAGGCTATATGTACATGATTGCTATTTGATGAGGAGTTACATGTATAGACCGGTCACATCGACATTCTATCTATGATTGATCAGGAGCTAGACTGGTAACACACATGCGGTCTTCGTGTCCAAGGTCATGGTCAAATTACTTAGAAATTATAGAAGCTATAGACTGGTCACATCGATTTTTATCAGGCCACATGAGTGTGCTAATAGCATACGCATGTAACATGACAACGATCTATGTGACCAGTGTAGCTCCTGGTCAAATAGCCAAGCTGTTAGTCCTTCCGAAAGAACTCTTCCACCTTAATCCAGTCTGATCTGGATCTGCACTGCCCGCCAGTCCATCCGTGGAACTTCCGTCATTCTTCTAAATCCCGGATGGTTCACGTGAATATGAAAGTATACAATAAATAGGTTAGTAAATCTGTATGGTATCTGTTCTCGCAAGCCTGTTGGTCATTCCGAACATATTCAATAATCTATCAATATACATGTTTAAATGCCTGTTGTATCTATATAAAGAGTGTTCTATATATATATTTCAGACATCAAGTAACAAGAAAGCGACCGTCGTCCGGGTGGTGACACCACCAACGTTTGTATCGGTACTCGGCACCACAACAACAGAGACGTCGATGTCAACAACTACAGCAACCGCGATATCTACAGCAACGACGACGGCTAAAACGACGGCGACAACAACTACGGCGACGACGACGGAAACAACTACGGCGACGGAAACAACTACGGCGATGACGACGGCAACAACCTCGGCGACGGCAACAGCTACAGCGACGACGGCAACAACAACGGCGACGGAAACAACTACGGCGATGACGACGGCAACGACCACGGCAACGACTACGGCAACAACCACGGCGACGACGACGGCAACAGCTACAGCGACGACGACGGCAACAACTACGGCGACGGCAATAACGACGGCGACGACGACAACACCTACAGCACATCTACCGACAATCACAAGGACGCCAAGCCGGTTCCTCGCGCACCGCCCACTACAGTCATCATCGACGAGCCCGGCTGTGGTTACGGCGCTCCATGCGTTATCACAGCAGACGGTGATGCTGCAGTGGACGCTGGAGGCATTTGGGCAGCGAATGGAAGGGTTCAGTCGCCGAATGATCGAAGGGGAGCAACAGGCCAACCGCATAGGCTAGACCAACTATTAGTAACGGCCACCGGAACATCACAGGCAGCTGACAACGAAGACAAGGACGACGGAGCGAACGGTGGGACATTCGGATGTATCGACGCTGAAGTTGCTGCCGCCACACACGCCACATCGAAGAATGCCGGGCACTTCGCATCCATTCTGACGACAAAGGTGTTTCCGGAGCTGTTCGGACCTGGACAGCTCCGGATGATGTACAACTGGAAGGGAAATGGACAGCTTAAGAAGAAAGAACTGGACGGGAAACGGAGAAGACTTGACGAGATGCGTTCAACATTATTATCCAGAAGCGAGGAACAAGACGACATGGGAGGGAATCGTACAAAAGATCAACGAGAGATTACGACGACAGGACAAGAAGATACCGCGACCACTACAAGACCGATCAACCGACAACCTGCATGAACAGACCGACGACAGCCTGATGGACATCGACGTCACCAATGCCCTGACAGACTTTGAAGAAACAGACGACTTTGACGTCATTTCGTACGTGTGTTTGTAGGCGGACATTACGAAACATAGAATTATTATACTGAATTTATTACATTATCACAGGCAAAATGGCTGTGATGGTGTAATAAATTCAGTATAATTAAAATGACCTTAGGGTGATTCCAAAATTAAACGTGGGGGGGGGGGGGGGGCAGGCGGCACCCACATTATTTATTGATGGGTGGTGGGTCTGCATGAAATTAAAATGTATGGGTGGTTAGGTCCACAGTAAATTCTAATTGATTGATGCATGGTGGGGGCCAGTGAAAATAACTTAATAATAAACGATAAAGAAGGAATAATATTGGCAATCCATCAGTCATTATTATGTTCTCATGCTTCATTAAATGTGAAGCCTCCCCCCCACCCCTTGAACAATTAATAATGTTCAAACCCAAAACGAGACGGTTCAAATCCAAAACGAGACGTTTCAAATGAGTGATATATTTTTTTTTAATATACATATATTTGCATCTACTGATTGCTTAATATTTCACACATGCATCTACTGATTGCCTGGGTTAATCATGCCCCTATGCGATAGCCAGGGGGGGGGGCATATTGCCTTGCTCTTGAGGTTCCGTAAGTCCGTCCGTCTGTGTACATTTACATCAACAAGTTTGTAAGAGTTTCTCCAGTTAGAGTCCAGTATTCCAGTGCGGCACATCCATGTTTTACAAACATACTGTCTAGCTAATTTATTAAAGGTATTAATACATGTACATGTACTTACATTTAAAAAAAATATACCGCCGTACCCACCCATCCACAACTAGTACATTTGCGACATATCATTTTCGGTCTAGCTGCACACCTGATGGTGTTTACATTCGTCATTCGGTGATTTACCCCCCTTGGACAGGTGGATATGGGACTCGACCCCGTTGACCCGTCTGCGTGTAGACTCCCTGAGGCTTGTACCTCTATGTCAGAAAAGCGGACGTTAAACCCTATTCACTCACTCACTCGTCATTCGGTAATCCATTTTCACGTGCAAAGTGTGACTGACCTTTAGAACTCGGCAGAAACGAACATATCAAAACCTATGTAGTCACTCACGTCATCGAATTGACGCATGCAGCTTGTGCTGGGGGGCAGGCGGCACCCAAATTATTTATTGATGGGTGGTGGGGTCTGTATGAAATTAAAATGTATGGGTGGTTAGGTCCACAGTAAATTCTAATTGATGCATGGTGGGGGCCAGTGAAAATAACTTAATAATAAACGGATAAAGAAGGAATAATATTGGCAATCCATCAGTCATTATTATGTTCTCATGCTTCATTAAATTGTGAAGCCTCCCCCCCACCCCTTGAACAATTAATAATGTTCAAACCCAAAACGAGACGGTTCAAATCCAAAACGAGACGGTTCAAATGAGTGATATATTTTTTTAATATACATATATTGCATCTACTGATTGCTTCATATTTCACACATGCATCTACTGATTGCCTGGGTTAATCATGCCCCTATGCGATAGCCAGGGGGGGGGGGCATATTGCCTTGCTCTTGAGGTTCCGTAAGTCCGTCCGTCTGTGTACATTTACATCAACAAGTTTGTAAGAGTTTCTCCAGTTAGAGTCCAGTATTCCAGTGCGGCACATCCATGTTTTACAAACATACTGTCTAGCTAATTTATTAAAGGTATTAATACATGTACATGTACTTACATTTAAAAAAAATATACCGCCGTACCCACCCATCCACAACTAGCACATTTGCGACATATCATTTTCGGTCTAGCTGCACACCTGATGGTGTTTACATTCGTCATTCGGTAATCCATTTTCACGTGCAAAGTGTGACTGACCTTTAGAACTCGGCAGAAACGAACATATCAAAACCTATGTAGTCACTCACGTTATCGAATTGACGCATGCAGCTTGTGCAGTTTCACATTTGTTTGATTTCTTGATAAAAGCAAGATTTGGCAGCACATGAGAATCGTCTCCAAAGTAAGACGATTCTCATATTTGTAAAGAAATACCAATATATTCAGGTTTTCTTTTCACATTTGTCCGATGACTTAATAAAACATGTTTTGGCAGCACATAACAATCGTCTCCTTAGACGAGTCTAATATTTTGTAAAAACAAAATTGTTTTCACATTTGTTTGATTTCTTAGACCGTGCAAACAATTGTATGGTAAAACATGGTGTAAGATTTTAACGCCGTATTTGGTTATTTACATTTTTGAAATTATATCCGAAAATACAATGTAATTATTAGTATTAAAATCTTGTGCGGAGCATTTTCGATCATATACAGTAGGACCTCTCTAAACCGGACACGCAGGGAGTCTGTGTATCCTTGATTGTATGTGTTTCATTGGTGTATATTTATGATGATAATGCATGTTCAAATTCGCAAAGCACAGCCGCATACATTGTCATAGTCGTATGTCTGATTTACAGTGGAACCTATCTAAACCGGACACTCTGGGGACCTCACATGGTGTCCGGTTTTGAGAGGTTCCACTGTACCACCTATTTCAGGGTGTGGGATCGCGTGTTTCCGAACGGCGTGATGTAATGTTTTTTCGATGTGAAATTACATTTTTCGAAAACCACATGACCCCACACCTTGTATTTTGGCCATTTAATTGTCGTTTTACTACATGTATTGTTTAAAATTTAGTAGTTTATTTATCTATGGAGTAGTCCTAATTAAACAAGCTTTTGTTTGTTGCATCATCATGTGTTGTGTTTTTCACTTCCCGACATAGAAATTAGATAGAAACGATAATTAAGAACCGTAAATTTCATATCATCGCCTTAAAGAAACGTAATTAATTCCTCTAAATTTTCGCTCAATCGCCTGTCGAGCAAATCATTAGAGGTGTAAATTTGCATTCCTTTGTGATGAAATGAAATGAGGTGGCCGTACGTGCGGGTGTTCGACTACATGTATGTCTATACATGTGTACATGTACATGTATGTAATAGATCTGTATAATAGATCTGTGTAAACTTCCTTCAATCCCAGAACTGGTGTTCCCCAAACAGCGTTCACATTCTGAATATGCCTGTTTGATATCTACATCTTACATGATCAATATCGGTATGGCCATGGATGTTCGAACATGATTTATTGACAGATATACCAGATATACCAATACTAAATTGGTTGCTGCAACTACAAAAAATGTCACGTTTATATATATATATATTATATTTTTCCAATCAAAATTTAAATACGGTCATAAGTATTAATTTCCAATAGATCGGTAAATGGAAATTGCGATTATTACCTTATAGGTAATTAGAAATCGTATGGGTCCCGTTAGTTTTCGTTGATTTTATGACCGACGACTTCCGTTTCGGCCTTCAACCAACTCGTCCGTCAGCCAACTCGTAATAATACACAATAGCGACATGTCCAATGTTCATCAGTTGACAGTCGACAGGTTGCGGCATGTCCGTATGTAGCCGGGTGGAATAAGTTGTGCACTTGAAATCTCGCGATCACGCTTCACGATCGCAACCTATGCGAGAAACCGCGAACACACAAGGTTGTCACATGTCCCTCACAGAACACGTACACATTGTTTTTAGGAAGGGAGACGATTCTTATGTGCAGCCAAAACATGTTTGTATTAAGAAATAGAACAAATGCGGACAAACATCAGTAGTTCTCGACAACAAAAAACATAATAAATGTCTTAGGAGACGATTCTAATGTACTGCCTGCCAATACATGTTTATTGAAAAGAAAACATATTTCGATACGTGTTATTGGTTGCTGTATCGCATCATCGACCTATACACAAAATCGCGAAAACGTGAGACCAAATCGCGAGACTGCAAAATCGCGAGGTGAAAACATGATATATATTCTATTGTATTCAATATCGCGTTTTCGCCTCGTGATCGCGCGTTTTTGTGAATGCGATGAGTTCCGTTTTCAAACGGCGCATAAAGAAATATGCCGCCGTGCCCACCTATCACAAACTAGCACATTTGCGACATATCATTTTCTGTCTAGCTGCACACCTGATGGTGTTTACAATCATCTGTTGGTAATCCAGTTTCACGTGCAAAGTGTGACCTGGTGACCGACATTTAGAATTCGGCAGAAACAAACATATCAAAACAACGATATGTAGTCGCTCACGTACATCGCATCGCCGATAAATTGATAATTACGCATTAGCTTGACATAGTGCATTTTTCACATTTGTTTGATTTCTTGATAAAGCAAGATTTGGCAGCACATGAGAATCGTCTCCTAAGTCGATTATTTGTAAAGAAATACAAATGTATTCATGTTTTCTTTTCACATTTGTTGATTTCTTAATAAAATAGGTTTGTCGACACATGAGAATCGTCTCATTAGACGATACTAATGGGTTTTTTTCTTCAAAAAAAATATTTATTTCTTAATAATAACACATGTTTTGGCAACGCATGAGAATAGTCTCCCATGACAAAACCATTTATATTTTGTACGAATATTAGCATTATTGTCAAGCCCGTCTGCGGAAAGCGAGACATAATGCACTTCTCACAATGACATGTAGGAGACACTGTCAAAACATGTTTTGTTGAGAATACGTTACATTTTCGTTTCAACTCTCGCGATCACGCTTCCCGTTTTCTCGATCTACGCGCAAGATCGCGAAAGGAGACGATTCTCATATGCACAGTACTGTCAAAACATATTTTGTTGTGAATATGTTAAATTTTCGTTTCGCGATCCATCACGCTTCGCGTTTTCGCGATCTCGGCCTATACGCAAGATCGCGAAAACGCGAAACATGTTTTGTTGAGAATATGTTTCATTTTCGTTTCGCGAAATTGTAACATATGTACAAAATCGTCTTAGGAGACGATTCTCATGTGCTGCCAAAACATGTTTTTATTAAGAAATGGAACAAATGTGGACAAACATCTATATTTCTGACAATAAAAACATGGTTTGGCAAAACATGAGACGATTCTGATGTGCTGCCAGTACATATTTATTGAGTAAATAAAGATTCCGTTACTTTTTTTGAGATTCTACACCTTCTCTCCGACCAATACTTGTTTTCGACACAACTTAACCTTTAGATGTCATTTTGTAACCTTTGATGTCTCACTTTCCAACACCAACACACGTCCCAGTAGGTCACGCACGTGCATATGATGATGTATGACGTGATCGGACAAAACCGGGCTTATTGCATATGTGACTAGCGAAGACCAACACGTGTTCACCATCAGTAGATCGTAACATGGCCCTAACAGGACACGTAAATCGTTTTAGGAGACGATTCTTATATGCTGCCAAAATATGTTTATTAGAAAAAATAATATTATTTTTTTGACAAAACATGAGAATTGCCTCCTAAAACACGAGAATTATAATGGTGTTCTGTTAGTGTCATGTAACTCGCATTTACTCGATCTCGACCTCTACACAAGATCGCGAAAACCCTTTCATATGTATCTGACATATTCCCCAATATCCACATTTCTTCTATTTCTTAATTAAAATAATGTTTTACAGCACATGATTATCGTTTCCTAAGGCGATTATGATACTACAGTGTCCTGTTAGGGCCAGTTACATTCTCGCGTTTTCGCGATGTCGATCCATGCGCCAGATCGCGAAAACGCAAAGTGAGATCGCGAGGTGAAAATGGGACATTATTATATTCAGTCGTGCGTTTTCGCGCTCTCGCCTCGCGTTGGAATTGCGTTTTACTTGCATGCATGCGCAAAGCGAAATTTCAAGACGTATCCGTTTTACACACCATGAGCAAACCCTGTATTTACAAAAGTTTCAGCGGAAGGCGATTTCGCGATGCCAAAGTGCGAGATGATTCTCATGTGTTTAGGAGACGATTCTCATGTTTTGTTCTTGTTAAGAAATATGTTTGTTTGAAAGGAAAAATGTATATATTTATAAAAAAAAAACAAAAAAAAAACACAAACAAGTCAGAATAAGTGTAAATGTTTGGGTACTACGCTATGACTGTACAGGTAAGCCAGCCTGGCGTCCCGGTGGAACGCGGGGTCGTATCACGGGGGAACACCGTGGCCGTTTTATGGCTATTGGAAGTTCGTCCAGCTTGGTCTCCGTCCGCGGTGGTAATACAGGTAAAATATATGGTCACCGTGGGAGGCACATAACTCCCACCGTGATTTTCCCACTCTGAGAAAATTCCTCCCACCGTGAGAGAATGGAAAAGGGACAAAGCACTCTGAGTGTACTGTAGGTGAACATTAATTAATTGATGACATTAATGAATTGGTGGTATGACTCGGCTTGTGAGTGAATAATAGACTCCTTCTTCCTAACTCCGGGGGTACGAACAACTCCGTGGGTTTTTGTTTTTGCACGTTGTAACATTTCACACGAGTGCAAAATTTGACCCAGCGTCTGTAGATACCAGGTCACGTGATATGCAATGTTAACACAGAATAGAACATGGTCTACTCGACTGTCTCCCAAGTTTGTGTCATGAAACCAGTATAGGATTTTTTTACTAAAAAAGACAGTTAATTTTGTATACTGTCTCAATTTCATAGGCTTAATTATATTTCCAAATCAATTAACTAAACTACAAACAATTTTGGATGAAATGCGAAATGATGGACCACACGTTTGACAGGGGTGAACATTTTGAGACTTTTGCCATGTGGAGTAAAGAGTGTCAGCCTATTAGACCATTTCCCACATAGTTGGGTTAACTTCCTGTCCCGGGCACCTGCAAGATGGCGGACGGCTGAGAGGTCAGAAATGTTTATTGAACCTTGAACCTTGAATCTTCGGCTCCGTGAAAGAAAAATCCTTGTTAAGCCACCCTGAATTCAGTCTTTACTTAAATTAGAACTGGGTACTGATTATATAGTTTGTTCTGAGCTGGTTGTTTAAGTCAAAATGTGACAACTCTGAAGACAGCTCAGGCAATATATTTTAATTGGTTAGAAGCATGTATGACATCAACAGATCTACACAGATTGATACAACCGGGGATTCTTCTATTAAACTTCGAGCACGCTAGCTACAACACTTCCGGTATCAACGACATTCACCTCAACCGCCCCGCACTCCCAATATTAAACATCACTTCAACCACACCGCACATCCTATATTAAACAGTCATTATTAATAGAGTTCCGGACAACGACTTCGTCACACTACTCTCCCCCCTAAATAAGACTCGCCCTCGAGTTATTATTTGTTTCTAAACAACCCCAAATTAAGTTACAACTTCATGAATGACTACTCAACTACTAAGTCTCACTCGCTCTCATCACTAGACCCACTATCACTCTCTGCCTCAACCTCTATCAGTTACATAGTCTTGCAGCCATGGTGGTCGTCTCCGATTCCTCTGTGGTCTTCCCTCGTGTCGATTATCTATTTCCCCCTCTGGTGGAGGAATCCTCGTCTATCCCCACTGGCCCAACGTCTAAATCTCCCTTTCTTCGGCTTCTGTATTCGCTGTTATCCCTCCTCACTGCTAGAGTAGTTTACCTTCACTTCTCCGGGAGCTACAACCAGTTGCTCCGCCGGAGTGTTAGCAATGTCCCCATTATGTCTTTGTTCGAGGTTGCGATGGCTGGGAGCTACCACCGGTTGCTCCCTAGCCATTTCATTTACTTGTCTTCGTTCACCAGCCCGAGTGTTACTCTTGGTGAAAGGTTTTAGTCGGTTAAAGTGAACCACTTTGGCCTTTCTTCCACCTGCTTTTCGTATGTTGTATGTCACATCGGACATTTTCTTGAGAACTGTGTATGGCCCGTCCCGTGGAGCTCCGTATCTACAGATAAACTCATCGACCAGGACCGTGGCTACGGTTTTCGCCCGGTGGTTTGGCAGCGCATAAGCCTCCGTCCACTTGGTGAAGTAATCAGAGATCACTAAAATGTACCGATTCCCGTTTCCAGATGTTGGTAACGGTCCAAGAATATCGAGCGCTATTTTCTCCATAGGACTCCCGGCTCCATTCGACACCATAGGTGCTCTATTGTGTTTTATGGGACCTTTCCGGCTTCCACATTCTAGACATTCCTTGCAGAATATTTCTACATCTTGCCTCCATCCACACCAATAGAACCGCCCCTTTAGTTTTGCACTAAGCTTCGATATACCCAAATGTCCACCTCCAACTCCTTTGTGAAGTGATTCCAATACATCGTGCTGGAGACATGGATGGAACTACTAACTGGTTGATTGTTCCGTTCTCTCCAATTCGGTACAAGACTCTGTCTAGTAGGCAAAGTTGATCCCATTGGCCGATGTATCTTTGGTTGCTCGGGAAGCGTCCTGCGGTATATGTGGTTTCGTAACATGATCTTGCTTCCACATGTATACATTCCTTAGATCCGCATCACGTTCTTGCTCCAACTGTATGTCGTCCATAGTTAGGTGTCTGTCCAGTTTGGTAGCTCTACTTCTGTAGTCGCCCCTTCATTCACTGCACATACAGGCGCATGCTCATCCTGGGGCCTACGCGACATAGCATCAGCATTACCATGTGACTTTCCGTCCCTATGTACAATCTTCATGTCATATTCAGACAATATTGATTGCCACCTAGCTACTTGGCCGTCTGGGTTCTTAAAAGTTCCACAGCCACACAAGCGCTTTGTGATCTGTGCGAACAATAAACTCTCTACCCAACAGATAGTGCCTAAAGTGACGAACTGCATCAACTAATGCGAGTAACTCTTTTCGTGTCACACAATAGTTCCTTTCTGAGATTTGGAGAGTGTTCGACTACTGTAGCTTATCACCTTTTTCTTGGCTATTCTGCTCTTGAGATAGAACAGCACCAATTGCACTGTTGCTCGCGTCTGTGTCTAATACAAACCTACCCTCTGCCCTCGGATACGACAAGATGGGAGCCGAAACCAACCTCTTCTTTAGCTCGTTAAATGACTGCTCATGCTCAGCTGACCAGATGAATGGTGACTGTTTCTGTAGTAGTTTATTCAGTGGAGTGGCTACTTTCGAGAAGTTTTTGATAAATTTCCTGTAATATGTAGCGAGTCCCAGAAATTGTCTCAGTTCGTTAACATCTCTAGGTCGAGGCCACTCATTCACCGCTGTAACTTTCTGGGGGTCTGTTTCTACACCTTCTTCAGAAACCAAATGTCCTAAGCATGACACTTTACTTTGAACAAATTGACATTTGCTTGGTTTCATTTTTAACCCTGCCTGTTGAAACCTATCAAACACCATTTTCAGAGACTTTAGGTGGTCGCTAAATGTCTTACTATAGACAATGACATCATCTAAATAGATAAGACAAATTTCCCACTGTAATCCAGCCAGTGTTGCCTCCATCAGTCGCTGGAAGGTACTGGGTGCTCCTGATAACCCAAATGGCATCACCATAAAACTCGTATAGCTTTCCTTGAGGAGATACAAATGCAGACTTCTCACGGTCATTTTCGTCTAACTCCACTTGCCAATAACCACTGGCTAGATCAAGTGTTGTGAAGTATTTCGCCCCTGCCCCTGACAACGAATCAAATGTTTCGTCAATGCGAGGAATTGGATAGGCGTCCTTTTTGGTTACGTCATTCACTTTTCGGAAGTCTACGCAGAAACGAGTAGATCCATTTTTTTTCTTTACCAACACAATTGGTGACCTCCATGGGCTGCTTGATGGTTGAATGATGTTATTCCCCAACATTTCATCTATTTGATTCTTTACTTCATCTTTCATGTGAAGGGGCACGCGCCGGATTGGTTGTTTAACCGGTTCTGAGTCGCCTGTTTTTATCCGGTGGTTCACTGCCGTGGTCCTCCCCAGATCACTGGGAGCCATAGAAAAAGAATTTCCATACTGAAGGATCAAGTCGACCAGCTGTTGCTTCTGTTGAACATTTACATTTGATCCATCCAGCATCATTTCAATCCATTTTGTTGAACCGTTCGCCTGTGAGTCAGATAGGGAGCTACCACCTGCTGCACCCATATCTGTCGCGCACACCCCATAGGAGCTACTACCTGTTGCTCCCTCTGGTGGTGAGGCTTCTTCCATATATACATCTACATCTTCAACATTGGTAAAGGTTCCGATGTTTGTGTTTTTGTAGAGCATTATGTCATTCGGCGATAGATTAATAAGTCTGATTGGGATTTTCTTGTTCACTGGGTCGGCTATCACCCTTGCAACTAGTATCTCGCTTTCTTTGCTTCGCTGTTTCGGCTCAAATATTCCCATGCCTCGCAACGATGGAATCCCCTCCCTTATTCTGTAACTTCGCAGTCACAACTAATTCATGCCATCCTGGAATGGACACTGTCTCCGCCACTGCTACTCGACACACACTCAAGTTTCCTTTTTGCGACTGCAATGTTGTTGAAGAATTCTGAACTAACAATATCATTGAGTTGAAGTCCACGGTAACCCTATTTCGTTGCAGAAAATCAGTTCCTAGCAAAAACAGTCGTGAGCCAGGTCTTTTGCTATGAGAACATCCTGTTGAAAGGTATTGTTTTCTATTTGTATACTCATGTTACGCAACCCAATATGTTTAATGGCTCATTATTTGCCGATACCAACCAATTCAAGGAATGGACGTGGTTTATTGAAAAATCCTCCCATTTTAACACTTTTGTCATAGAACTCCTTGCTCAACAATGTGAATACAGACCCTGTGTCCACTAGGCATTTGACACTCACCCCTCCAACCTTACCCAAGCAAAATATTGACAGACCGATCGCTGCACAACTTTCCTGGTCGTCTGAGCCACAATTATTAGGCCTTGTTTCATTTGTAGCTGGAATCCGACCTTCAATGCCAGCTACATTCCGTTTCCCGATTTGTTCTTGTTGCTGTTTGGACATTCAAACTGTCTGTGACCTTGACCGCCACAACCCAACACGACATATTCGGACATTCCCTTTTGACATGTCCCACTTGACCGCATTCCCAACAGGAGTTATCTCTTCTTTCCATAGGTCTACCACGCCCCATTGGTCGGCCTCTCCCAACATTTGATCCACCTCTAGCAAACCCTCTCCCATATCCCCCTCTCTCAGATCCTCCTCTCTCAGACTTCATTAGCGTAATCATCTCCTTCATCATGCCCAGTAATTCATCTCTGCCTCCAGAGTCTGTTTCTACATGTCTTTGGCTGGGGGAGTGACCACCTGCCGTCCCGCCCCAGCCACCTGTTGCTGCCGTTAATGTACCACTTGTGCTCTCTACATTTTCCCATTCGATGGCCTGGCTCGGAATCGTACCATCCAATGTCTTTGGTAAATGATGGCGCAATTCTAGCATGAGTTTTCCATTGTCTAGTGCACGTATAAATTGGTCTCGTGCCAACTCGTCTCTAACCTTGCTGGCTACATCGGCATATGCCTTGCCAGCCAGAACTCGTATTGCATTACCAAGAGTTGGCAGCGTTTCACCTACCTGCCTATGTCTAGCTAAAAATTGAGCTTTATACAACTCTTGGTCTTTTGTACTACGAAATCGAACGGCCAGTGCCTCGGTAAGCAGTGAAAAATCACTTTTCACATCTGCATCCATATCCATAAGTATGCGCTGCGCCATACCTTTCATCCTTACAGCCAGAAATTTTAACTGAAGTGCTTCGTCCCACCCATTGATATCTGCACAGTCAGTAAAGTTTTGATACCAACACTCCCAATCTTCATCTCCCCCACCATTGAAACAGTCAGGCATAACAATGGGCTTTGGTATTTTAGCCCCAACTAGTACATCCCCCTCTTCATCCATGACTTACTACTTTAGTCCGTCTTTCTACGTTTAAAACCCCCCATCCCTGACTGATGATTTCTCTGATGTGATGCTCTCGTTACTGGACGTAGTCTCGCTATCACTACTTGTATGGCTGGTCTCGTCGTTATCAACAGCTACATGTATTGCGCGACACTCATCATATAAAGTATACTTTCGCTCTATCGTTATACAATGCAACAGGTCACGGAACCACCTGTGTTTCAAGTCTGAAACTGCATGCAGACCATCATACAATTTAGTAAAGTTATTTCTAATAACAGTCCGCGATCGTTTTGCTGAGCGATTACGCTTTCTCTTCGACAGTTTGGTTATATATCGGTGCCATGAAACCGTTCTGCAACCTTTACGATGTCCAGGTTGGCGCACCGAGTTTTCAAATTTTAAACGCGCGTTTAATGTTTTCACCTGCCCATCTAGTTCTTTTTGCAAGTCGCCGATTTCAACTGGCGAAAATTTTGATTTGCGAAGTTGATTGGATTGTATGCGCGTCTGTATGTTTTTGTTAATTGATAATGTTGGTACCGTCACAAACCCGACTAATGCTTTCGGCCTAATAACTTTTATTTTCTGCTTGAAGTCTCTTAATTCTGCGTATACACTATCGCCCGTAACACCGGCATATGTAATTTCTCGACCACCAGGATGTGAAACAAATTTTGTAAAATTATTAATACCACATGCTATTTTCACTATGAGAATATTTTCTTTACGGACATTCCGAATCGCTTCTAATGTAGGTTGGATCAAGTCTGATACGCAAGCTCCTCTTTGAATTACAAATTTTAATCGTAAATCGGTGGGTGCTGAATATCTCTGAAACCCAGCTAAACGTGAATCACCCACTATAATACCATCGATATCCGACATACAGTGTGCGTATGAAATAGGCAACGTTAGAATGACTAGCCTAAAATGTCATCACCGATCATAAATTATAAACAATTAACAAGTCAACAACACAGCAGATACTGTTTTATCACCTGCAATAATTTATTCTGATAATTTCACTGGACGTAATTCGGACCCGTGTCATTCGTTATTGTTGTTGTTGTGGGACGAAACATATGGGGACGAATCGGCCGTGTTTAGTTTTTGACGATTTTTACCGCTGCCACCAATGTGACAACTCTGAAGACAGCTCAGGCAATATATTTTAATTGGTTAGAAGCATGTATGACATCAACAGATCTACACAGATTGATACAACCGGGGATTCTTCTATTAAACTTCGAGCACGCTAGCTACAACACTTCCGGTATCAACGACATTCACCTCAACCGCCCCGCACTCCCAATATTAAACATCACTTCAACCACACCGCACATCCTATATTAAACAGTCATTATTAATAGAGTTCCGGACAACGACTTCGTCACAAAAATATGAGTTTAATGTCATTCCAGTGTTTGTCTAACAGGTCCTTGAACTGATTCAAATCCTTAGCGTTGACAGCACTCGACGGTAGATTGTTCCAATCGTTTACCACTCTGAATGTGAAACTACACTGGCGCCTTCTCTTTACAGTTCTTAGTTTCTTCAATTTGTAGTTGTGTCCTCGTGTTCTTGTGTCGGTGTTTAGTTCAAAGAAGTTATCCAATGTCGTATCTTCTAGTCCATGAATTAGTTTGAAAACCTGGATCATGTCGCCTCTCCGTCTTCGGTAAGCCAATGTTGGAATTTTTAATATTTTCAGTCTTTCGGTGTAACAAAGCTCTTTACATTCCAAACACAATTTAGTAGCTCGTCGTTGTACGCCCTCTATAGAGTTAATATTTGTTTGTTTATTTGTTTTATTATGGTGTTTTCACATGTTTCAAAGAAAACAAATATGTAAAGCAATCAATGTTTAAATGTAGATGAATACCAAAAAGTCTCCGGATGTTCTTTACACCCCCGGAGTTTGGCAGTAAGAGGCTATATTCTGCCAGTGATTGGTGCCATGTGTTGCAAATGTATATAACACTGCCGAATTCTATCATTCATTACTCAGACATCATGAATCAAGAATTCCCTTGTATAGTTCAATGGCGGCCACCTGTCAAACCACTCGGGGGAACCCTCGACCCATTCAGTAAAATCGCGAATAGAGACCCGGGAGTGACTGGGAGGCTGCCATTTCTATTTTCAGCATTGCGTCTATGGTAATTGTATCCCCCGGACTCCGTCGGGGGATACTATGGATTTGACAGCGGGCCGCGTCCGCCGCAGACACTTCTTGTCCGGAGCATAACTCAGGCCTTTTTTGTTTTCGCGCACTGATTTCCTGTCCGGAGCATAACTCGACCACCCTTTGGAATATTTTCATGAAACTTCACACATGCATAGACCACGACCCAAAGGTGTGTCGCGCAAAAGAATGACAACTCTTGCATAGCTAATTTTTTAGTTATCTCCCTTATTTGTTTCTCGCACTGATTTCGTGTCCGGAGCATAACTCCACCACCCTTTGGAATATTTTCATGAAACTTCACACATGCATAGACCACGACCCGAAGGTGTGTCACGCACAAGAATGACAACTCTTGCATAGCTAATTTTTTAGTTATCTCCCTTTTTTGTTTCGCGCATTGATTGACCATAACTCGACCACCCTTTGGAATATTTTTATGAAACTTCACACATTCAATTAGACCACGAACCGAAGGTGTGTCGTGCACAAGAATGACAACTCTTGCATAGCTAATTTTTTAGTTGTCTCCCTTTTTTGTTTTCGCGCACTGATTTCCTGTCCGGAGCATAACTCGACCACCCTTTGGAATATTTTCATGAAACTTCACACATGCATAGACCACGACCCGGAGGTGTGTCGCGCACAAGAATGACAACTCATGCGTAGCTAATTTTTTAGTTATCTCCCTTTTTTGTTTTGCGCACTCTACAAACTGGACAATAATGCATGAAGACCCGTTTTCTCGTCTGCTCTACACCTTTTCTCGTGTGGAACGTCATGTTTTGGATTGCGGCCCAAGTAACGTAATTTCGTATGAATAATTTTCAAATAAGGCAGAGTGAGGCGTTTCCCTGTTGTTTGCTGCTGTCTGAAATAATTTTGGGAAATAATAGCGACATCATTTAACATTTCGTATGCGACAACATATTTTAAAGTACAGTGCGACCCCGTTAGTACACGGAATGTCCGGCGACATACAACCTTCCGTGTTGCTTATCCGAACCGTGCTATATCCGTTCTCGCCCAAGACGCATCATAATGTCAAAAAAAAATACATGTACACTGTACACTGTGACTGCGAATGAACGACGTCGCCAATGCCTATAATGTGCCATATGTTTTCACTGTTATCTTCGCATATAATAAATATATTGAATCCAAGAATTGTTAACGTCATGTTTTATTTATTCATCATGTTCATGTAGAATGTAGATCTACGCAGGTCCGTGCAATCCATTATTGTAAACGCGTGTAGAAAAAAGTGTAGTAATGATGACGCAATGACCCAATGACCGATATCCTGTTCCATCAGCTGCAACATCACGGACAAGCTCGTGCGTTGCAATCTGTGTTTTACTCATATGGTGAGCACAGGTGGAAGACTCTGACCTATGACACGAAAATAAATGCCTATTAAAAAAATCCCATTATCCCACCCACCTGGTATCGTACTGTACATGACGTTAATAATAGAACGAGATCAAGTGGTGGGGTAATGGATATTTTTGTAATGGTCATTTTCTTTGTGTCACACGTCCGACTATTCCACCTGTGGGTTTGAGTGCAGACCTGTCTAGACATGTTTTGCCAGACGTGTTATAATATGCCAGTTCATGAGGTAATCAGGCTTATCACGCGAGATTTTCGACGAAGATGAATCTGATAATAGTGTACATTTTCTGTAAACGATATCGAATGTTGACGAATATTAAATTAGTAATCATTACGCATTTGCTCTGAAAATGTTATCAACTTTCCGATATATTAGCAGAAAAAAGTCAAATCATTCTCGGCGAAAATCTCAGTTACCGTATATAATAAAGTTGATTATCTCATGCACTGGCTCAATTATGAAGTAGCGAAACAAGGCCAGTTGTCAGGTACACATGTGTGTACATGCGCCGGGGGCGTGTGCAGTGCTGTAACAATTTAGTTAATCTGGGTCGAGTTAATCTGCGCGACTGATACGCGATCTCCGATTGGTCAGCCTTTACACCTAATTAATATTCCACCAATGGTGAGCGTGAACGCATGCCGGAAAAATGAAATATCGAGCACATAACAATAGCACTGCTTTGTTACTGGTCTTACTGATCTTATTCCCAGTTTGCTCGGATTAATTTACGAAATGTGCAAACGTGATCAGCTGCACATTCACATCGGTGAGATAAAAGGAGGCTATGCGCCCATAAAAAAAGAATCGTCCATTTTGGGTCTAATTTGGGAAAGAATCGCAAATTTAACACGATTTCTGACAATAGTCGTGTTACAAATTTAACACGATTTTGATATACAAATAGGAAAAAAATTCGGGAGCCAAGGCACAACCGTGTACTAACCGAATTCGTGTTATAGTGAAGCGTGTACTAACGGGGTCGCACTGTAGGCAGTAGGCCGCTTATAACATTAACTTTGTGACAAAACACGATACCGAGCAGATTTGGTAGCGTGATTCCTTATAATTGTCACTGTGTGTCTTTCTTGAGGATCGCATTACCATCACCTGATACACATTATTATGCAGTCAAGTGATAAACTTATGATTTGATACTACACAAGCACTTTCGACTACAAAAGCAAGTTTATGACCATCACATTTCCAATTAATATGTTGAATCATTTATTTTAAATTCAATACAAACCCCGGATATTTATGTCATTATATAGCTGCGTGTCTACCTCCATAAAATGATTTATGATAAAATGAGTGGCATTAAATGGCATATCATTCGCTAAGTACTGGATAGAATTGTTCAAAAGTCTCAATTTACCAAGATAAATAAAGAGATTATTAAATAAATTTGAATCTGTGACGTCAAGGCTAGGAAACACGTAGGAATTTTGAAGCTTGAAAAGCTGAAAGGTAAGAAAACATATGTTATCAAACTTATAAAATACACAATGATATACAAAGTAAATATAGCAATACCCGAACAATGCCCTAACAATAGGCCAATATGTCAATAATCCATACTTATACTGTTTGTTCACACTTTGTCATGTTAGCCTATTGTTTGGCCTTCGATAATGACCAATTCTACTACAAAAACCCTTTTTACCGAAACATCCAAACCATTCGCTATAATATATCAATATACCGAACTCGTCATTTACCGAAACATCCGTAAATCCTGTACAGTATCCTCTTTGGATGTATCTTCGGGGCCCTAGACATGCCTTTTACAGTGAGCGGAGTATAGATTGACATCAGCAAACATTATGAATACAAATGAAACCTGTAACACCATGCAAATAATGTGCAACAACAAAAAAATATTAAAAACAAAAGTCTGTGTAAGAAATGTACCTTCTAGATGTCGGCCATTTTTCTTTCTTTCTTTTCTTTGTTTTCATGTAGCTCCCACGTTTATTTTTCGTGGCACCGACTATGTCGTTTCGAGTAGATGTGAAATGTATATATTTGTTATTTTTTTCCATGCGTGTTATAACAACAGTTCAACTTGGTTCTGTACAGTCATTTGTGAACGAGCTATTTACATTGAGTGTATTGTCATTAATGTTCCCCCAATTTACACGAGTTCGAGCTTTCTGGTCCTTTCGACATGCAGGCTGTAGACATATTCTCTGCTGATCAGTTCCATCTGTTCTAGAGTCGTAGATGTATCCAGGATACGCGAGATATTCTGATGCGTCGAGTCAAGACACAGCTGTGTCAAAAGCGCGGTATTGTTGACTATAGTGTTTATAGCATTTGAATCGATCGTGCATACCCTCAAATTTTTTATCTATTCAGCTCTGACTGAGGTTAGCCCTATACATTTTGAGATGAAGTGCTCGCGATCCTCGGATTCTACTTGACATATTTTACAGATTCGATTTACTGTGAACTGATTAAATTTTGCCCTATTTGCCTGCAGAGTGTAAGTGCCTGTCAGCAGCCTAGCCTTTATTTCTGCTCGTCTGACGTCGTGTCGGTTGTTTCGGACGGTTGACCATATATGGTGTGTTTTCCCAACGTTGACCTTTTCCGGGTTTATGTACTTTAGTGATGTTTTTGTCTGAATGTCTTCTCTCCATTCATCTTCGACTGTGCGGTTCACATTCTCCTTCATTGTGGATTTCCACTGCAATTTGGATGGTGGATCACATATTATTTCATAGGTAGAAGGTAAGTCGTACTTTCGTAGAGTGTCCTCTATTTTCATAAACCAAGACTTGTCTCCCCTGGATTTAACAGCCAGTTGTCTCTCAGCTATTTCATGATCGATAGTGTTTGGGTTTCTGGCAATACTGCGAAGTGGTTTATTCATGTTTCGTTCTATACAGACCCGTATAGGAAGGATGCCTAGCAGAGCTCTTGTGGCAGTTGTTGACGTCCTGAGTGGGAGTCCCTGTAATTGTTTCAGTGTTCTGTTCTGAAAGCTCTCTAGTTGGTCTACATCCATTATTTTCAAGTTCTGTGCCTCCAATCCATATGTCATTCTTGGGACGACAAACTCTTTCCACATATCTCCCTTTATCTGCTGTTTAATATCAGATTTTCCATGAAAGCCGGATCCCATCAGTGAGTAAGCTGTTTGTCTGCCTATTTTTACTTTCTGATCTATGTTAGCCGTGTCTTTACGATTTCTTGTTATGCCAAGGTGGACTGTTTCCTCAACGTTGGGTAATGGTTTTCCATATAAATGAACTGTGTCAATCTGCTTTACATTATATTGCAATACAGCACTTTTTCCTGGATGGATATTGTAGCATTCATCATTTGCATAGTTTTCGGTTTCGGACAGCATCGTCTGTAATTCCTGTTTGTCATGTGATATTAGATACAAATCATCCACACATGTCGCATGGGGTACGTCAATCGGGCCTATGCTTGCTCCTCTGTGATGGGTTTCTAAGCTCTTCAGAAGGGGATTGTTGTATCTCTTGTAGTGAGTTGTTGATAGGACTCCTCCTTGACGCACTCCTTGAAAAATGGGGAATGGTGACGATTATTGCCCGCGCCATTTTACTTTTGATGTCATTTCTGTGTATAGATTATGTAAGAGAAGCTAGTTGTCTCCCTCGATTCCATCTATAAATAGCTTCTGTAGGAGTGACTGATGTGAGACTACATCAAATGCTTTTTGTGTGTCTAAGGTTGTGACATATAATGGTTTTTTAATTTTCCTGGGCTCATTGATGCATTCCGTCACCAGCAGCGCAGCATTTATTGAAGAGGTGTTCTTTTTGAAACCCTTCTGAAGTCTTCACTGACTTGGTTCCAGAATACTATTGTGGCATCTATTTATGACGTGTTCCAGTATCTTCAGTACAACTGGTGTGACTGTGATACCCCTATAATTTGCAGGGTCTTCTGTGTTCCCTTTTTTATGTATCGGGGTCAGTAGTCCTTCCTTAATGTGTGCTGGTACATGTACATCAGTTACTCGGAATATCTTGTTGACCAGTTCAGTGATAACTGGTGCCGTTGCTCGTTTACTAATCATTACATGCTCCGCTGTAATTCCAAACGTATCACATGCCTTGTTACTGTTTAGGGAGTCTATTGCTTGTTTAATCTCTGTGACGGTAGCCGGTTCAATCGGGGCCTTTTGAGCTTCACAGATCGCCTGTATTGAGATGATATCTTGCTTTATCCGCTCTGCATATTTGGGATTATACCTTTCCTCAACATTGGGTGTGGCAAGAGTTTCAAAATGGGTCGCCCAATTGTCACATACCTCCTCCGGGGTTTCTGCCTTCTTCCCCCTTACAATAAGTACATCTGTGGATACGGAGTCTGTGGCTCGCTGTTTCCTTACTAGAGTATTGAATGACTTAGTATTATTTTCAGAGTCCATAAGTTCTGTTAACAGGTTGTCTCTCTTCATGGCTTGCTCTCGCCTTTGGGATTTGCGGATGTTGGCTTTTGCCTCCTTCCTTTTCACATTAGTTGGATGAGATTTATCTATAGGCGTTCCCGCATCTTTCCACTCTTTCCAGACTCTACGTGACTGTTTGACTGCGTTAGCTATTTCAGGGGACCATACCCTGCACATATCACTCTTGTCATATCGGTAGTTAATTGTGTTTTATGATTTGGTATACTATAATAGGTGGCATCGTGTAGGAGCTTGGTCAGTTTTCCAATCTCACATTGTAGGTCATATATACTCTTTCCTGGCATTATCACCAATTCCTGTATTCCGTCACTGACAAATGATTTATAGGCATTTTTATCGCATTTGTGCCATTTTGGTTTTGTCTGTACGGTTGTCTTCTTATGAGCTGTCTTCCGGTTTTTTAGGCCAATATCTAACCTAATTGCTATATGATCAGAGGTATTCAGGGAATGATTGTCACATACTATGGTTTTTGTATGTATAAGATTGCTGTTACAGTGGACGAGGAAATAGTCTATCTCCGAGGCATCTGTCCTGTTGGGGTGCTGAAACGTATGCGTTCCCGACTGAAAGTGCTCTAGCTCAAGCTCTCTGGCGAAAGTATCTAGTTTAGTGTCTCTGTCATTTCCTGGACGCAACAGGAGTGAGGAGTTCATGTCACCACACAGTATAATTTCATGTGTATGTTGGTATTTCAGGACGATTTCCCGTAATTGATCTAGCGTAGCCTCAAACTCATACAGATCCTGGCCTTGTGTGCTGGACTTTACATACTTGCGACTGGGCATGTATACTGTGCAAATCAGTATGGGGCGTTCCGCCTGCATTTCTATTGCACATATTCGATCTCCCCCCTCTTTGACGTTACATGTACGTAGGTCCCAGTTGGTTCGATACAGTATCGCCACCCCTCCATATCCTCTAGGGTAACCGGCAGGAGAAATTGCGTCAGATGAGTCCACTGCGGCTGCGATTGATGTATGATTTTTTGATAGTGAGTTCAGTTGCTGTAATTGGTATTGGAATAACCAGTGTTCCTGGAGACATAAAATATCTATATCCTTCAATAGGGACTGCACATATACATAATTGGCATTAATGTTCTTAACATTCAAGCTTACTATAGTTACTGTTTTCTCCATGTTAGCTGGGAGGCTCGGCCCACTGCTAAAAAAGACTGAGTTTGACTATCCTTAGTGACGTCAGGAGTCTCTGTAGTTGGTGTCCGTGGTCCATAGTATTGCTTGTGACTGGGGTTTTCTGGTTAATGTACATGTATTATCGGCTTCTGGTATCATTTCTTGTTCCTGTTCATGATGTGTCGTTAGCGTTTGTGGTTGGGTTGGCTTGGTCCGTTGTTCAGGTTTCTTGGGACTGGGGGAGTCTAGTAGTATACATGTAGGTAGTTCTTCTGTCTGATCTACTTGTGGGGTCAGTTGTATTTCATGATATACATGTAGTGTTATTATTAGAGTGATCTGCAGTTGCAGTGGTTGTATCTGTGGTGAGCTGGTCTCCCGGTATAGATGTCTGATATTGGTTTACTGCGGTTGCAGTTGTCAGGTCTGGATCAACTGTAGTTACCTCTGCGGTAAGCTGGTCTTCTATTACAACTGTCTGGTCACATTTACTCTGTGCCCTGATTTCGTGCCAGTGTCCTTATATCCTGTGTAGGTTGTATGGTGGGCGAATATATAGGTTCTACAGCCTTGTGTTGCTCTACCGTTACAGGTATATGGGGATGGTCCCACCTTGTAGGTTCCATTGTACTGTTCAGGTGGACTGGTGGTACTATGCTTCTCCCATTTACTACGTTGGGGCCAATTACTTGTTCTGCTACCCCTTGTGGATGGACTGCGTACCCCTGGACTGGGCAAGATCATGGCCATACGGTGGATACGCTGGAGGTCGGTGCCTGTGTGACATCTGCCTGATCAAATCGTACTGTCTCTGTCTCCCTATTGGGTCAGTAGTGCCTTGTGAGGGTGCAGGTATATATGGGACATTCATCTGCCTATACGGATGAGGTTGAGTTGGAGCATAGTTCCACGGTGCGTAATACTGACCGTTGCTATTCATATACATGTATCTCTGACCACCCAGCTGTATTCCGCTACTATGCTGGTAGAGGTGACTCTGCTGATGGAGTTGCTGTTATTGTAGCTGTTGTTGAACCTGGTTATAGTTTTGTAATTGTATATTGTGCTCTAAAGCCGATATCCTATGATCGAGTATGTTGATACTGCTGATTATTTACGTTATTCTCAATCTGAGCTATTCGCTGATGTACCTGTTGGAGTTCCATACTAGCCAGTCTATCTCTGATCGCTTGAAGCTCATTTACTGTCTGATGTGTGGCTTGGGCAGCTGATGAGTTCTGTAGTTGCGCTGGTGTACTATCAATGGTTCCTCTTTCAGACGTCGGCTTCTGGCTTAGATCTAATTCTCTCTTGAGCAGACGGTTTGATTTTTCTGAGTCTTCCAGTTTTTTTTCAAGTTTGTATATATATGATTGGGCGTGTTGCAGTTGATCGCTGTTATCATTTTTCTTAGCTGTGGTGCTGTTTGGCCTCTTCTTCACATTACTTACTGTTTGTGGCTGTGGGTCAATTTTGGTTGTTAGAGATGGTTGTATAGCCATTTCTATGGTTATACTGGTTGTTTTAGCCCTGTGATATCGGCATCTACCTTGTGTACACTCTCAGAGTGTAATATTTGTTTTATGGAGGTGTTATCTTGTGATAAACAACCGGTGGTTTTGCTATTTATGGGCGGTAATGACTTTACTGCTGTTCCATTATTAGTTGTGGTTGGGGGTTGCTTTAATTCTGTGATATCCGGGTCAGCATTCACTGTGTTTTCACTCTTTGAGCCCCGAGTACATATAGCCCTATTAGTCTGCGAGCGGCTCATAGTTTGTTTCACAAGCGTATTATCTTGGGATGTGTTATGTGTGGTATGAACAATGTTATCAGTTGTGGACGGACATTCGTCTTGTCTCAGATCACACGCTTCCATAATGGATTCATTCAGATTGTCTATTGGGTCATTGTCGGTGCATCTACAGCTCAAACATGCATATTCATACTCATCTTCCTCATATATTTCTTGGAGATTGATATGTATAAATTCACAGGTGTAGTGGTACCACTGTAGGCATGCGTCACATTGTACACCTTCCTCTACTGAAATATCGCAGTGAGGGCAGTCATCAGGGTGGATATCATTTTCCTGCTGCGGGTTTCCAGCTGGTGTTGGTCTTGTATTTGACAGATTGGCCATTAATTGGCTGTCTGTTGATACATGTCGATTCAGAGGCATGTGACGTCCATCTTTGATGCATTGTTCGATTGGATGTAAAATGTTCGACATGAAAATGTCTGGCTTCTTAAAACCATTAACTAAAATAGAGCATTGTGTGTTATAAAAGTTCATCGTAAACTTCTGTTGTTGACTTCCCTAGTGAAAATGTGAACGAAATCCCATTGAAATTCAGTGAAATCACAGTGATTTCACTGAAAAATTTGGTCGAAATCCCAATGGGATTTCACTGAAATCCCATTGGGATCTCGGTGAAATCTCACTATCCTGGTGAGATCTTGTTAAAATCCCACTGAAAAATTTGGTCGAAATCCCACTGGGATCTCGCCAGATTTCAGTGAAATCCCACTAAGATCTCATTGGGATTTCTCAAAATTTCACTGGGATCTCGCCAGATTACAGTGAGATCCCACTTTATTTCAGTGAAATCCCACTGGGATCTTGCCAGATTTCAGTGGGATCTCATTGGGATTTCTCAAAATTTTACTGGGATCTCGCCAGATTACAGTGAGATCCCACTTTATTTCAGTGAAATCCCACTGGGATCTCGCCAGATTTCAGTGAGATCTCAATGGGATTTCTCAAAATTTTACTGGGATCTCAAGTTACAGTGAGATTCACTTTATTTGTGAGATCCCACTTTATTTCAGTGAAATAAAAATAACTCGAACTAGAATTAACTCTTAATGTAAATTTATCCAAGTTATGGATACAAGTCTGCGGCCGGCTTCACTTTCATATTTCAGTTCATGTTTTGTTTAAGCCTTTTTTTTCTCTGCATAAGTCTTCAGTCCATTTGACAAGGTTTTTATGTTTGTGAATGTCCTTGATGCAACGTCTTGTGTAGTCAGGTTCAGAGACTGGCAGTATGGGCCGGGATAATCCATGCTCGTCTTTCACTGCTGAAAAATATATGAAATTGTGTGGCAGAGCGACGGTAGTAGGGAAAGATGGTGGGTTACAGGTATTAATGGCACCCCCCGGCCCCTCATAATTAGTGTCTGTGGCTGGAGAAATGGGCTTATGGGTTTTGTGTCTAGTGTAGATCCAGATCAGCCTGTGCATCCACAGTCTGATCAGGATCTGCACTGCTCACAAATCCCATATGCCCCATTTCTCCGTTCATAGCTACAAATGAGGATATATAATTGCAAGTTATTTTGTGTTACCTATGACAATGTTTCATTGCCTCCAAAATAAAACAGTTTGCTTTAAAAAATAAAATACATGTTTCAAAACAACATTTAATGATTTATGTCAATATTTTAGAAGAATAGTAAATTAAACTTTAAATTCACTTAAAATACCCATTTGTGAACTTCGATGTGCATAAATTATGCATATTTAGTTAATACCCAACTGAAATATCACGAAATTCGGGTTCCGGTAACATCGATTGGAAAAAGTTGCAAAAGGACGAAACTACGTAGGTACGAAATCGCGGAAATTCTCCAAGATATTTACGGATTTTGTTTACGTTTTTTTACAATAGAGTTAGCCAAATCAGATTGAAATAAATAATTAATAATGTAATAAACATTATTAGTTCTCAACATCAAAGGATTCCATCAGAATATATCGATTTCGTACGTAAATCTTGAAACAAAACTTTCGCACTTTTCGTCGAAGCAGAAAGTTGCAATAATCGGCCTTTCGGATGGCAATTTAATGATAATTTCAACCGTTTAAACATCATATTTGTGACAGAAAACATCAATAAACTACAGTTAAGATACTTACCTTAAATTTACAACATGTCTGGAACAATCAACGCTTTGTAGGTCGAACTGTTGGTAGATTTTCTCAACCAGGTATAGCGCGAATAGGATTTTGATTTTCCAAAATGGCGCCCTCGTGCGAGTGGACAGAATTTGCGCGGAGGGGTACATTTGAAAAATTGAATGCGAAGCTCAATATTAGGTTCCGAAACACAAAATTAGTATCAAATAAAAGATATTTCTTTGTAATTTTCATAAATATATGCATAATATGGATAATTTAATGATTTGATGGGCGACGAGGCCGTAACTTTTGGGATTATTTACGTCGCGTAGGCAAGTCCTATGTTAATTATGCAAATGTCTCGGTGTACGTCATTCAATTTTCTGTCAATCAAAATCATGAGATATAAACAGCCCGCAAATAATTTCTAAGCCGGTAGCTGGTACCAAAGCACTCGCAGACATTGCACATTTTTATCAGTGGGATCGAGTTGGTTAATCCCCAGTTAATTATCCAATTAAGTTAATACATGATAAAACAATATTTATGACACATAATTATAATACAGTGGCTTCGAAACATGGGCAGCAGCAGGGCTGTACAAATCGGCACGCCCGACGCCCGGGACAAGTCGGTTTTGGTCTCGGGCAAGTGGCTCTATGCTGAAAGTTAGTCCCGGGCAAGTCACTATTTTCCGTTGAAACGTCCCGCCACAAGCCTGTTTTCTTCACTAGACTAATCCTAAATTGTAACATTTCATCGATCGATAATGCCAAGGGCGTGTGTCGGCTTCCCTGTGGCGATACACACTTACACAGAAGCTGCTATACTGTGTATATAGCAAGACAAGTGATATACTAGCTGTGACCCTGATTAGATTAATTTATTCGAATTTGAAAGCATAATCCCACCGACAATTCCGCATGAACTCTGAAGTTTGTGTCAACTTTTCAACACCATTTACAGAAAATATTTTGGAAATCGATATTGGCGAAATATGGCGATAGACCTTTCGGAATACACATTTACGGGTATGAAATTATTAAAAAAAATATTTTTATTTTTGTTATTTCTCAATGAAAGTATACGATGTGACCACTCATTTGAACCGTCTCGACGAGACGAAATAAATGGTGGTCGCGGCATATACTTCTGAGTGCATAGAAGGAAAATATTTGTCCGCAAACATAAGCGTATCCTCAGCATGAAATGGGTTACTGCATGATTGCCCCGTGATGCGATGATGAAAGTCGCACATTCGCGACATCTGTGGGACATCAAAAGGCGTGTTGACCAATCAGTAACATTTCAAAACATAGCCTAAAGGTCACACAGTTTACATCCTCGTGCTGAATGAGGTCATACAATAAACATCTGTACACACAGCTGGGTGTATCGATTTTTTGCACAAAGCATCACACAAATCTCGTCTGTGTAATATGTGTCGGGTGTAATCGCATCTGGATTTGGAATTCATATATCCCCTGGCACGGATACTGCACTGTATGCATATTGACATGATTACCTGATTAAAGGTATTACATTTGCTAACATACTAATAATAATTATTTCATGTACTTTGAATGTCGTTGTTTGAATAAACTTACAGAAATTACGAATCAACTAATTACACGATGACTACGACGTCCGACGATTTTTTGTTGATTTTTTTTCTTTGTTTTCCCTTTTCTTCTCTATTTTTTTAATATTTGTTTGGGATCCACGAGAGACCCGCATTATAATGGAGATCGCGCTATACGCGATCGCGTTATAATTGAGATGCAGTGTAATTAGCGAATTAACAGCTGTTGCCAACCAAAAAAAAAAATTAAACTTCAAAAAGTTTATTATTTACCGTTCCGCGAACATACTGATAGACATTAAATATTGTAAATATAGACGTGATTTCATTTTCGAGTGGACTCCCCGGAATATGTATACGTAAATTATAATTTCCAGGACAAGTCACTTCTTTTGTCAAGTCAAGCAACCGCCGCCTCAATATTTGGACAGCAAAAAAAAATTTCTGCGAGTTTGGGATCGGGAAATGATCATTATTTCATTGAAATCTCGCTGAGATTGTAAGTGAAATTTTACTGAGATTCTCAGTGAAATTTCACTTGGAAGCTGAACCGGGAATTCACTGCGATTTCACTGAAATTCAGTGAGATTTCATCGAATTTCACTGAGATTTGGAAATAACACCGGGATATGATAATCTCAGTGAATTTCACTGGGATTTCAGTGAAATCTCAGTCACATTTTCACTAGGGTTGTTGTCCCGCTGTCCCGTCTTTTCTTTTATTTGAGACCTTGTGGATTGTATCTAAATCAGCTAGGAGCTTTCTCCTATCTTCGTGTTTTAAAGTTCTATATCCCGCCTGTATCGGTGCACCCACTTCAGAGTGTAGTTTGTTGTGTTGTATGAATGAAAATTGTATCTGGTTTCCAAATCACAGTATTTCTTCAAAAACACAGTTCAGTTAACATAATTTTGGTTAAATTTTATCAAGGGATCTTTTTTTTTTTTAAACCATTTTTATAGATTTTTTATAGTCAGATTTGGAAGGAATCTCTAATGATAGATAACATAATTGTTTCTGTGAAAATCGACCGTGAAAATAGACACTAAACATAATTGTCGACTCAAGCATCTAAGTCACTCTGATCAAAATGTCACATGACCAGTTGTCGAAGACGCTGAAAGTAAAATTGGAGCTATATTTTTCGAAATAAAACAAAAAATAACATGGTAAATTACTTGCAAATTGTGTCAATCGATTTGATGAGCTGCCATTGCGCGTGAATAAAAGAAAAGCCCCGAAGTTAGTGCGAGCTCCGAAGATAGGAGAAAGAGGGATACAGACTGTACAGTACAGTGGATTTACCCACAGGTGATTCTAGTGTTGGATGGTCAATTATTGTTTGTATATACATAAAAAAACACCTTTCTAAACAATGTACAAAACAATTCAAATGTGCCCGGGTGTAAATATAATAGTACTTAGTAGTGTAATGTTCACCAGAAATTAGTGCGCTGATACCTGGAACATTGGTGGTTTCTGACCCGAGGCGCTTACGGGTACTGGCGAATGCAGCCTACGGAAACGGCCGAGGACTATTGTATGACCGGTGAACATACAAAAAAGGACTGAGGACACTTCGGATTCTGATAGTGACGTGAACAGAACGAACTCAATAAAGTGCAAGATAACTAGATATATCCCTCTTTCTCCTATCTTCGGAGCTTGCACTAACTTCGGGCTTTTATTTTATTCAAGCGCAATGGCAGCTCACGACTTTTATGACGTCACCTTTCACTCAATCCGGAAGTAAACAGTACGAAATTGAGAAAAAAAACAGGTATTTGAATCCAATTTTGGTGTTAAAACTACTTTTTAAGGTGAAATATTTTTATCAAATCGATTATAAGAGTATTTCCCAGGACGGCGGGAAATACCGGGAAATACCGGGAAATATGAATCTTGGTGGTCTTTTTAAAATGTCAAGATGAGTCTCTATCTTCCCCTATATCTACTATGGTTTATTAGCCAGGTTTTTTTAAAAAAAATCCAGGCTATTGGATTGGCGAAAGCCGGGCGGGCGGGCGGCAGGCGGCGTCCACAATCAATGTTAAGTTTTCGTGTTTAAGTCCATTTCTTTGTTACTGTACCACCTAGGACCACCAAACTTTCACAGCTTCATAACCAAGGGGTGCCTACCACATACAACTATCCAACATGTGACCATTTTTTTACCTTCACCTATTATTTCTACGTAATTGACTTAGCCATTTTCAACGTTAACTTTTTAACGTACGTCTGGTTAGATTTTTTGCTTAAAACTTTTTCGTTATACTATATCTCTGCAACTGCTTCGCCCATTACCTTGAAACTTCACATGGGTGTTTATCATCATCCATATTTTCATTCTAACCCCCAACCGTGCGGCCCCTGTGCCCAATGTCAAGGTCAAATTACTTTGAATTTTTAGCCAGGTTTTTTTAAAAAAAATCCAGGCTATTGGATTGGCGAAAGCCGGGCGGGCGGCGGGCGGCGTCCACAATCAATGTTAAGTTTTCGTGTTTGAGTCCATTTCTTTGTTACTGTACCACCTAGGACCACCAAACTTTCACAGCTTCATAATCGAGGGGTGCCCACCACATATCACTATCCAACATGTTACTTTTTTTTCAACTTCACCCATTTTTTCCGCGTAGTCGACTTAGCCATTTTCAATGTTAAGTTTTCGCGTTTACAATGTTAAGTTTTCGTGTTTGAGTCCATTTCTTTGGTACTGTACCACCTAGGACCACCAAACTTTCACAGCTTCATAATCAAGGGGTACCCACCACATATCACTATCCAACATGTTACTTTTTTTTTTAACTTCACCCATTTTTTCCGCGCAGTCGACTTAGCCATTTTCAATGTTAAGTTTAAGATTTTTTGCTTAAAACTTTTTCGTTATACTATATCTCTGCAACTGCTTCGCCCATTACCTTGAAACTTCACATGGGTGTTTATATTCATCATCATATTTTCATTAACCCCCAACCGTGCTGCCCCATTGTGCCCCAATGTCAAGGGTCAAAAATTTACTTTGAATTTTTTTGTTTAATAAAGTTTTTTCGTGTTTACTATTTCTCTCGCAACTGCTTCACCCAATAACCTTGATACTTCAACATTGGGAGGTGTTTTATCTATCATTGTTGCACCTGCTTGCGGAAAGAAGCCGCGAATCCTTTGTGCCCAAATAGTCAAGGTCAAATTACTTGAATTTTTTTGAATTTAAATTTTGTTTTTTCTAAGTTTTTTCGTTTGTACTATATCTCTTGCAACTGCTTCACCCAATACCTTGATACTTCACATGGGTGTTTATCATCATTGTTGCACTGCTTGCGGAAAGCGCGATCCTGTGCCCAATGTCAAGGTCAAATTACTTTGAATTTTTTTGTTAAAGTTTTTTCGTGTACTATATCTCTGCAACTGCTTCACCCAATACCTTGATACTTCACATGGGTGCTTATCATCATTGTCGCACCTGCTTGCGGAAAGCGCGATCCTGTGCCCAATGTCAAGGTCAAATTACTTTGAATTTTTTTGTTAAAGTTTTTTCGTGTACTATATCTCTGCAACTGCTTCACCAATACCTTGATACTTCACATGGGTGTTTATCATCATTGTTGCACCTGCTTGCGGAAAGCGCGATCCTGTGCCCAATGTCAAGTCAAATTACTTTGATTTTTTTGTTAAAGTTTTTTTGTGTATCTATATCTCTGCAAACTGCTTCACCCAATACCTTGATACTTCACATGGGTGTTTATCATCATTGTTGCACCTGCTTGCGGAAAGCGCGATCCTGTGCCAATGTCAAGGTCAAATTACTTTGAATTTTTTTGTTAAGTTTTTTTGTGTACTATATCTCTGCAACTGCTTCACCCAATACCTTGATATTCACATGGGTGCTTATCATCATTGTCGCACCTGCTTGCGGAAAGCGCGATCCTGTGCCCAATGTCAAGGTCAAATTACTTTGAATTTTTTTGTTAAAGTTTTTTCGTGTACTATATCTCTGCAACGTTGCTTCACATACTTTTTGATACTTCACATGTGTTTATCATCAATGTTGCACTGGGCTGCGACTTCAATGTTTTTTTTGTATCATCATGTTGCACCTGCTTTCGGATTCATGGGTGCACCTGCTTGCGGAAAGCGCGATCCTGTGCCCAATGTCAGTCAAATACTTTGAATGATTAGTTTTTGTTCGTGTAACTAGTGCAAATACTCTTGAATTTCTTTTGTATTGTTCGTGTATATCTCTGCAACTGCTTCACCCAATACCTTGATACTTCACATGGGTTTTTGTTTATCATCATTGTCGCACCTGCTTTGCGGAAAGCGCGATCCTGTGCCCTATGTCAAGTTCAAATTACTTTGAATTCTTTTGTTAAAGTTTTTTCGTGTACTATATCTCTGCAACTGCTTCACCCAATACCTTGATACTTCACATGGGTGTTTATCATCATTGTCACACCTGCTTGCGGAAAGCGCGATATCGTCAGCATTTTGGCATACGTTCGTCCGTGTGTCTACTATATCTATTTTTTTAGTGTCCATGCCTCGCCCCAAGGCGCGACATGCAAGCCACGGCCATCTAGTCTACAAAAAGTGGGTATAATTATGTTATCCAAGTGTCTATGCTTGGAAAAAACCTGGCCTTCGTGGCTTTGCCCATTACCTTGATACTTCACATGGGTGTTTATCATCATTGTCGCATCCGCTTGCGGAAAGCGCGATATCGTCGGCATTTTGGCATACGTCCGTACGTCCGTGTGTCCGGTTAAAGTGTTTTTGTTAAAGTTTTTCCATCTACTATATCTATTTTTTTAGTGTCCATGCCTCGCCCCAAGACGCGACATGCAGGCCACGGCCATCTAGTCTACAAAAAGTGGGTATAATTATGTTATCCAAGTGTCTATGCTTGGAAAAAACCTGGCCTTCGTGGCTTTGCCTCGTTTCTTGTTTCTGTATAGACTGATAAGCCTACAGGTAAAACATTCTGCAATAAAAAAAGAAATAATAAGTTTATTTAGAGAAAAAAAACATTATTTTCTAGACAATTTTCTTCCCTATATACAAGTCTATGTAGTATTTGCCAACTGTCTATTTTATTGTATATGAGAAAACCCCTCATTACTATAGTAACCTGCCACTAATAAAAGCTACTTTTGGAATTTTGAGAAAATCCCTGTTCATAACAGGGACAATCCATGTACAGTGGAAGTGTAATTGTTTTACAACTTCACATGAGTGATGACCATATACAGACCATCTGGGTTCTTGTTATACAGTATGACACAAAAGGTGTGAGAGAAGGCTGACAATTGACAACCTGTTGTCATAGTCTGATGGTTTATTAAATTACTGCATATTAAAGTATCATCAATGTACCGGTACATGCAAATAAGTAGACATTAGTAGGTTTTTGGCTAATTTTAACGATTTTAGATACTGTATCATCGTGGCCCATAGTCTTCACGTTGAATAAATGTCATAATAATAATGCAAATAAGTAATACAAATGCAAAGCATAAAACAACAGTACATTGTCAGTCATATAAGACTTGTAAGAGACTATGTGTATGCATATAACAATTAACAGTCTGTTGTCTAAACATAGTCTGATCATGATGACGTTGTGAATTGTATCTAGCAGACACTCAGATGTTCATAACAGGGACAATCCATGTACAGTGGAAGTGTAATTGTTTTACAACTTCACATGAGTGATGACCATATACAGACCATCTGGGTTCTTGTTATACAGTATGACACAAAAGGTGTGAGAGAAGGCTGACAATTGACAACCTGTTGTCATAGTCTGATGGTTTATTAAATTACTGCATATTAAAGTATCATCAATGTACCGGTACATGCAAATAAGTAGACATTAGTAGGTTTTTGGCTAATTTTAACGATTTTAGATACTGTATCATCGTGGCCCATAGTCTTCACGTTGAATAAATGTCATAATAATAATGCAAATAAGTAATACAAATGCAAAGCATAAAACAACAGTACATTGTCAGTCATATAAGACTTGTAAGAGACTATGTGTATGCATATAACAATTAACAGTCTGTTGTCTAAACATAGTCTGATCATGATGACGTTGTGAATTGTATCTAGCAGACACTCAGATGCTTCATAAAAAATGAAGAAGTAATTTACAAAAAAATAATACAACCAAAATATAAATGTCATGGTTGCCAAATATTCCACCTGATGAGTACCCCTAGTTGGGAATGAAACAGATATATACATTGTAATTAACCCCTATATCTAATTATTAAGTTGTTAATTGTTTAATTAACTATTACTGAGCTTAAAACTTAATTTAAATAACTTTAATTATCAAATAATAAAATCAAAATTCATATTTCCCGGTATTTCCCACTTTGGGGAGTATTTCCCGGACCGGTATTTCCCGCCGGGAATTCCCGCCCCCGGTATTTCCCGGCCAACCCTGTTGACAACTGGTCATGTGACATTTTGATCAGAGTGACTTAGATGCTTGAGTCGACAATTATGTTTAGTGTCTATTTTCACGGTCGATTTTCACAGAAACAATTATTTTATCTATCATTAGAGATTCCTTCCAAATCTTCTGACTATATAAAAAATCTATAAAAATGGTGTAAAAAAAAAGAAAATCCCTTGATAAAATTTAACCAAAATTATGTTAACTGAACTGTGTTTTTGAAGAAATACTGTGATTTGGAAACCAGATACAATTTTCATTCATACATAACTACAAACTACACTCTGAAGTGGGTGCACCGATACAGGCGGGATATAGAACTTTAAAACACGAAGATAGGAGAAAGCTCTTAGATGATTTAGATCACAATGGCCGACATCTAGAAGGTACGTTTCTTGCACCGACTTTTGTTTTTAATATTTTTTTGTTGTTGCACATTATTCGCATTGTCTTACAGGTTTCATTTGTATTCATAATGTTTGCTGATGTCAATCTATATTCCGCTCACTGTAAAAGGCATGTACTAGGGCCCGAAGATACATCCAAAGAGGATAGAGGTGTAATCCGGTATTTTAAGAGATTGTTTTAATACTGTCAGACCGCCAAGAGGCGTGATATTACAATGGCGACGAGGATGTCAGAATAATAAGAGAGTAAACACAGCGTTGTATTCAGTATAGTCCCCCATATTTGCTTGAATTGGATTGTATTTTCAATAAAGTGTGATTTAGTTTGTGTTTTCTTTTGTTTTATATTTTTAGCTCACCTGAGCGAAGCTCATGTGAGCTATTGTTACCGCAATGTGTCCGTCGTCCGTCGTCGTCGTCCGTGAACATTTTCAAACGTCTTCTCCTCGGTAACCATTGGGCCTATAGTCACCAAACTTCATGGTCATGGTCCTTAGGTAGGGGGATTACAAAATTGTTAAAATTACATCATTACGTAATCCAAGATGGCCGCCGTCTAAAAATAGTACAAATTCTTCAAAAATCTTCTCAAGAACCGCCGACCGGATTTCGACAAAACTTGGTAGGACTGATCAATGTACAATGCTCTTTCAAAGTTGTTAAAATGGTTACCCCGGGGTCGAAAATGGGCGTGGCCCGTGTGGTCAAATTTTATTTTTGACTGAATATGATCATGTTATATATCAAATCGAATGTATCAATGAGGCGATCACTCTGGTGCATTTTTTGGCGAAATCGGATGGTTATGTCATCCAAGATGGCCGCCGAAAGGTCAAAAGGTTGTTCTTTTATTAGAGATTTCAAAATTCTTCTTCACATGAACCGCTTGGCCCATGGTGGCCAAACTTAAAAGTTATGGTCCATGGGTGTGAGCCTTTTCAAGATTTGTTAAAATGGAGGTCGTCGCTAATCCAAGATGGCCGCCATCTAAAAATAAACACAATTCTTAAAATCTTCTTCTCATGAACCGCTGGCCGGATTTCGATGAAACTTGGTAGGAATGATTGATATACAATGCTCTTTCAAATTTGTGAAAATGGTGACCCCAGGGTCAAAAATGGGCGTGGCCCATGGGGTCAAATTTTATTTTTGACCGAATATGCTAATGTCATGTATCAAATTGAAGGTATCGATGAGGCGATTGCTCTGGTGCAATATTTCTCAGAATCGGATGATTATGTCATCCGTGATGGCCGCCAAAAGGTCATTTATTCGAGATTTTGAACGTTTTTTTCTCAGAAACCACATGGCCGATGATGGCCAAACTTCATAGTAAGTTAAGATCCTTGGGTGAAGCATTTTCAGATTTGGTAAAATGAGAGTCATTGCTTAATCCAAGATGACCGCCATCTAAAAACAGCACAATTTTTTTAAAACACATGAACTCAATGTCACATTCTCCTCTGGTGTTCATAGAGTCAGGTGAGCGAATTAGGGCCATCATGGCCCTCTTGTATTTCGTGATATGAGCGGCTCAATTTTCGCGGGAAAACAAACACCAAACAGAAAATTCAGGTTTCCCTCTAATTTTTCATGGTTATTATAATATAATCATCAATTGTAATTAATAAATAATTACCCCAAAGTAATTTGTTTGATTTTAGGTAAAATAAAAAAGGAAATAATACAAATGTTGTTTTTTTTGAAAGACGGTTCAAGTGAAAGGAACTGGAGGTCCATTTTGAAAATTTGCTTCAAGTTTCCATGGTTGATTCCAAGAATCAGATAAAATAGGCCATACTAAGTAGTAGTTGTTGTGCAAGTGGCAAATTTGATTGGTAATTTTTTATTTTTTTTTTATATTTAAATTCATATAATGTCCCTTTTTGTACAAAATGGCCACCGCACCGTACATTTGACACCCAAACAACCTCAGCCCAAACTCTAAAACCAAGTTGTAAACATGGCCAGGCAGTGGATATTACTGAGGAATTTGATGACACATTGTCAGTGGAAAGGTGGTTTATAGAATGGGAGGAGGAATGTGCATCTATGGGCAGTTACGACAGTATTAAGGCAGAAGTCTAGCAAACACTGCAAATTGTCTCTCACTTATTAAGAACTGAGCCTAGGTTCAAGGGTGGTCTCCCAGAGACACAACTGCAGCAAGTGGGGGACGTGCTGTTGAACAACAATGGGGTACATAAACAACGAGTGGAATCGGACAGTGAGCCAGAGTCGAAGCACCCAAGGTTAAAGGGAGTAGTAGTAAGGGAGTCAAAATGATACCACCTACCGTGATATCCTCTATAATACCCCCACCACCCCCGAAAAATCAAAAATTGGTTAACGAGGAAAATTGTCTCCCGACATCAAATTTATGAATTTTTGGAGAAAATAATTTTGAAAAGAGGGAGTCAAAATGATACCACCTCCAACCAAAAGTTGGTGGTGGTATTGTAGTCCCAATTATATTGGTAATTGACTTTTGAAAAAATGGTTATAATAAAATATTATTAGAGAAAATGGATAATACAATACAATTGGAATTGAAAGTTTTTAATGACTGTGTTGAAGAAGTTTACGAAGCTTACGGGGGTTATGATCCTGTATATAAATTATATAAAATGAAAACACTAGGCGATATCGAATACATGAAATACCAGCGTAATTTATTACGCTCCGATAAAAACGTTGCATTTACAATA